>LUCH01000023.1:330378-367386 GCA_013368495.1 Paragonimus heterotremus | reverse complement strand
CTTTATGAGCCTAAGTAATAGCGACGATCAAAACTTATTAAACTGAGTGATTAAACAGAGTGATTCTGTTCATTCTCCTTTCGAAATGATAGGGAAAGCTGAACATTATTCAGACAAGGTTGTGGTTGAGCGTTTGGATTTGATTATTCGGTTATGCATACTGCGGGTTTGCTGGCGCTGTGACTAACACACCAGTCTTACAAGTACGAGAATCAGTGTGCGAATTCCGATCCGGACAAGGGTATGCACTACTGGTAAGTTCTAATAAGAACAAAACTCGAGTTTAGTGCTTCTTTTCGAAGTGGGCTAGACGAAAGGCTTATCTGAACGCGAAGACTGCAATTTGTATGGGTGGTATTCAATTTTGAAATAACCTAAATCCCCGAATCTTCACCACTTATTTAACATGTTAATTAGACCGTTCTTTTTATCCCGAACCCTAGTTGCACATCATTGATAAATACTCGTTCGCAGGCTTGTCCCGTATGAAGTGAATTTTGATCAAACAGAACATACTATTTCACTCCGAACATCTACAAAAAGCAGCATTTTTGGGGTTAGTGGAAACTGAATTTTTGCAATTCTGTCTCTAAAATCATCCACTGAATACAGAAAAAATGGACTGTAATCTTCCACTCTTGTCGGTCTGACCCGTACCTTCGTCTTCTCACGTTAAAACTCCCGAGAGCAGCACACCAAGAACGATGAAGGCGGTTAGAACTCGATGTAAACTGAGCATTGCAGACTGATTTTAACGACAACTTGTTTGGATTAAAATGGTCACCAATTGCTTCAGAAGACAGGAGGGGGGCATTTTTTCCTCGGTCTTGTAATTTATTGCAATGATTGTCATGTGAGTGGTTATCGAACGCAAAGACGCAACTGGAGCTACAGCGACCGAGCAGCAACTCGGTATCCTCGATGGCTAAACATGGCTTGTATAAGGGTCACTTGGTTGACCCATTCAAATCTTTTGATATGCTGTTGTCCAACTGTTGGCATGACTAAAGTTTCTATTTTGATTGAATAGGTTGAGGAATCGCATCAAGCCAAGACAGAGATCACTTTTTTTCACTATTTCAAAAAATGAATTATTGTCTCCAGTTTTGCAGAATTTGTTAATCCGCCCGTGAATTTTGTACTGCGTAGACTAGTCCATTAAGTCCTTAAAATCAATTCCAGGTTGCAAAGAATAAGGTGCCGGTTACTGAAGTCACGCATATTGCATATTCCTCCATTCTTTGTACGTTCGACTGCTAAGTTACGTTAGCCTTCCTTGTAAACTCACGCGTGATCACGTGTCCCCCACCTGATTAGTCCCAGTGATTGTAGAGGGCACTTTTATCCATCCAGAATGTTAGATCGATCAGCTCCAAAGCGCACGTGATTACATTGTATTTTATTGGTAAGCTAGTCTTAGCAGATGAATGTCACATTCATCTGCTTTTTAACCCACGTTTTTGTAACGTCATTTTGACGATACACACACGTGTAATGAATTGGGCATTTTAAGGAAAAACCTCAAATAAATTGCTTGCGTTTTGAAAATTTATGCCACCACCCATCTGGAATTCTGGACAAGTTTCGTCGGAAAACTTGCACGTGACTGAAAGTTTGTAGAGACAAAACCAAAAATAAATTTTTGTTTTAAAAGTGTGTTCGATTACTCACGTATTACAGAGTTTCTTAAACACGCACGGTTTTCAAATCAGCTTCACTCCAGCCGTAGTGGTCACGTGTGACAAGCTGTAAACCATTGTGTTATACACTGTGCAAGGAAGATGCACCTAAGGAAATGTTTCTCTTGTAAACAAAATACTTTAGAAAGCAAAACAGAACACTGATATTTTAAACTGGTTGTCTGGTTATTTGAGTTGTAATCGAGGTACGCCTTGTGGACATAGCATTTGATTAAATGAACTCACTGAACTTTCAAACCTTGTAATGGTTTAAGTTTGCTCAAACCAAAAACATTTAAAAGTGCTTACATTATCAATATACCACGGGTACTATTTGTAAGAAAAGAAGAAATCGATTTATTTCAAATTAATTCCGGGAATGTTGCAATGAATCATTTGCAATATAGGTTAATTAATTCAGCACACACATGCAATATTATACGATTAAATTGGAATGACCAAATTGTCTTATTTCGCAAAAGTAGACTGAAGAGTATAATAGTGATTGGAATGACAGAAATCATTCGTAAAGTACATAAGTCATCAAATGTTCATCTTTCCAAGAAAGACGGATTAGTCGGAGAAAAAATTGCATTGTATGCCCATTGTGTCACAGTCGGAAGTGAACATGGAAATATAGTTTGGAATGTTAAACATATCGTTTGTAGGTGGGCGGAGAACTGTTTGTCGGTTAGATCTTTCGTCGATAAGTCAGGTTAATCGAGTTGATTCACAAACCGTGGAACTTCCAGCGAGTGTACTGTGTGAAGAGATAGCCATCAACTGGTAGTGAAGCATAGTAAATATTCCGCTTGTTTCAGGGTATGCTGAAATTAGTCTGTGTACGACAAGTTGACAAAAATGGCACGACGCTTGTCAGACGAACAGATGTGAAGCAGCTTGAACATATGTGACCGACATTGAAATAGTGAAGAATTGTGAAAATAAAACACACAAATCATGTAAGCAGTCAACATTAAAGCACACGACAAAAAACCTTCACAAGTAAGCCCGTATAAAATCGTACACACACGTACACCCAATTAAATTAAAACAGCGATACAACGTGGTGAATGGTACCGTGAAAATGGGAGAACAGATATGGGAATATGAGTGTCAACACGTGAATGATAAACGACAAACGAGGAGTATGAGAAACCACAGTGGTACACATATTAGTTTGTGGTCATAGAAATGCCTTAACACAGCAACACAAATGGAATATATTGTTTCGTGAGGAGGGTTAATGGTGGGTGGGTGACATTTGAACAATGACAACACACTACTGCAACAAATATAAGTAGTGAGTTTATCCAGCGAGAAACAGGCAGCCCGCCGCCGTTCAACTTTAACGCATTGCGCAATCACAGATGGCGTCCTCCTTCACATAGCTCCAATTCACTTACAATGCAATCACAGAACCTTATTTACAACAACTCCACTTAACACCCAGTAGCTCAGGGCAACAAAACAATAATCCGTATGTTCAAAAAAGACAATTGGAGTTACCCTGACTGAAGGTAGCGATAGGTATTTTCTGGGACGGAAGAGTTTTCATATAAAAAGAAATGAATTGATTAATTTTCCTGAAGCGTCAAATGACCTAACTCCTTGATGTTTATATTGGTGTGTGAATGTTTGTGTAGTAGGACTGGTGTTTGATCGGAATGTAAGGGGAGGGTTATGCATTTCAGCGATATCAATCACACTTATCTCGATCTAGTACGGCTTTGTTGCATCACTTTTGGGACGCTTTAACTGCACTTTGAGACGCTTCATCCCGATCTGGAAACCATTCATCGCTTGAATTGCAGCGTGCGAGCTAGTTGGGTTATCAAAACTGACGAAACCTGAAAGAAACAGGACGGTCGGCTTTGATGGTTAATGGAGCGCAAAATAGGTTGTTAACAGAATATGTTAAATTTTCAAAGCCGTAATTAATTTATATGGGTTACACGCTTAACCAAAAGTGGATCAACTTTCAAGTTTTGCTATGCCCATATCTTAAAAGTTTGTCTTCTATTTCATTATTACGGTTGAGACATCAGGCGCGGTTTATCGTTACATTAAAAAAACATAATCTGTTTACTAACATGTGAATCAGATCTGACTGCGAATGAAATCAATACACTCACCGAAACATTTACTTTGATTGGTCGCTCTGTCAACATACACTTTAGCACTAATGACTGTGCCAAACGGCATAAACATCTGGGCCAACTCTGGGTCGCCAAACTCCTGTGGCAAATGATAGATGAAAAGGTTGCATCCCTCGGGGCCTGTGTGGAGATCGAATATCAGAAAAAAGAGATAGATACCCTGGAGTGAACTGAAGTGTACTGGTGTCTTTTGGTGTACATAAAGATGACAATATTCCAAGCTGACTCTGAACCGTAATTTTCACGACGTAGTGAACGCAACAACATGAGAACAGCTAGCAACGGCAGTCTACGTGCAAAAGAAGTTTTGTATAATTCTTTTGAAGTAAAAGGAAACAGTGCAGTAAAGCGGTAAAATCGAAAAAAGACAAGAATGAATACATGACTGCAATACAACACGACTGTGGGTTGGTTCTCCAAGTCACTCCAGCCAAAGTAACAGGGAGGCAGATCAAAACCAATTACTACACCTTGGTATCATTCCATTGAGCACGACAGTAGATGTGTACACGTCACCTAACTGCCCTACTTACACTGACCATTGTAGTACTGTGAAATCAATGCTACCCGAATCAGTGGCTTGGTTGGCAAACCAGTTTTAACCCGTAATGTAACATCTATGAACTGAAATTAATGCCCTACTACAATGTTTAATCGATTACTAATCAAGCTTAGGACAAAACGAACCGGCGTAGATCGTTTGTCTATAATCGAGCACAACAGATTAACCCGATTGAAAACACCGATGCGTTTAGTACATTATACAAAGCATTCGGTTCCCGCAGTGAAATTTAAAACAAAATCAAGAAATATTGTACTGCACAGTGTACGATTTCCCCGTTGTTATCAGGCACATACTGCAGCAAAACGTTGTTATGCATCGATAGAAGAAATAATAATAATAGTAATAATAATAGAAGAAGAACAGAACTGCAGACACCGAATCATGTGTGCACACAAAAATTATCGTGATCAAATTTGTTGCCAGGATAAACGGATTGGGACGTACAGACTTTTCTGTACTCACAAAAGTGGTTATCATCGCCTCGGCAGTCCGTAGCCTTCTTGGGTTATCTGTCACATAACGGATGAGAAACATCTAATCCAGATGGATTAAAAATGTGGTGCAATTGTTGCTGATCGCTATTTGTGGTCTGTTGTCAAATTTACTTTTGGATGCACCCAACGAGATCGGATCAACGGACGAGTAATGACAGGCGGAAACCCCTCGATAGATGGAGTCGATCGCACATACAAACCGGGCAGAAGTGCATACGACGTGTGAGCAGAAACCGGTGGTGTGTTGCGGACCGAAATTCTGATTCATAGACACGAGCTTGCGCGTCGCATGGCAACCAGCGAGTAGGACAATAAAGGTTATGCTTTATTGGACGCTTTTTCTCACATTATGACCATAGCTCGGAACAGGCATTGAAGTCACACGTTCCGAATTACCCCTACAAGCAACGTCACTCAAACATCGTTACATAAGTTGACTACTGATGGGTAGTGAGTGGTTATCGTTTTATTTAAATAGACCATCACTTGCAACTGGTCACATCTGTCGCATTCACATAGACTTTACAGTCGACCCTTGGTGAAAAGAAGTACTAGAATCGAGGTTCACTCCTAATAGAGCTCGTCAGCAGTGTATATCCTTACCACGGCCAGAACTAGAACTCCGGCCACGCTTCCAAGAGGCAACCTTGAAAGCTTGGCAGGAGTTCTAGTCCCGGCCGTGACAAGGATATACAATACTGACAAGCTCTAACAAGTGAAACTTTTCGAAAGAGGCCGACTGGAAAGTCTATGATAATGTGACAGCTGTGATTAATTATGGATGATGTTCAATTTATACTTTAGTTCAGTTTACTCCCTTTTCGCTTTCAATCTGTTTTTGAAGGCGCCAATTTCCATTTATTCGCTTTCTATGTTGTTAATCGCGTTCGTTTCTCTGTTCCATCAGGTTGTGACTTCCACTTGATAGATTGTTTTACCTTTGTTTGACATTTGTTAAGGGTTCTTCCGAACTACCTGGACGGTCTTAGGTTTCATTCTGGCTTTCGATCACGTGGGAAATGATTGAGATATTTTCTCACTCTGTGGGAAACTACCAAAGTAGTGTTAACAAAAACTCCGCAAAACCGCTGAAAAAGTTGTTTTGAAGTCAATCCAATGTCGTCAAAAGGGAAAGGAAATGTTCTGTGTCTTTAGCAGTGTGTAGACATTTTGATCCGATGCTTCAATCGTCAGCTTGTGACATATACTAGTCTAACTTCTTGTTCGTTGTCGTCGTGCCAATTTTGCAGTCTCATTCTCGGTACTCTCCTTTCATATACTTATGTCCGCGTTTTTTAGCTATTCTTCTAAATCACAACTTTTGCCCTGTGGAACTTCGATAGTGTTATTTGGTTACAACAGTCTTATTTTGTGTTCAGGTCATGTAGAAAGCGTCGAAAGGAATTTGAAACGGTTATTTTTCCCATAGTGAAGTGATGAAGGCAGTTCAGGGTTTCACCAGCTGGGATGCTGTTCAAATCACTGAAACATACTTTGGCATCAGAAACGTGTAGGTGTTCAAAATCAACAGAAGGAAAAGTGAACTTTGAGGTCAATGGACCAGTAAAATATTCTACTCTCACGACGCTTCATTTGTGAGTAGTTAAACGTTCGGATTTTTATAGGTCCGCACAAAAACAAACCGGTGTCATGAATACTGATTCAAGGGAGTTTCAGAGGAATCGCCCATGTGCTTGGACACTACACCTCCGACGTTTGCAACGGACAAGATTTGCTTTTAAAGGTGACCGAAGCTCAGTACACACCAAGACATTCTACCGGAATGTATCAGCTGGATGGACTTTTCTTCACTAGAGGCAGAAAGTTGCAATAAATGTCACTCGAGCTTACCACTACATCCCGAGTTATCCACATAGGCGCAGGATTGAATTTTCCTTCCAAAAAAGTGGACTGACTAGCTTGAAGTGATGGTGTCTTGGTTGCTGATCCCTAGCTAGTTTGAATAAGTTCACAAAACCATATGGTCATCCGAATAGGTTACTTACTTTTGAGGTATAATTTCTGAATAGTCCGGTTCTCTTCCCTAAAAGAAACTGTTTTCCACCACAGGCACTCTTTGTCTCCCCAGTGGATAACCATTATAGCATAAATCGTAGCATCATAGCACACATCGAAATAAGCCCTTCTCGAAAGACCACTTTAAGGTAGAAAGCAGAAATAAATTTTTCACCTTGTAGTTCTTGGGGTTATACAAGGCCCAACTGAATGAGCGGTGTTGCACACAAATCGGTTCACCTATATATGTAAAAGCCTATCAAATACTGAAGTAATATGGTACTGATTAATGTTTATATGTTTGCAGAGAGTTGCATTTGATTAGTTAATTAGATCCACATCTGTAAACAAAATGGCTGTCTATTTAGGTATCAACCAGTTCAACAGACAAAAAAGAGCTGCCGCGATGTGAATGATTGCACTGAAAATAAAAGTTATTTTTGATTATTTAGCTTTGACAGTTTTTTGGAAGTTACTCACATGACAACTGTAGAACACCTATTCTCCTCAGTTCAATTGGCTATGCTGTTCACAACCACCGAATTTCAGTATCGCCGTTGAAGGTATCGTTCTCACTCTGTACCGAGTCCTACAGCTCATAGGTGCAACACGGTTAGAATGTCGTGATTTGGCAGCGTCAGACAAAGTGATAGGTCGCTGGACATTTGTTGATTCGTCCACCTTAGCTAACTCTGATATAAACCGTTAAAATGACTTACACAATCCATGATCTGGCTTATAGAGGGGTTGGCGAATAATAAATGGTCACTTTGGTGCGGGTTTCTGTATTTTTATTAGTCTTGTCAGTTTTTAAAATTCCCACACCGGGTGAGTTCAGGTTAAAGTATTCCAACACGGTACAGTTTCGCAAAAATTCTTCTCACTTTCCGTCTTGAAATGTATGTAAATAATGTGACAAGTTTCCACACCTCTTCCCGAGTGGCAGTGAAGCCCATGCCTGAGCCATCGATACAACACCGGTTACGTACATTCGAAAACACACACACAAACACACGGGCACTTCAACATAGAATATGTA
The DNA here is from genome assembly GCA_013368495.1 of Paragonimus heterotremus. NCBI lineage: Eukaryota > Metazoa > Platyhelminthes > Trematoda > Plagiorchiida > Troglotrematidae > Paragonimus > Paragonimus heterotremus. The sequence continues at coordinate 359,434 of LUCH01000023.1, read as the reverse complement.
TGGCTGACCCCATGATAAGGGTAGACTGTTCAGACGACGCCAATAGAAACATCGGAATCACCACATCAAAGAAGGCAACGAGTCCATATAACACTGCGAACATTACACCCCACATAGAATCAACCACATCAAAGGTTGACCGATCTCCGATATGAAACACAAGACGATCAAACTAGACTGGGGTGCACAGCTGGAACAAGTAAGCGACTGTTTACGAAATAAGGGGAAAACACAAATTACCGTGGCTCGCCAGCCAGTTGACCTGCTTGTAAAAGCAAAAAGAAAGACGGTTTGGCCACATCAGTTTGGTGCTACACAGAACTTGTCTATGATACATATGGAATAAACGATTCAGGCTATGACATCGTAAAGTTAAATGATGTCCACTAGGTCCAGTATATTTAAAACAATCAGCGAGGTTACATTGTATCTCATTATAACACCACATGCTGTGATACAGGCCGCGCTAGCTGCAATGATTTGCTTGACTGTGACTCACTTGACCATCTTTACCTAACCATCATTTTTCGAGCGGCACATCATGTCCTTAAGACCAGTTTCAACCACTTGATGCGTAATGACATTGCACAATTAGTGCCCATCAAAACACATCGTCCATTCACTGAATAAATTCCTACGTTTGTCAAGTAGCCAGAGTTATTACTAGTCGACTTTTATTATCATTATGGTGATCTATGGGAATGACTGACTGGAGTTATATTACAAGTTTTGGACACCGTCTATAATGCAGTCAATTCACAGTAGAGGCTCAATTATACACCATTACTACTGTAGTTCTCATTTTTAAGAAATGGACTGTAGTGAGATCTATCAAGATAACCTCGTCTGCACAGCGACGAAGGCAAATAATGGTGACACACTAATCACCTAGCATCTTAAACTTACGAGTATACGTCCGTTTTGGAGTGTATGAAGACTAATTTCTGTGACTGAACTAAAACTGCAGGTGGAAATATATATGGTTTAATAAAATCCAACCTAACTTCCAGCTAGTGGTATCATTCCAGTTCTATTCACTTTAACCATATAACTAAGCAAATAACTAGTTTAATCTTACAAAATACCAAAACTGAACTAAGGATCCCAATATCCAGTTGGTGTGAAATTATAGATCACCTGTGAGAATTAGATCTTTCGTGCCTTCCTTTTGTTGTACTGGCATGCTGAGAGCTTGTTGGGCCAAACTGACGAACGGGTTCAGAGCAGAAGCGGTCTGGGCAGCAGCTGGAGGGTAAGCTGACCGGGGATAGGGAAAAATTGAAAGAACGAAACGTTAATTCGTTTTATTCACATGGCTTTCTCTCTTGAAGTGTGAATTTAGTAGACAGCGAAACATCCATTTTTCGGTGGTTGTTTTGACGAGACTTTCTGAAAGTACAGCAAACAGTTTATAGGAGAATCGGGGGTACAGTTATCAGGCGGTAATTAGTTCAGAAGTTTATGAGCATTATTTTCATACATACATAGAGTAGGTGGTTAGTAAAGTACAACTGAGTCCACGAAGATACTTCCTCTATAAGCAATTAGTTCAAGCGTGTAGATGATGAGAACGTGAATAGTGGATGACTACTTGGAATAATTGGCAGTATGGTACACGCATCTTAAGTAGGTGTAGTCACTGATTCGAAAATGAGTGGGCTTAAGGAAAATATTTTCCAAAGCAAAAGATACAACGGATCTGATAAGTTAAAGCTACTCAGTCTTACAGACTAGCTGACATCAAAATCAGGCGGGAAGTAGAGATCTTGGGGGATACTGAAGTCCCTAGGCTGAAAACTAACCATCTTCGTCCAGGTCTTGGGTCGGTGATAAGCTAATGTGTCGCGTGGTTTATCATGAACTCAGGGGAATTCATCAAACGCCTTGTGCATACTATCACACTCTGAACCTCTGACCTTATTGTCTAGTCTGGGAAATGAAATATGACATAATTTCTGTTTGTTTAGTCACACATGTCACATGTTAGTGGCAACAGCAAATAAACTGATGAGCTTATCTATTTTCTCAATCAAGCTTTTCAGTTGATTCTGACTAGTTAAACAACTTCTGTTAAAAAGGGAACTTGATCTCTTTCCAAGATCCCGACCTTAACGACGTCATTCACACTAGCTAGAATTGCCTTGCTTTCCACCGGTGGCAATGTTTCTTATTCTCCTGGCGCCGTCGTGTAGAAATCTACTTGTTACCTATCTTGTTAGTATAACGTCGGTTGTCCTGTTGATTTTGAGCTCTGTGACCACTTTGCATATGCTTATTTACGCTACTCAACCCTCTATCACAATGAGTCGAACTAGACGTCTTGAACCGAGTGTAGATAATCGCAGATCGTGATGATTCATGACATTACCATTGGTACAATGAAGGTAATTCGTTATTATCTTAACTCTGAAGCTGTCGTTGACAGGACAAATGGCATGCAGTCACGTTAACGCGGGTGCATTTAGAATCAAACCATACCGGGTGTTATCAAATCCGTTTCTAATGGCCTGATTCATATGCATTGCATTATGTCATGCTTGTTTAGATTATCTTCGAGTAAAACCAACTATGGTTAGAGAGGAGTTTGAAGTGTTTCCAAGGGTTCGCTTAGCTCGAGAAAGGTACTGGAACTGTACTGTCAAACAAAGAAAACTTTTACGGTTCAGCAAGAACAAATACTGTTATCATTGTCCCCATAGGGGAACTGAACAGATTAACTAAATGTCATGCGGGAGCTTGCAACGAATAGAATGCGAATGATAAGACATTTCGAGTAAATTGTTTCCGCCTCATCGAGTGGCTAAACTCAAGAGGGATGCGATAGAAAAAAACACTAGCAGAGAAGCAGATGCCACATGGGATTTGCCCATGCCGGGTGAGGATCGATTGACCGAATTCGATGACTAATAGTAGGAGTGAGAATGCGGCCACAGATTAGAAGTTTTTGTATAGGGTTATTGACCAATCCAAGCCAGACGGCCGACAGGGGTTTGTTTTCATTAGGGTTGAGTCAGGTCTGTTAAGTGTAAGTGGCGAACGATTCAGCACCTGAAGGCGAACTCTCAAGAATTACCCGAACTTAGTCAAAATAAGTTATGATGCTCCAGCGGTGCGCTGAAATCAATATCAGAATCTTTTTCAGCCTGTGAAGTAGATACGTTTTTTTCTGTAGGGGATTGTACGCCCCGCTAGTACTTAGTCACATATACTTCTACTTGCTTGTTGACTTTTTGGTTTAAACAACCAGATTCTGAGTGTTTAGCAATTGATTTTGCTCATCAAACAAGAGAGATTTTCTAAGTCTTATCAAACACATTTTCGTAAGTTTTGTTTCATTAGGTGATTGTGTTTGTTGTGGAATAAGCTCTTCATTTGGAATCTCAAAGGATGACAGCGAAAAAACAACTCCATACTGGTATTCTCTAGAAGTTCGGATTACAGGGGCTTATCGTGATGTACAGACAGTGGTAATCACATTGTGACTCAACAAATCCTAACATAAACCTATGAAACGGATAGGCTGAAAAGTCTATGGGAATGCGACAGTTACGACCAGTTGTGAACAACATTCAACTGATTTCAACCAAATCCCTTACTATCTACCAGAAATCAAAATGTCACTCAATAAGTCAACATTTTTTGCGTTTTCAATTTGGAGAGAAAAAGTCTGCTTGTGGGATCACTGATGGCGTCTAAGAGAAATGTTACTTTGTCTCATGTTGAGGCGAGCAGACAGATTGAACACTACTCACAAATAGTTAAGTGTGCGTGATCGGCCTACCTGAGGCTTGATAATGATGCACAGCACTGTTACCTAACAAGTTAGACGGCTTTTAGGTTCGCAACCCAAACTCTAGAAAACTTTCCGATAACTTAAGCCAGGTAATTTCCCTAGTGACTTTAAACCAAAACAGTGAGGAATTGCGAACTAGTGATGTTCCGCGGATAATCGCTTCATATGTTTGGATCAGGAATGAACATGTAATCTAATTTACGTATCCAGAAAACAATCTTCCAAACGGAAGTTGCGAAGTAAGACAATGACCGGAAAGATTGCAGGGAAACCTGTGGGTCAAACAGTCAAAAATGAACAGTTCTGAGAATAACTGCCGTCGTGATGGCTGTGGTGTCAACACGAGTTGTCTTTTGAACCAAATAAGTGGGATTCTGTTTTAAAGCTGCAGTAAATGTTGCATTAGATATACAAATCAAAAACTAGTTGCTGGTATAAAACTGCACACGTCAAATTGATTGGAAACATGATCCGCAACGTCATACACATATATAACTGCTGGTGGATGGATTCCAGCGTTTACGTATAGCAAAGGTCTCAGTTTGAACCGGAGCCAATGGGTTTATGATGCCTTCTCTGTGAAATTTTAGAGCGACTGGAAACGCATTCTCTAGACCACTGAGATCTTATTAATTGCGTATCACAGTCACTATATGCGTTTATAAACAATTTGTTTTTAAGTTATACTTGCTAATTTTTGTCATCCTGAGTGCCTGTTCCTCCCTCATTTCTATTTCATCTTTTTATCTAAGTCATGAATATTGATGAGTAGCCTGGGAGTTTCGTAAATTTCATGTTGAACATCATATTCGACAGTAGCCTTTGCATTGACGTAGACTTTCGGGTCAGTCTCTTTCGAAAAAGAAAACAATGACTGCCTCATTCTAAGTGGATGCTTTGATGTTTGCAGCTATTTGCATGTATGTGGGTGATAAAAGTGTATAAACCATCATGTAATTCATGTCTTTTTGCCGTGTTGTTTGTGTGACAGAAAAGTACGAAGGTATTCAAATTTTTGTGAAAGAAAAACTGGCTTCAGATGCCAATCTGAATCTTAGAGGCGGCTCACCTAAACCATAGGGGTGCACTCCGGAATACAAATGTGATATCGCGTCCGCGGGAATGGCCGAAATAGGGGAAGCCAGCGAATTCAGACCAAAGTTCGCCGTGGAGAATGCTGAAAGATGCAGAGGATTTTGGATGATTAAACTTTGGTACGTTTAATTCGATACCCAAAAACTAGTAACTCAATACGATTTGCCAGTAATGATGTAATGAAAGTTTATCCTGTCCGCAGGCGCAGCTTCGGGGTGACTCCCGTAAATGTTTCAGAAGTCCCAGTTATACACTTACCGTTCTGTCCGAGAGGTAGGGATGCAGCCATCAATCCACTTAGCGTTTGATTGGGTGCGTGTGTACATGGAACGGAATGCAGAGCAAGTGTCTGAGCACTCGGTCCAACGTTGCCTAGACCAAGGGTTGATGTAGTGAGGCCGTTGGAAGTACAGGGACTGTTCGGATTAGTGCCGCCAGCGCCTGTTGCCATGGCAACTGCAGCGGCTGCAGCAGCCATGGTGGCTGCGTCCATACCACTTACTGAAGAGTTAATCACCGTGTCTGCTGAGCCGGCCGCACCCGCGCTTGACAAAGCCGCCAGCTGTGGCGTCATAGATGTTAGATGATGGTTACCAGACACGCCCAAAGCAGCCGCCATCGGATGGCATGTAGCATTCAACGCGGTATTTGTTGAGGTAGGTGGTATCAGCTGATGTGGTCGCGAAGCGTGCAGTAGTGAGGTCAGATGACTGGTTGCACCACCTCCTACTCCAGCCATCATCGCCAGATTTGCCGCGTTGTTTGAAAGATTGGTAGACGCCAGCTGATTAGCTTGTTGCAATTGTAAAGCTAACGCAGCCACTGGATTTATGTATCCGGTAGTTTGTGCCATGCTCTGAAACAAGATTCATGTATATTTTTGAAATCACAACGCCCCTTGATTGCCACAACTAAAAGCAATACGGTTTAATGTTTGGGAACGTTTGATTTAAAATCTCACCAATTATTTGTGATATTAAAATATATCACAGAGCAAAATCAGTGGTTAAGACATTTCACCACATTTTCACTAAACTGGTTCATGCTATCAGTTACACCGTTAAACTTATTGGTCAGTGTATCTAAGTTCATTAACAATTCCAACAAAATTGATACCGTTTGGAAGTAAGTTAAAAACATGATAGAAAACGACTACCGTTCTATAAACATTCATTTTAAAAAATACATGTTTATCATGAACCATTTAGTGGAACGGAGCACTTTATCGGTGTTTGAGCATCGATTGATGGAAGGTCTTTCAAACTATTGTCAAGATGATGTGGACTCCTGTTACGATCAGTGTACGCCAGTGTTATGTAGTTACTGGGTACCATACAAAAGTCTTACTACCAAAGAATGTTGAGAAAATAAAAAACAAAGAGCTCAGTTTCAAGCCTTGAACAGCCACACTACAATTCCTTACTGTATCTTATATCAAACCCTCTCAGTAAACCACTACATAACTTTCCTGTGTGTAACAATATACATATTTTAGGTAAAATAACGGTTATGTAAAACAGAGGTATCGTAAAAATCGACAATAATCCTATTCTGGTAAAGACTATTATTTGCCTGTCTGTTATGTCATACAATATCAACCGTTTTTAGAGACATTTTTTTCCTGTCAACCAATGCATAAAAGTTTTTTGAAAACCACACAGTTTATGATATTTCGCGCAATCAATTTACGTTTTTTTGATCACGTATAACCGTTTCACTCTTGATTCTACAAAATCTTTTGATAATTGAAAACATTTTGTAGCATATGGACACTGAAAATTACCTGTGGATGGAACATTCGGCGAACTATTTTGGCCAATCAGCAAAATACTGTTCGGTTATCGGTCGTTTGACCGATAGGATTCTGGAAATTTCCTTTCCCATCCAACAATGTTCCTAAACCATTAACATCAAATAATTGAGAAATCTTTTGGTGTCTACTTTCTGAAACTGTTTCTGGCATGATCTGCTATCTGGGAAACAGTAAGTTGATCTGAATTCATATTTTCTGATGAAATCTTGTCCAACATTTGAACTATTTCCCTAGTATTGTGCACGTCCATTTGTATTGCGAACTACAACTCTGTCATTTGTGATTACCTTATTTTGCTTGAAAATAGTGAATGATAATAGTTCATACGTATCATATGAAATTCTTTATATTAATCACGTTCAACTGAGTATATCTCACAGTTAGGTTGTGAACGATCCTATCATACTGCTTATCAATAGACAATTGGGCTGGTGATTCCATTTACGATGTAGTGGCGATTACTAGCGACTACTACTACTACCACTACTGTTTATCGTTTATTTTGAACAGAAATTCAAAAAAAAAAATAAAAAACGGACAAACCGAAGCAAACTAACTATCAAATGTTAGAAGTTATATGAGTAACAACATTAAACAACTGAAATTTCCCCCACAGGAGTAACAAATGTCGACAATTCCGTAGTCACTGAATCGTATTGGTTCGTGTGACAAGTTAGGAGCAGAGAAAGAAAAATGGATGAATTGATCTACCAAAACCAAAGGCTGTCTAGGGTATCTGAATGCTAGCACAATCAAAATTTGCGCAACGGGACTTAAAATTGCTCTTTCATGGTAAGTACGTTTGTCAGAAAAACTGGCAAACGGTCAATATCAGGTTCCCCGCACAAATGTATTACGACTTTTGAGGAAACTAAGAATGGTCAGTACGTAAACACCACTGACTGCACAATTTGACAGTCCTAGTCGAAGAATAGTCTTGTTTGTGAAAGGACAAATGAATCAACGAAATCTGATGGTCACGGGAGTGTAAGAGATTGAGTCCACGCGACAGACCATAATATGAAGAACCTAGTGAATGGCAGTATTGTTGGAGTCATTGCCGTACTTTACAATCTTGTCTGTCCAGGCAAACCAGCTTTCGTGGTTATCTGCTACACTGATGTTTAGTACCACAGCAGCGTTATCACGAACTGCGTTGACGTTGGGTTTGCCGTTAGTACTCGTAGCTTCTCGAAGATTGTGTAGCCCAAATTGCGCAACCTTTTTACCAGGTCTGTGATCATGCGGAGGTGTGGAGCACATTCACATCCTGGGAGATCTAGCAGGATTGGAGACTGTGAACTAGACTTTCTGGTTGACCGCAGTTACCAAGACAGAGAACTGAGTGTTCATTTCGGTCACCTCGAGAAGTCCAGGCCTTGGTTCGTAGAAGACTATTTCGGAATTGCACGGCACGAATGAAATGGGATGTGGTCTGGTTTCAACTGCCAACAATCAGAGAGTAGAGAGCGAGACAATTACTGAAGACCCCGAATGTCTAGCAAAGGATACAACTTACTGGGTATTTTATGGAACTGGTAGCCAAGCTTTGTTTGAGGTAGAGCCAACACCTCACCTATTGCCACGATGAATATCAGCGACGACAATGGATCATCCTAGTGAACACCACGCTGAGACCGGAGGACAAGGTCTTCGAGCGTGGTGGAAGCGTTTCGACAGCAGTCAGCGATGTAATGGGTTAGATGTGGAGTAGCACCGAGGGCTTGGGCCTATCTGATAATCGAGTCGTGCGAGATAGAGTCGAACCCTTTGGGCAAGTCAATAAGGGCCGTACCCAGGCTGTAAGACGTGGTGCATGAGTCCCGAAGCAGTGCATTGTGCATTGAGGTCGCTTTGAGGGAACCGTTACGGTGTAGGAATGCGAACTGAAGAGTGGGCAGTTGCAAATGCGTGTTCGAACGATCAGCTAATATCTCGTGAACGCAGTGCACTAACTTTGAGGATATGATGATAGGTCTCAAGTTGTTGAGAGATGATAGGTTCTTCACTTCGAAGACAAGTTGTCGTGACAGCGTTACAGATGAGTTAGACATCCCTCAGTTGGCAGGACGAGATTAAAGTATACGCCCAGGACATTAGCTTTCATAAGTCTCAATTATTTGAGAGACAGCTGTTCACACCTGGAGTATTGTTTTTCATGTACTTCAAAGTGTGAGGTACTTCCTCAGTGATCGGGTTGGCCGGAGATCAGTCCGGTGGCAGAATCTAACCAGATGTTAGTAAATCCATGTGTAGCCATGCCGATACTTATTGGAATTACCGGAATTATGTGGAACGTAGTGGTTGGGATTGTTTGTAGGTCTCCAGCTTCCAGAAAACTCACACAAGGTGCAAGCTTCTTTCGCTGGTGATGCTTTGTTTGTATGACTGCGTAGTTGGTCACTATTGCTGATATCAGTAATACTATTATTAAAATATTTTTAATTAATAGAGAGGTTTGGTTCCTTTCGAAATGGGACCGACTGGAATGTCTACGGGAATGCGACAGCTGCAATCAATTGTAGGTGTTGTTCAGTCTATATAAATTATTTTTTGAAAAAATTCATAATAGACGTTCATCGGAACGTTAAACGAGTAAAGGTAGTAGTGGATAAAAAAAAGCACATGAGCATTCGCTTTTGTTTAGTCAGCGTGGGTCGGGTGTGAGCAGCGTATCGCTTGTGTACCCGATTGTTGCATTTCAAAAACATACAATAACTTTTGTGCAGTTGTGATTAGATAAGCCGTGATGAATACGCGCGATTCTCTAATATATCACCGTTCACAAAGGTCTGACCTTCCTTTACCACCTCACCGTACCGGACGTCCTACTCCAAACACCGTACACTGTTAGACAAAAACTGCAAAAGAGCAATACATATGATTTTACTCCCAGAAGGGGCCATTTTCACCCCCTCGCCTAATGAGATTGAGTTCGAACACATTTGCTGCACTATCTCTTCTGTTTGTTTTGTTGTTAAGCTTTACAATATGACCTTGTTTTCTATTGTTGTCTTCGTAGGAACCAAACTCAAGTGTGAAAGCAGATAGATAGTTTCTTGTAAAGCGTTGGATCAGATTGTTTCCACAGACGGGTGAACAGGCAAGTCAAGATGAATAACCGTCTTGCTGAGGCCAACTCATACCGTCAGACAACAGTCAGTGCACTGACGGATACTGGCAATACTACGCGATTGTCCATTACGTCAGCAAACTGCTCCTTAGTCCCGAATAACTCTGAGCTACTTCGACTAACGCCAAAGGTACCATCGCATCTTCCGGTGTAAGATTGCTTATTTACTCCATGCGTTCATAACATTTTTACGACTGGAACCACGTAATCAGTATTCTCCTTATGAATTTTTTCTTAGAATAGAGACGTAAGACGAGACAAACCCGGATCAACTACCAAACAACGCTATCTATCAATAGACCACTGACTTGGCAATAACAGTGGTTCTGATAATCTTAATACAGATAAGTAAAAATCAGCACTGTATCCAATAACTATAAACGGATTACAGAACAGGTGTATTGGACAATGGATATTCAAGTAAACGCTACTCGTTTCACTTACAAGTAGCTTGGCAGATTTATGAATTTAGATGAGACCCAACTGCAGTCGATCATTTGGATCATTTGGTGGATTCCATATGAGACAGTGGGACGGGTGGGTAACCGAGTCCAAAGGTGAAATTGCAAAGCTCCTGGCGTAGTTTCCTAGCTCAGCCGGTAGAGCGCTTGCCGCGTAGAGGCATGGTGTTTTTGTCGCTGGTGCGAATCCAGCTGAAGCCCTGAATTTTCACACTTGGCTCTCATCTAAACTACTTGTTTCCCTTGGTAAACCTTGTTTTGAGCTCAATCCTAGTGTTGATTCCTTCGAACATCCCAAATTGCTAACGTAGCTTTCTACTCGCGTCTTCATGTGCATACGAGTTTGTCATAAAGCTTTTACCCACGGATTTCACAGAAGGCCTGGTATACTCATCTTCAGTAAACACAATAGAATGATAGCCGCTAACTTGAGCTGGCTATGATTACTTCCCAAGAATGCTTATTTTGCTTACGTTGTTAATTAACAGAAGATCCACTACCCACAAAAACACTGAAAACATGCTTGTTTGTTATACGTTTTTCCTCATGACTATGCCGGATATATTCGCTGTACTTACAAACTAGTTGAGCGACCTAGTCAAATCGGACGAACAGGCCAGCCTCCGAAAACTACCAACACGGTGCGGTTAACAAACCGAGCATTTTGCACTCTCTGGATGGTCTGTGAAGTCAGTCACAACCAATATAAATGACTGGTTAACGTAAGCAGTTGTACATTGAACTGAGTAGGTTATGACCTCAAATTAGTGATTCATAGTTGTCTTCTCCTCTCTTTCAGACTTGAATAAGGCTTCTCCGCAGAAAGCATTTGTTACGGCAAGGCTACATCTACTTAGTTTGATTCTGAGTGGTTGTCTTTGTCCCCGGGGTGGAGGACGATTGTTATCGAACGTCTACAGTGTAGACGATGATTCATATGCTCCTACATCATGCGATGCGACGCGGCTGCTCTCGTGTTGCTCCAATCACACTGCCTTCCGCGTGGCCTCAAGTTTCAGGTCATGTAGTCACGGGTCAGTGCGCCCGCAATTTATACTCCCATTTCGGAGAAAACGCACTAGGGTGTGCGCTTGTTCATCCCTGACTCACGGAGCGCCTGCGGGAATAACGGTTCTCTGGACGACTGCTGAGTCACCTCACTCTGGATTTCATGTGGATGGATGGGTGGACAAAGCACCATGCAGACGCACGGTCGCATCCGATACTAGAACAGGCCGGCTGGGCATTTCCCTACTCATTTCGAAAACCAGCACTTGGTTCGAATTATAAATTCTACTTACAAGTGTAACCATAAGGTGATCTAGATAGTTTAGACGATAATGATAAAAGCATGAAGACAACATTTGTCGACTGACCTACCGAAATGCCATATTTGTATTACTAAGGTTGCAGAGACAAGGAGTCAACTATATCTGTCGAAGTTAGCCTTGTGGATTCCAAACCAATAAGAATGATCACGGAGTAAGGAGCAGTTCATAGCAAGCTGATAACTTGCGTATCCTGTTAAGATGCTGATAATAGGACAGGTCGACTATGACCTGATGGTAGTATTTTGGATCCAACGCCAGTCACGTCACAAATTGCGACATTAACTTTAACTGAGCTCAGACCACCCTCTTAAAAGTTATGCCCTGGGGATGTAACAGGAAATGAGCCGCTGACTTTGTAGGTAGCGCCCACTCGAAACCACAGTGTGCTCGCCAGATACATCCTACTAGATTTGATGTTACTAGCATTATAAAATGATGAAGTCAGGCAGAAATGCGACAAAAGTTCAGGAAGTGAGAGTATACTTCCTTGTAGCTTGGTCATCTAACCCCCCAGATATAGTGAAGCTGTGTTCGACCATTCATTACTGTTCTGGTAGTCTGTTTTCTGCCGCGTATTAAACCATGTTTAATGTATGCTTGATATGTGGTAACATTCTCCTGACTTCCTCCATTTACTTCGCTCAAACTATAGTGCTATCTGTCCAGTTTTCTGCCGAAACAGTCCAATATAAAACAAGACCTACATATAGTCTTGAAAGTCATTAACTCGTTACGGCTGACGTAAATTTGATGCAAACGATAGCGGCGTTATCGATCGTCAGTTAAATGAACCCAGTAATTATCTAGAGGTTGCTGATACAGAAATACGTCTGAATCCACATGCAATGCCCGTAGTTCTGTAACACTGGCTGGTCCGTTTTGCAAAACGGCTAATCGCCCTCATTTGCATTCCTGAGTGGCGGTAAACCGAAGCTAATCGCTAGGTCGACCTGACTACAAGGAAATCGTAAGATCAGACGTATGCAATTAAGAGTGAGAAGACGTAAATCATGTGATGTACTCCCGATTAACATTTCGTACATTCTGATCAGGTATGGACAGATAACTAATTTTGAACATTAAGATAAGGTTTCTTAGGACTGAATTCATGGGATAAGGGGTTAAACCCACAGGCGAGAAAATTAAAACCTGGAATATGAGATGTAGCCTACGACGGCAGGTGCAACGTCAACCTAAGTAGTTTTTGAATACACAAGGGGGATTTTGAAGCCTAATAGCCAAAACCTCAACAAAATGGAGAATGTATTCTGGCTGCCTCGGAAGGTCACAAGAATGCGTCAAACGTTTTGACTCTGTTTCCTTTTTGAATAAAGTGCCTTGCTGCTGATGACACTGGGTCTCGTTCGTCGGCTTCTGTGTCTGCAGCTAGTGTTTCTAGTTGTGTTTTAAGCCATTTCGAAACATGCTTTTTGATAGCAGAAACCTTCGTCCATCTTGTAGACGCACCGGCTATCAGACATCAAAATCTCCCCTTTGTGTTCAAAAACGATGTGTGTTGAAGTTGCGGGTGTCGTGATAGTCACCATCCCCATAGTTTTAATTTTCATGACTATCTGTGTAAAAGTATTTTCAAGTTTCTTCAATCTGCAACGTTTATGTTAATCTCGGTCTGGTTCGTCCAAACAAGAATCACACTGGTCTCAGTAGTATGTTGGCTTTTACCGTGAGCTTGCTGACAACCGTTTTGCATTATCCGTAACGTTAGAATATTTCAGTTTTCTCAGTGAATTTAGAAAAACAGGGTTAGATTGTCAAAAATTCCTTCGGAGAACGAGTACCACAAACTTTAAGAGGTAAACTTTCGGCTTTCCACGTATACAAATCACAGCGGGATGAATTCAATTTATACAGTGAAACAACTTACTCAAAATGTTACAGGCAGTAAGTATAAACGGAAATCAATAGAACTAAGTGATTTTCTTGGCTACTTCATTATCTCGGTTGATTAGAAACCGAACCAAACACGTTTTAACAACCCTTTTGTGTGTATGTTAGATTGAATGCTAATGTGGAAAATTTGCTGCCATGAAAAAAACGGTATGTAGCGATGAAATTGACAAACTATTTATAGATTAACCTGCAACAACCAAACACAATATTCCTAGCTCAACCAAAACGGACGAGCAGTGCTTCCGGTAGGGTACATACAAGCGTTAACAGAAAACGTTGATTAACCTCTGTTGTACGACAAGAAGCTTATATGTCAGGTCATGAGCGGTTTTGATTCTTCTATTTTCGGCTGACTGGTGACAAAAACCTACCAGTAATAATAGGATTAAAAACAAATGGGTGAATCTTCAGCCGTTTCTACGAAAAGCGACCCCTATCATTGATGACTTTGTAACAGATTTTGTAACAAATCAACCGAGTATGTCAGAGATAATTGTTTTACACTAGCAAGCGGTGAAACCAAATGAGCTACTGAAACTTCCCTTTAGTCGATCAGTACCTGTAAAGTTGAAGTGGACAACACCGAGACTTAAGCTAACAATTTGGCTGATCACCTACCATCGAGGAAGTGCCACTCCTAGAGGGAACAGTGCTCATACTACAACAATGAATAGGAAAAATGTAACTATTTTGTTTTCCGAAAGAATCAAACAGATATGAGGCAATTACCACTTGTTCTTCTTTTATTACTGATATACTACTCACCTCGACCATTTGCGTGTACATGTTCCCGTTTATATGAGACAGAGCCAGGGTGGGACTGAAAAGGCCCATTGGGCCGATGAGTTGCTGAATTTTTCTCGTATGACGTTCTTTCTCACTGTCGGCAAATTTGACAACAATGCTAGATGATGCACCCTATGAGGATGGAGCAGTGAAACAAGAAATTATGTTGGAGCTAACGGAGCGTAGAGAAGCAATGTTCGTTTTGACTGGTCAAGATAGTTGACCAGCCTGTCAAATGTATCCAAAGGTATCAGAAAGCATATAATCGGGGTTTCCTTGAGTTGAATTGAGTATGATATATATGATATATATATATATATACATGTATATTGTATAGGCATATACACCTATTACAAATAGTGCCGTCATGGCAATCTCTTAATGTTTCGTGCAAGTGAGAGTAGTGTTAATAGACAGTTTTCCGAGCAGCTCATGATATGTTGTACTGTAAGGCTAGAGACATTATATACATGATCGCATAAGTCAAATGTGGGTACACGGAATCCGTTTGCAGTTCGTGGTAGAAGTGGACAGACACTTGAACTCACCTAGACTGTATCTTCATTTTCAACTAATCAGCAATAATAATAAGTGCTGTGTACCACTGAACAATGACAATAAACAGCGCGGTGCTTGCACTTATTGATGACGTTCTAAGAAAACAACATACATAAAACTGGAATTGAGAATACAACTAACCAGTTGTGTTAAACTTTCCAACAAAATACCTTTTCTGAAACAATAACTAACGATGTTGGAACGAGTCTACTAGATAAGTAAACATGCGTTAATCGACTCAACATTGGACGTCCAATGTCTTTTCGTTCAAACTAAATGGATCCCCAAGTTAACAAGCTGCTCGTGGCAATCACGACAGAAGTAAGAGGTCTTGGTGACTTCACATTACGAGAGTTTATTAACTTGACTTTGAATGAAGCTGTGCGTTACTAATAACACTACGTGATTCCAAGCAAGCTAGATGAAATTATTCACTGGTGGTCCTTACCGGTCCGTGGGTAATACTCAATCTAAGAGCTCGTATGTAATGGGGATCACAGTGACTGACCGGTTAGCTCCGTTCGATAACTTCGGTCGTCGAACCCGATTAATTAGATTCAGATAATGAATGGGTGGAAATGTCGGATTGGTTAGGTGAATGGTTTAGAAATTAACAGTGTTAACTATCCGATTGTAGGTGGAGAATTTTTAATACGTGAGAATACAAATTTATGCGTTAAGCTGCATACTTCATATGAAACATTGTATCCGTCATTATAGATGGAGTCCTGCATGCTAAGTGGAAGAACTTGTTTTTGATATTTTCTAACAACTAAGGTTAACTGAATTTTCATACTAACATGCGGCATAGCAAGTGATACTCACAAACTGAATGGCACTTACTTCTGTTCATTTTACAGTGTTTACAGTGAGTAACATAAACAACGCATACGAACATTGGATAAGTGAATAGACGATAAAACTGTGTCGTCCAGTGTTTAACAGTTTGCTTTATGGCATAACTTAGATGTAAACATTACAAGGCATAAGAACAATTTCTGAACGGAGAGATTAAGGAGACTAAAGGGCAATCGTAGTCGACGGAAAATTTTAATGGGAACCAACAATAATATCACACAACTTGTTATCCCTACCGAGTAGTATGATTTACTGCCAAAATAACCTTGAGCTTTGGGAAACTGAAAATCTGATCTTCTTAACCAGTAGGCTACATGGACGTTTGTCAATGTAATTGCCACCCCGTTCTTTCAAGGAAAATGTCATAAATATAGTTTGTCAACCGTTTCAAGATTTGTATCTGCTCTGGTTGTACACCTTGGGCCATCTTCGTAAATACCCCCACTCCATACTCCGCAAATTTCTTAGCTGTCCCTCATCACCGCAGACATTCAGTAATAACACAAAACTTTGACTGTAAGGAACTGGATGTTGTGATTTAGGATGACTGATTTGAACATACTGCCCCTGCAAACGGCTGCTCCAGATGCCCACAGTACATCATCCAAAACCAGCTTGTGCGTTGTGTGATACGCTACTATCAACTGACTGGCAGTTTACCTGTTGAATAAACAGGCTTCTGTTATCTGTGCCGTTTTCCAACAAAGTACTAGGACATCTGTACAATAGCAATGTGGTGAGACGGATAGGAGCAACTCCCGTATCGATAATTGTACAGTCACCTGTCTAGTTGAATCTATTCTTCATATGGGTTGTGCTGGCTTGTGAACAGACGGACAAACGGTCATATGGACTAGCTCACACCCGAGTGTTGCTCAAGAGTTGACAAGGCGCGTAAAGCCCCTTTTCAGGACTGTGATGATGCTTCAAGTTAAACATAACCGACATCTGATCGCAGCCTTTGCATTCAGATAGACTTTCCAGTCAGCCTTTTTCGAAAAGAAACACTAGACTCGAGTTTCGCTCCCGTTATAACTCGCCTGTAGGCTCGGACTAGAACGCCCTGTTGACCATTGAACCGTTGACCTTACACTGGACAAAACCGAATTTTCATGTGTGAACGCTCAACCACTTTCGCTTGTAAGTAATATGTGACGATGACTTGGAATAGAGCTAATCGTGAGTTGGAAGTGGACTTGTCGAAGTGTTAAGTGCACGTGGATCGTTGGTGTACACCCCACGTCAGGGATGAATAATACGCTTTTGTACAAAAAGGAATGCTAAAGACCCGAATTAGGACGACAATTTCCTGATTTAGATGATACATTCCTGAACAGCTTTGTAAAGCAGTAGTGAAGATGGACTGAAAATGGTGCGGTAGGGCTTGTTGCTTGAAGGCCTTCTGTACGGATTACGATCTGAGCCCGTACTCACTAAAGTCGTTGTTTCTAGATGTAGTCCTTTTGAGGTAGTGTTTCAAAACTGAATCCCTTCATTTACAGACTGTTTAGGTAAGCAGCTGACGTTTTAAAGTCAGATATTAACGTTCTTTAACACGTTTCCTTGTCAGAATAATGTGCCGGTTACTGAAATCGTAGTATTTTCATCGCCATTACATAAACTGGACAGTTAACCCGAGCTGGTTCTGTACCAGAAGCCTGATACGAACCCGAAGTACGAAGCGAAACGTTCAAGTGTAAAAACGAATAATTAGTCGTTATCTGGGAAAAGTCAAGCTTAGAGGCATTTTCTTCAGACTTACCGGCATTGTCTGGCTGCCATGCAAAGCCAAAATAGCTGACTGAGCTTCTTGTTGTGTGGAAAATTTCACAAACGCGCAGCCTGAAGGTTTTTTGAAACCAACGAACAAAAGGATATGAGGAGAAAAATATACTGGAAAGTATGACCATGTGAAACAATGTCTTAGAGTTGAGGCTGCGTCTGATTTAGTTAGAAGCAGTTCGAATGATTTTTTACGAGTAATATGGACATTACTGAAAGGTGACTGAATTTGATGGCTCCAGGAGACCGATGATACCGCAGACTTTCATGCAACCGGACTATTGCATAGTGTCTTTGAGTAGATGCAAAAATTTATCACGAATGATTATGAGTGTAATGTAAGTTCCCACAGGTGCTACCTTCTCACTGAGTTCCTATGATGGCGGTTCACCACGAATTACAGGAGTACACCAGTCGTGGTCGCAAGGGTATGCCATTAATCGTTAATGTCGGGCATTCAATAAATTCACTCTTAAAGTAGTTCGACTTTCAAAATTTTGAAACAACTATGATTACGAAATTCCCTCACTACAACAAATGTTTCCTAAAGCGTGACATTCTTTTGAACAAAGAATTGACAGTCTACAGAAAGTTTGTCAAATACTTTTTGTTTAACCGGCAACAAGCGCATTGCAATGAACATCAATATAAGCTACTTCACATTGTCACATACCAAAGGAAACATGACGAAAGCAAAACTGGGCGAAATTTTTTGCAAATGCAACGGTTGACAGTCTGACTAATTAATTTTCCGCACTAGGTATGAACATGAAATCTGGGAACCTCTAATGAGGTTGTTTGATGGCAGGTGTTACGTCATAAATATCTAAACACACCTTGAAATGTGTGATGTAGGTTGAACAGAAATCTATCCAAAGTCAATTAATGCATGTCAGTATTATAGAACTAAACGCAACGCAGGTAGATTAAAGCCGAAACATATAGCGTTTACAAGACTATTGGGGCGCAGCGTTCCATATTCACCAATAAAATGTTATGTTTTAGACAAATTCCAACCCTATACTGTATACGTTATATCAGTCATTAGGTTAAAAAAGTAACTGAGTATAAGATAAAACTGAATTCACAACAAAAGCTGGGCAATTAGTTACGGTCGACTAAACAAGTCACAAGAACCTTGAATCGAAATGACCTGATAATATTCTGAATACGCCAACTGGATCGATAAATGTGACTGGTAGACAGGACGTACGTAGCGATCGCACATACTGGTTGTTTGCGTGTTTCAACGACACTGCCCTCCACCGGTAACACAGACTTGCGTATTCGCTTTAGCAAATTTTCTTTCATAATTGAGGTTGAGCATCTCCCTGTTGTGTCCATTTAACTTTCTCCACTTCAGTATCATCAGTCAGAGAACATCGACATGCCGGTGCCATCTCTGACAGTGTTTCTCAACTTATGTGATTGATGTGGAGATCGCACACACAAAGGGGACGATACGACAGTAGCAGCAGTATGCAAACATCCAACAATTGAACATATTGAAGTCATCTACCGATACAACCATCAAACACGCATCGGGACGGACAGCTAAGAAAGGCAAGCTGGTACGAAGACAGATAAATGTATCTAGTGTCTAACGAAGTGTTTCAGGAAGACAGCCAAAAGCCCCCCCTGTTCCGGTTGACCTTCGTGTACGTACCGATGCAACGGAGTTGATCATTGGTACACAGAAGCGTCAATGACCTCGGGAATGGGTTGTGCAGTTTTCAACTGGTGTGAAACCTATCTCTGAGAAATTTTTCAGTTAATCACTTGTCTCTCAGAGGTACTGTACTAATGGGTGGGTAGTCGTTCGGTACACACTGAAGGCTATCGTTATAATTTGTACCAAATGACTTGGTCTGTTACTGCCAACTTTTCAAAATGAAAATTCACCCTAAACCTGTACTATTAACATGTATTTAGTTACTCCAGGTCATTAACTGAGGTAAGTTGTCCAGAATAGCCAAACCACCATCAGTTCCGCGCGCTAAGTGGCTCTGTAGTGTGGAAACTGTGTACCTCGTCATTCGTTTGTAACAGTGGAGCAGAACACTAAAGGGCATCTGACCTTGCCTGACAAACCGACGACTTTTCAAGTGTTCGGCTGCTCTCTGAGTATGACATTAAGCAACATCACCAACCGAGGTGACAATGTCCGTGGGTAGAGATCTGGGCTCATAGGATTGAGATTAATAATGTGAAGCTCATTTTCTGGCCTATCTCAAGACTGAGGAACAATGCCTGTAATCTGGAAAGCTGTTGTACAGAGGCACAGATGACGCAGATTCCGGAAGAAACAATCGACCTATTTTGAAGTCATATCCAAGCCCTGCAGCTCCTCTGTACATCAACATATAAAGGCGTATCATCTGTCTTAAAAACCTTCAAAAATTGACTATTAGTACGGTCATAAGGTTTAGGATGGAATTTCATCCCAAAACACCTAAAAATCAGACCATTCCTTGATGAATGAGAGCGTAATCGTACTAATTAAAGCGCTGTAATGACCTGGTCATTCATTCGAAAAGTTTTTCTCAGGGACGGAGAACTAACGTGACAGTCATTTACAAGTGATTCGCACTCTACTGTACAGATAGAACTTATTATCGTTCATAAAAGTCTGGGGAATTAGATTATTTGAAGCCAAACACCACACCACCTTACAGCACCTTTCGACTTCAGATAAACTGTGCGGTTATTCCACCTTGAAAGAAACCCGAGTTCTGCTTCCGCTAAGAGCTCATCAATATTGTAAATCCTGTCAGGGCCGGAAGTTCCACTCCGGGCCACGTACTTTCGAGACTAGCTACTTAACCACAGTGTACCAACTTCATTTCTGTTAATGAATTACTTCACGGTAAGCTGCTTCAACATAACTAGAAGAGAATACACTCCACTGATAAGCAAAAACCGAGTCTGATGCACCACCCCGAAGTGTGACAGCCGAATAGCTTGTCTAAAGACGGAGGCTGAGAGTAACTGTGACTGACTTTCAACTTGAAGCTTTTGTTATTCAAAGTTTGCTCAGTCCGGATTACCAGATGCATTTAACTGTCTTCGTACCAGCTTGCCTTTCTTAGCTGTCCGTCCCGATGCGTGTTTGATGGTTGTATCGGTAGATGACTTCAATATGTTCAATTGTTGGATGTTTGCATACTGCTGCTACTGTCGTATCGTCCCCTTTGTGTGTGCGATCTCCACATCAATCACATAAGTTGAGAAACACTGTCAGAGATGGCACCGGCATGTCGATGTTCTCTGACTGATGATACTGAAGTGGAGAAAGTTAAATGGACACAACAGGGAGATGCTCAACCTCAATTATGAAAGAAAATTTGCTAAAGCGAATACGCAAGTCTGTGTTACCGGTGGAGGGCAGTGTCGTTGAAACACGCAAACAACCAGTATGTGCGATCGCTACGTACGTCCTGTCTACCAGTCACATTTATCGATCCAGTTGGCGTATTCAGAATATTATCAGGTCATTTCGATTCAAGGTTCTTGTGACTTGTTTAGTCGACCGTAACTAATTGCCCAGCTTTTGTTGTGAATTCATTTTTATCTTACACTTAGTTACTTCTATCGACTCGGGAGCTGATTGCCCTTTCTCTCAGTGCGTTTGGTACAACCAACAGATTGTTACTGTTGCAAACTTTACCGGTGCGTTAGTTCAAATCGTGTGCTTTCGTCTCCCTTAGTTAACAATCTGTTCTGCACATACACTCTTTTGTAACGAACTGTCATTTTTAAGCAACGCTTCATTCATTTACGCCAGTGTGAAACAGAGTGAGATGAAACTGGATATCCACCTTTCTGAGAAACATGTTATAATCCAAATTATCCTGGTAACCTCTAGTTACCTGAGGCATTACGAATGGTAGTTTCAATTGTTCCATTTGCTACGTCACAAGCAACATTTCAACTTGTGACAACCGAACGAATACAAGCCCAACGTTCAGCAGATTCGTCGAGACAGCTGAGAAATTAGTGGAGATGGAGTGTCAGTTTGACGGCAAACGCTTTTACATCTGCCTTTCTAATGATGCACTGTTCCTCAGTGCAACTCAAAGCAGAAATTCTACTTTTGTTAGCATACCACACAAATCCATTGTTTTTTCATTAGCCTACTCTCACAAATGAGTGTTATATTTCCTTCCATTTCTGATAAAATAAAATATCAGTACTATATTATATGAAGTATCGATAATCACATGACACCTACCTTTACTGTTTCCGTTTTGATCACGTAAAATAGTACATTCTTCAATCGTACCGAAAGGTTCGAATAGTCGTCGAATATCATCTTCAGTTTGCTGTTTGCTTAGCATACCCACAAATAACTTTCGTTCCTCTGTGAAAGGGAGTGACCAAATCAGCAACCATGTCATGAAGCGTGGAAGAAAATGTCAAACAAATTACAGTGAATGGGGAGAATAAACTGTAGCAACAGTCGCGTGTGACTAGCACTGGATCGACGCTTGACTGAAGGTTGAAAGAAACTAGGTCCCAGTTACTTGTTTAGTATTCTTGAAAGGATTCTCATATGAACATGCGATATTCTTCCACGACAATAGTTTTGACTACACTATCACTTTAAAATGAGCGTTCAAATTGGGCACGCTTCCCACTGGGACAAAATTGGTGGTGAAATATGTGGCTGAAAATGGGAATCCTAGTCCGCACTCAAAGGTATGATGTAATTACAGATCCCTTACCCTAAAAGGTGATGAAGGTAAACCGCAATTAAAAAGTGTGCTGTTTCATTGTGAGAATGATGAACAACCGGTTATCAAGATATCCGACGTTGTTGGTGAACAAAGCCAAAATTAAATCGTCGGGAATCTCCGATTGAAATCATACCGCTGACTGCAGTAACAGCTGAAGCTTAGATTGGAGTACAGTCAGTGGTGACAATAATTTTGTGTACAGGAACTGAATACAACCCTAAAACAAATATAATGATAGAGGTAGATTGAAAAGTCTGTTGGAATGTGACATCTGCGATCAATTGTGGGTGATGTTCAATCTATATGATACTCAAAATCCCCTACTACTAATCAGTAATCAAAGTACCGCCCGACAAGTAAATGATTTATGTGATTTCACCTTGGAGAGAAGTCCTAGTCGAGGGATCATTGATTGGAATTAACAAGACAGTTACTGTGTCTCCTGTCGTGGCGATCGGGCAATCTGATCGTTACTCACAAGCGAAGGTGGTTGTGCGTTCACATATGGTAATTTGGTCGTGCCTAATGTGCGATCAGTGGCGCAGTAGTCAACAAGGTTGCCTGATGAAAACGTGGCCGGAATTCTAGTCCCGGTCGTGGCACTAATGACGAGCTCTAATCAGAGCAAAACTCAAGTATAGTACTTCCTTTTGGAAGGAGCTGGGTGAAAAAGTTTTATGAATGCGTCAGCTGCGTTCATTTATGAGTGGTGCTCAAGTGAACGACAACCGCCTACTGCTCATCAATAATATACTCATAAATTGAACATCCTCCACGTTTGACTGCGGCTTTTATATCCAGCTAATCCCTCCAGACCGTCTTTTTCTAAACCAAAGTACTAGACTTGAGTTTTACTCTTGTTAAAGTCCATTATTGGCACACATTCTTATCACGGTCGAGATTGGAAATCTCGCTAGGCTTTCAGGAGGCAATCACGTTGATCATTATACCACTGATCTCAAATTAGGTACAACAAAACACAAAACTTTCAGGCATAGACGGTCAGCTTACTCGAATTTCTGAAAGAATCTTGTAACAACAACAACGAGTTTTGATAAAACCGAAGCTTAAGTCAGATGTTTCTTTTCAAGAAAGTCCAGCTGAAAATCTGGTTGAAGGTGAAAATGACAAACAGCTATGAACAGTGTTCGGTTTATGTCCACAGAGTACTTTACCGCCTATCATTCACTTCACACACTGCGTGTAATACGCTCGAGACAAATCACGAGACTGTCAATCCGTCAGCATTCTCTGTCATCCACACGCACCGGAATAAATGTTTACTTTCATTTGCCAACGCAGTTGCCATTAAACGACTCAAGTCGCCATTGTGTATGTAAAAGGAACTGT
This sequence comes from Paragonimus heterotremus, assembly GCA_013368495.1. Taxonomy (NCBI): domain Eukaryota; kingdom Metazoa; phylum Platyhelminthes; class Trematoda; order Plagiorchiida; family Troglotrematidae; genus Paragonimus; species Paragonimus heterotremus. Next base: position 335,827 of record LUCH01000023.1, on the reverse strand, counting down.
TTATTAAATTAAGACTACTTTGGTAGTGCAAGTGGATTTCTTCTTCTTCTTTTCCTCATACCAGGACAGAACACTCTCCGTTAGTCACACTTTGACGCATATTTTATGATTGTCATTTGTGCAATATGATAAAATGCAACGAAATCAGTACGAACAAAGATCTTGCAATATGCTACTACTAGCATGTCTTTTCAAGTTCATTTCAGGGAAAGCTTTATTCAGTTCACTAACTGCGTGTTCATATGGTAAGTTATTCAAACCACCAAGGTCACTGAGGACTATTCACCACTATCCGATGGTGCCACACAAACGTTTATTAATGCTACGTTTAGTTTTCCCATTTCTCAGTAGAAGATTGTCGTACTTTCGAAAGTTAGTAGAAATTATAAGTGCTAGTTTAACTTCGGACACACTTTTGAATTCATAACCACATGTAATTAAAAGGTTTTATAGACTTTTAATCAAAGTTTACGAACATGCTTCTCATGGAAACGGGAATCTGCGTATTAAACTGATCCGTTAGTTAAATTCGAACATGCTAGATTAATTCCAAAGAACAACAACATTTAAAGGGAACTCGCAACTGGATTTTCATTTCATGAATTTGCAAAACAAAATATTGGATTTAGTGGTCGAATCATATGAAGTATGCAAAAGTGTAATATGATTTGAGTATCACTTGAGTATCACCTGAGTGTCACTTATAATTCTGACGAGGTGAAATTGTTATATTGTCATGTTGGGATAGCGAGTTTTCAGTGAAGGCGTTCAGATAAAACTGACAAAGAGCGAAAAGTAATCAGATTTCAATTCTTTATTGGCCCAGTTGGAAGTTATCTGTATTGTGTATAATTCTCGTCGTGTCACTCCACACTAAGGCTTGAAGTGATAAATTCATATATTCTTTTTTCATCTCTAGACGTGACACTCTTGAGACAACTATCGGGCCTTCTGGAAACATCTGTGGACGGAAAATTTGCCCATAGTTTTTGATCGCCGGTGAGTCATTTTTGTGTTATGCACAATCACAGACTTAGAAAACGTCCGATACATATTCAACGCTGTCTACAAGTAGTTGACAATATGACCAAATGTCTGTTATTAAACTGGGGTGTGGCTAAGTTATTGTTTTCACTGTAAGCCAGACACGGCTTGAAGGAACCCTCTACGATCAGGCAGTTTATTCCGCTTTTGCATGAAAAGCTCAGACGTGGTGGAGTGATGTGCTCCTGCACTGTTCAAGTGTTTTGTGAAATGGTGGAACCGTGTTGTGAGCCGGCGGATGGACGAGCGAGTGTTAATCAGGATCAATCCCTGTTACCCAATCACGGTTCACCGAGTGTGAAAGGGGTGAGTGAGTAAGATAGGCCGATAATTCTAACTCGGTTAACTTGAACATGGTGGGGGCCAGCGGTGAGAAACCACTGTCACTGAGGCACTCAAGCCAACCACGTGCACACCCGGACTAACGTATGTACATCACCTCTCGTCTTGCGAACTGGCTTTCAATACACACCCCAGAAGTGGAGTGTTTGCTACCCAAACAGTTTTTGCCCATTAAGGAAGCTAAATCACAGTATTTGTAAAAACCGGTCACTCGGGAAAGAGTTCCACTACTTATATGAGAGTACCAAGAGACTCACTAAAACACAATACTGTTTTTTGACAACAAAAATCGTTTTCTTAACACATTTATTCTAAGAGTACCAGAGGTAAAAATATTATCAATCAACACTTTCGACGTGCCGTTTAGAGAATATATGTGTTTTAGTTAATAACGTGTTGATTCTTTAGGAACCGTTACGTTGTGAACGATTGACCTATCAGAGTGTAGGCTGAATTAAATTCCATCTATTGTAAGACCAGTGAACCAAATGAAAATTTCCAACCATTCTTTTTTGTCTAGCTTCACTACTGAAGATACCTATTGGAATCACTGAGCTTATAAAAGTTAGATGAAGATTTTAATGCTTATATACACTTTTGTTTGAGGGTATTGATACTCTATACACAGCTAATTTGACAAGCCTACTGTCAACGAGGTTGGCAAAAGTAATCGGAAGGAAAGAAACCACATGTGAATATTAGCCGAACACTGCATGAAAAAACTTAGTAATGAAAAGCCTAAGAGTAGTCTTAATATAATTCTCTAATAAGCAATATATGAACCATTTTTCTGAACCACTAAAATTGTTGATATTTCAAAGTATACAACTTACTCAAAGCTATCATTAAATAACTTGCAAACAGAGAGTAAAGAAAAATCATTGCCATGAATGATTATGAGAAGAATCAGAAGGCTATTCTTCCTTAGACTAGGAGTGACAAGCTGATGACTGAAAAGACTCAGTAACACACAGTGCTCACGGGAATAATTAGTCTGAAGGTTTAGAGGGATCTTACAACGTTTGTGTGCATCTGCCTACGTGTTGGACAGCAGCAACAAAACATATGAACGAAGGAAATTTAGGCAAACTGAAGACAAAGAAATGGAGAATTTTATCTCAGAGCTAGTGGGGACCATGGAAGCATGAATCAAAATATGGTCAGGTTAATTAGAGACAGAACTGACAAATGTGACTCGAATATAGCAACCGTGAACGAACTAAACACACTTCAAGGGATAATCATTAGTTAGCATTAGTCTTAATTGGCTTAAACTTCTTTCCTGATGTTCTGCTAGACATGCTGATTGCAGACTCGGTCCAACTACAGGAATTTATACAGTATACTTTGCTTAACCTTGACGCGTTCGCTTCAAGAAGCAGGGTGTTCCAGACTGGGCATATTTTAACATCGAAGGAATGTTTTTGGCTCAAGACATTGCTTGTTTCAGCCCCAGCGATTGATCTAGAAGTGTTTACATTGCAGGCAGGATTATGATGGCTAATGGAACAGTCTCTAGGTGAAAATAAAACAACCTCTTACAAATCGACAGCTTATACGCACCTGGTCTATTTCACTTAATCGCTGTGAATGAGAAATTGAATAAATCGAAGGAACATGCTTTTTTCCTGCACGTTGTATTACGGCAGTCAGATGAATGTCCTTCGTAAACAGTGGTCACAGAGCTTGAATATTTCAACTTAGGATGAGCGAGAACCAATAAAAGGAGCTTCAAGAAAAGTCTTCTAACTGGAGTGTAAGACATCTTTTAAAGGCCAAAATTCCTTTCGATTGAGCCAGTCTCTTTTCTTCCTTTGACCGTTTGTAACTATTTGCTTACCGTTATTATTCTGATAATCCGCATCCAAAAATAAAAATTCTTCGATTCACCCCTTCCCCTACGCAGTCATTGATTTCAACCCATCCGTTGCTATATGCCAATCATCCCATTCTCAGCCCTACGAATATAGCTTTTATCTGGGCCACCGTGATATTGTCAACACCTATTTCGTCTGCCCGAAGACCGGGTATTTGGTCACACACCAGACCCATCCGATCGCACTTCATCAATTCGACCTTGCCAGTCGGTCTCCTGTGTTTGCAGCTGTCGCGTAGTTTGACCCCTTAATGGCCCGTTGCGGCCGATAGGTGGGCTTTATCCCGTAGACGCAAACAAGTCGTCGTTTGTTTCTGTACTTGATCATATTATTCATATTAACAATACGACAGTTTCAACGACTTGATCTGTTTTGCTGTTTGGTATGATTGGTTATACGTACGTCGATCAATGTTCGTCAGAAGAGAATTCGGTCGTGCCTAACATGAGGTCGGTGGCGCAGTGGTAAACACGGTTGCCTCATGAACAGCGTGTCCGTGATTCAAGTCCCGGCGATGGCGATGATATGCACTACTGACGAGCTCTAATCAGAGCGAAACTCGAGTCTAGTGCTTCTGCTTTTCGGAAGGGGCCAACTGAAATCTCTATGGGAATGCGACAGCTGCGATCAATTGTGAGTGATGTTCAATTTGAAATTAACCAAATCCCCGACTACTCATCAGTAATCTTAAATATCGACGAATCACTGCACAGTCTTCTCCATTTGTTAGGTACTGCATCCGGATTTCCTGGATGTAAGCAATTTAGTCTATCTTCCCATCGGATTTTGTTATCTGTGTGGTTTCGGTTAACTTGTAACCTCCTTGAAATGTGATTACCTGACTAAGGACATTTTATTTATAGTTTCTGTCGCATGTACATCATTTAGCTCCTATGCCTTATCATGTCAGTTAGTTTTGTACTGCTGTCCTGTGCCAAGTTGAATCACATGACCTCATCGCAAAGATCAATTCTTGGAGAATTTGGGTGATTGCAACAGATAAAAAATTTGGCCGTCTAAAAAAATTCACATTTTCATATTTGGAAAGCAGGTTGGAATAAAATTCCATGAATCCATTTGTTATGATACGGAATTTTAGCCACTGACAATGTTTTTGAATATGAACGGAACTAGGCTTTTGGGCAGTTTTCCTGCTTTCTTCCATCAGGTCCTCATATATTTTCATTAACTGTTCTAAAAACAAACTATTTATTTCTGCAGTTTGTTCGTTTGCACGTGTGACAGTTATTGCAGTCAGATTATTCTAGTATACTGGGCAACAAGAAATGATAGCCTGTCCACAAACTCTGTTAATGAGGTGATTTTGGAGTACAGTACGTTATCTATTAATTCCCTAAGACTGTCACAAAGATATTGTTTCTGGTTGTCATTCTCTTTGTGAGACCCCAGTTATTCAAACTTCTACGAACAAGGAGAGATTTGTCTTTGCTAATTAGTCTCAGACCACACAAACCAAATGCAAAGATGTGCATTAATTTAAGGACCACAACAAGCACTACTGATTCTTTGAGTTTCATTCACCCAAGCAATAAAAACTCCAAGGAACACTGAAGAAAGGAATGATTTTCAAATGGTATCAAGTATTGTCGATCGGTACAAGCTTGAACTGTTTACTACAGAAGACCTCAGCAACAGAATAGGAGGGCGGAAATCGGTTGATGAGCTTCGCAATGGTAAAAAACCAAACTGATGAAGAGTTCACTGGAACAGAATGCGGAAAATGTATTCTGAACATGCAAAGGGCAAGTATTAATTTGATAACTTGTAGTAAGATATCCATACCAACTTTTGTACGAATGAAGTTGAACAGTTTTGATATAACCTTGCGACCAAGTTGTAGTACTGTATGTAACTTTTACTTACGAATAATTGTATCGTAATGTATAATGTTGACTTGTGTTTGCCTGTGGAGTATACATCAAAACACTGAGTACAAATTGAGCCGATAGCCTGTGGTCAACATATGTCTGAAATCTGTTGGACTACTGATTTTCTTCAAGTCTCACGACAAAGTTGGGCGACTACCAATCTTTTAGCAGTAACGTCATCCTCAGCAAATCAACAAAGATCAATTTTTGCAACAAATAAACAGATGTTATTGAAAAGCTATGAGCTGAATTTTATTTGCGAAGCTTTCATAGAAAGCAAAATGTAGATAAAAGCAT
>LUCH01000023.1:299746-329347 GCA_013368495.1 Paragonimus heterotremus | reverse complement strand
ACAAGTAATTTCAGTAATCTGTTTATTCTGACGTGCTTAAAATCTAAATAACATCAGAAAAAGACGAAAAATTGCGGAGAAACGTGGGTACTTTCAGGCTTGTTTCTCATTTTTCTCTCGAAATAATTGAGAGTCACGTCATTGGTGGCACAGTTCTGCTCTGCCTATCAACGTTTTAATGTATTTCCAATGCACTCACTTATACGATACGTTTCTCAAAGTGGTTTGCTGAGAAAGCTGGACGACTGGAGCATTGTATATCACTAATTGCATAATGTTAGTACCGATGCATCATAGAGCAAACTGACTAGCTACAATGAGTAATCCGTGTGTGATTAACGATTGACCGTTCGTACAGTAAGTTATCTGTGTTTCCTTCGGGAATCACATTTTCACCACACATTTTGGATTATTACGGTAATTGTATTTAGTAAGCGTGTGAAAAACTGGTGGTTTAAAACAGTTGAGAAAGTTTAAGATTAGATTGAATGGTTCAGTTGTCCTATTTGGAACGGACTAGTGTATATTAGAACATTTTAGCGCGGCTTTTGGAAGGCCAGGACTCTCATCAGGACAAATTCTGTCAGTTTGCTGCCTCCATAGACCTATGAGTCATGTGTGAGAAGTTGCAATGCTTAAAACTACAGTTTGATTTCTACCAGTGCTCATCCGTTCAACTCAGAGGGATAGAACAGGGACAAGTGACACTCATTTTCCGAACGAATTCGGATTCATTATACAGTAGCGAAATTGACGAAAGGACAATCCTAGTCTTCCAAAACATTTCAGTTTCTTGACTGCGCACTTATAAATAATTTATAAGGCAAATAGCAAACACTGGTATATTACCCAAAACTAGAGGGAAGCAATGTTAAGACCCAAAGCTCGAACTCATGACTATGGGTGGGATGAAATGTGATTGACTACTACTCAGTAGTCTGCCAGATGTGATGGAAACTTTGTTTCGAAAACTGCTGGGCTATAATTTTTCCCCTCAAAATATAACGAGATGAATAAATGCTTAATGTTCTTTCTTTTCACTGCAAATAAAATACACGTTCAGTTACACATTTGAATACAGTTTGTCAACTTCCACTTGAGGGATCTCCAGCCTTTCAACAAGGTCTTAACACGAAATTTCGTATGAAGGTAACCACATTTGCTAAGGCACAGGCTAACCAACACACACACACCCAGAGGCAGATGCAGTTGAAACCAACTTGGTTTATATGTGACTGCTTGAAATGATGAGTCCAGGCGGCCTGTGCATGACTCCTTTCAAACTTATCGGGTCAGTTCACCTCGAGCTGTTGTTTGGGCAATCTTTTCAACGGTTGCATACCGCGTTGTGGAATCGGACTTTGCTCCGATGAGCACTGTGGGGGTAGTCACTTATTTTTACTTTGCAGCAAATGAGTCACACGGTTTTCGACTTAGGGCCAGTAAATCCGCGTTGTTAATAGACAGTGAGCACCCATTTTGTACGCGGATGAATCATTTTGGAAGAACACAAAAGTTTTGTTTACTTTGTGAAATCGTTCCTATGAAAAATGAGCAAATTCTTGATTATGCTATGTACTAAATAGTCGATCGATGCGAACCGCAACCTGATTGAACTGTCTCCCAAACCAAGGCTAGATGTTGACTGCCAGAACATTATTGATCCATATTGACAGTTTTTACTAGAAACCGAACTGTCGTTTCTATAGGACTGTTACCCCAAAGTTTAAGCCTTGAAACTGTTTAAGGCTGGGCTGTTTATTCCATCTATATATGTTGGCTATTTCGTCGCCTACGAAAGTCAAAATACCCTGGCCGACGCATAGGACAACTGATTGTCAGGATACCCTGCCGGTTTATAAAGACCACATGCATATAAAATGAACGGTTTAAAACAGTATGAATAGATTGAAGAAATAGTAACCAACTAGCTGTCCTCAAGAAGGCCCAGTTCAACTTCAAGGCCAGACAAGATTAAACATCATTAAGATGACCTTGTTTGAAAACGTAACTCAAGGAAATTGCACTCTGCTAAGAGGAGCCAATAAGGGCGAATCTGTGTTCAACCGTAGACAATGTTGATTGAGTAGTAACCACAATCTCAAGGACTGATCGGAAGTATCAGTTTAACGATAGCTAATAAAGTAATTTTCAATTAGTTTACAGTTGGAACGGCTTATGATAACATCTTTATTTTTGTTTTTAGGAACGTTCCATCGAGAAAAATGAAACCTAAATAAACACGACCAATTTAACTGACGCGCTGTTATACACTATAGACTGTCAAATGTTTTACATAATAATTTCTTCAGTAACCATCTGTCTGCTTTATCCAATCAAGTAAAGTATGTTCACAAAAACTTCCATCCCGGAACCATAGATACTTTTCAACGGACGTTTCAATATCAGCTCTGATTGGAATGGCCAGTCATGTATCCCGCAAGCAAGTTTACTAAAACACTTTTCTTGTGTAGTTTTGTATTTCAAGTGAAGTCCAAGATGTCTACAAATATAAAAGCATCATTGGATATTGGTGTTTTTGGGAGCGTAGTTGAATATCTTTTGCTCTTCGTTAAATCGTGAACGGGTTATACGACTTCTGTCGTTACATTCCATCACCTCGTTGGAATCGCTGGTGTGACTGATAGCAATCACTTCTCATGAAGTTCACCTATCCTGTTAATTCTCACGCACTGACGCGTGCTGTTCAGTGTACTTAGTGAGGATATCCGATAAACTGGTATGCTGTTTGGTTTACCCACTCATTTTCATAAGACAGCTGAGCCTCACTTTTTTCTTTAAAACAGACTGTCAAAAGTTTGACCTTCTTCAGATTTCATTCTGTATTTTACGTCACGTTAGCCTGCACTGCCTTTTCACTCGCAAACCACTTTCAGCCTGCGATAAACACATAATTGCATATCCAGCGAAGTTTTAGAGTTTACTAACCTACTTGCTTTCTTCTATATCACGTACATCCGCAAGCTTGCAGAAGCATTACACTACTTACAGAACTATGGTTCAGACATAAGCTGATTAAAGCTACTTCTGATAAGCCCTATTTGAAGTATCCGAAGTGTAGGACATACGACGTAATCGAGTATGTCTGGTAACAAGCAGACACTTACGGAGTGCAAGGGAAGAAGATAGACGATTGTCCTACGCAGTCGGGCAGTGTAGTCTGATGTTCATAGACTAACCACAAAGTGAGGATAAATAGGTTTCCCCTACATAAATGAGGCGGAAACAATTGTCGTTTCATATGGCATGAACTGCTTAGAGGCGCTGGGGTCGCTAGAATATAATAGTCCCTGTGGAGAATGGGTGGTTCATTTGGAAGGTTATTTCCAAGACCATGACTGATTTATCATGTTAAACCAAAAGGTTCACTCTTCTGGACTATTTCGGTGAACAACAGTCCGCTTGGTGACTTGTTCATGTAAAAAGTATAGTCTGGTCACATAATCTATGCAAGCAGGATAATCAGCTATGGTGCTGATGAAAGGTGGAGAATTTGGATTGGCGAATCCTGAATGAAAACTTAACCACTAGTTTTGCCTTCTCAAATAAATTAACATTTGACTGGTACATATCGAGTGGGGGTATGGCTTGCAGTTGAGTTTCTCTGAATGATGACAATCCCTGGACTAAGAGTTGGATGCCGGTTTGACGCAATCGACTCATGACGTTTAAACTTTTAACCTCAGTAACTAGTGCGTAAGACTGACCATATATTATGACCTTGGTGATTTTGCAACCAGACATCCACTGAGGGTTGAGGAGTTAAAATTTTTGCAAAAATTCGAGTTTTGCCTCGTAAAGTGCACCAAACGGTCGTTTCTTCTTTATCTTGAATATATCTCCAAGTAGAATTCCGTTCCCACTATTATAGTTTGTACCGATAGGAATAACGGCACTGCAATTTTCACTTTTTTCAAAATACCCAAGAAACAGTACAGAAGGCCGATCATCAACTTCAGTCGATACTATCTCCTATCAGAACCTTTCTCAGCGTGGTTGCCTATCCGAATGACACGCGACGAACCAATCAGACGTCGGTTAGTGAACAGTTTGTGAATAACGTCCAATCCTTTTCTCATTATGATTGTGGTTTTGTCTTCCTAAAACATACGTGCGGTTCCATGTCATACGCTTTCACGTTTATGAACGGGAATCCTAGTGCACAACACAACGGCGGTTTCCACTTACACGCCGTGTGCACTGCTGCCTGGTTTGTGTGTGTGACTGACGCTTTCTGGAGTGGTTTCTTGCCTGTCATTCCTCGCCCGTTAGTCCGATTCTGCTGAACGATAGCCCGTCCATTCGCTCATGTTGTCCGCAATCCACTCGTTGTGGGTTTTGGGCAGGTCTTACCGTCACGTTAAGATATTCCACCGCGTGTTGGAATACTGGCGCCTCCAATGTGATCACTCATCATAGATGTACAATTTAGCTTTGTGGATAAAACTCATTTGTTCTCTTTGAAGTGAGTCAGCGAAACCATTTGTCAACGGTTTTTCGTTGGGGTATAGGATGGAGCACATTTTAGTGCTGCTGCTAGAATTTGAAAGACTCCACTTCATCTCAGAATTTGAAAACAATGTCGTCGCTTTTCGTCTGGTGTGTGTGGGACCTGTTTCTTCCGGAATGCTCCTTACAGCGATTTCCATTGTCTGGAATATACTTACTCATTATTGTTTCTCACTCCTCAGGTACCATCCTTTGTTTATCTACTATTCACAATATCTCGCAGTCCACAGTTTGTCGGTTACACTCCGCGAAGTGTTTCCAAAGGAAGAAAGATGATTACAGTTTGTAGAATTTTTGAAAAACTGAATGTGTAAATGCCACTCAACGGGTTATTGTTGTCCTACTGAGGGTTGATGACGATCAATCTGTCCTCATACAAATCTACCTTTCAGTTGTCACAGTGCTGGTCGAGGTACAAAGAGAAATTGTCAGAATAGGTAATGTTGAGATCACTGGAATACCTAAACTTGTACAGACTAGAGAAAGCTCACAATGTATGTGTGAATCTGTCTTTGTGTTGGACAACCGCAACAAGGCATAACGGCAGAAGAAATACGAAAACAATGAAATCAAACAAACAGTGAATTTTGTTTTAGAAGTAGTCGGGATCATGGCAACAGGAATCAAAATAAAACTAGGCTAATTAGAATTTAGAAAGAGGCATGTAGTTCAGGCACGGCAATCAAGCATCAGTCGGACATATTTCAAAAGATAATCCTTCGCTGGCACAACCTCACTGATATCACGATGGCCATGCTGGTCGGAGGCTCCTGCTAGCTGACAACTGACCTGGAAGACAAGCAATCGTACCACACGTAGGAATATCTCTGTGAATGTGATGGCTGACAAGACGTTCTACAGGTCAGATGGTAATTGCTTGGAGTAGCCAACTTTTGTTTATTTCTAGTCGTTGATGTGACTCTAAACCGTTTTTCGGTAGCATTTAAACTTGTAACGGTCTACGTTCTAGAATAAAGCCATGAAAGACTAAGTATTCAGATAATCTTATGATCATAAGATAGTTCCAGTCGGCCCCTCTTGAAAAAGAGCACTGGACTCGAGCTTTGCTCTTGTTAGAACTCATCAATAATGCACATCCTTTCAACGGCCTGGACTAGAACTCCGGCCACGCTGTTCACGAGGCAACCGTGTTTACCGCTGTTTACTGACCAACAAGTAAATCTGTCACTCAGGCATGATTACACTGAGGTTTTTATCACCGATATTCAGGGAGTTCACTGGTTTTAAATTGAACACCACTCGGTTGACGTTGACAGGTAGTGTCTGTGTCTCCTCTTGGAACGACCGGGCATCCTCTGGGCATTGTTGATAAACGAATTTAGCTGGGTATCTAACTGTGATAGTTTGTTCGTGTCTACTTTGAGGTCACTACAACAGTGATTAACACAATTGTCCCATGAAAGTATAGTCACAGTTCAACCCCCAATCTTTGTAAGGATTCGTAATAATAAAGAGCTTCAAGGAAAGTAAAACTAGAGTGCAGGGCTATCCTTCAAAGAAAGCTAGCTGGAAATCCTATGTGAACGTGAAAACTGCGGTAATTTATGAGTGACGTCCATGTCAAAGTCTGAATTTTGTGTAGACCTTTTCATCAGCTACTTGTCGCGGTATCACGAAGTAGATTTGTCTTCAGTCAGCAGAATGAATAAACTTTGTGTGACGTTTCATCGGATTTGCTTTGATTTCTCCTGCATTCTTTTGAAACATGTAACAAAAACCGACGGGAAACATTGCGAACATTTTAGTATAATTCATTGAAAAGATCATGTACATGAATTAGTTTCTGTAGGAGTAAACGGTTTCTGCTTGTCTTATTGTTCACCTGCCGATTTACTCCATCGTTCCGGGAAGTTAGAGGCAGACTGACACCTTTGCGAGTTCAGAACTGTATGGTAGTAAATAGTTTGTATCTGCGACTCAGTACTTCACACCGTAACCACTTAAACCGTTGGAGGAGGTTGTGTACTCTGATTTCGAACCCAGATTGATAAACAACACTTCCTAATATCGTCCCGTTTACAAATTTACTATGATTGGGTTCAACTTCACTACAGTGCATTGACGACAGTCTCATGGTAGCGTTCACACATATTGAAATTAAATCTAGGAGATCAAACTGAACATCAATCGCGTTTGACCACAGCCAGATAAACTTCTCAGCCAGCTCTTTTCAACAAAAGCAGCAGAATGTCTGTCGTTGGTTCATATCCGACCGAAGGCCTGATGTTTCACACCTGGGTCTGCTCTAAACGATAAACTCTGCCAAACTACTTATCAGTAGTACAACTTTAGTGCTCCTCGATGGCGTTGGCAGGTTCCAGCGTGAACTGACTGAGAAGACCTGCTTTGGCGATTAATCTTCTGAATCGTCTGCTGGATTCCATGACACAGTGAACTGGGTGGCTAACTTAGTCCAAATGTGAAATCTCTGGGTTTCCAGGTTCACATCGTAGCTCAGTTGACAGAGCACATACTCCGTCTGAGCAGGCTGTTCCTGTCAGCGACTCGAATCCAGCAGAAGTGTGAATTTTTCGTAATTGGGTCTGCCTTAAATCGTCGAATCCGCCAAATTATCTGCCAATAATATATAAAGCAAACCGACTAGACCTGACTATATTCATGACGATAGCTGTTGGATGGAAAGATTGGGAATGATAAACCAGCGATTTACAAGTTGAATAAACTGATACTTTGTTTCACTCATCTTTTCCATTCAATCACTGGTGCCCCCTGTTTTATTGTGTCTATTCGAATTGTTTCATGGTAATTGGCCAGTAGGACAAATGCAAAATGCTTACACCACACTGCACGTCTTTTTGCCGATTGATAAATTGGGTGACAGGAACTCACTGCTCTAAATTTAACAAATCTGAGAGAGCTCATTTTTCTTCTAACACATACAGAGTTTAGCCACATATTTTGGTTAGTGAATCACGATAATATACTTTGAGTCTGTCCTGAAGGTGTCTTGGTTTGAATTCTAAATATTTTTGTCTATCTTTCATACCCCGCATGGATGCTGTGGGTACAAATGGGACATGAGATGAACTGCTCTCACCAGAGGTTCCAGTGAGTAACGGTCAGTACCTCAGTCTTATGAGAGTAGTGGCTAGGCACAATAGGCATAGGTTATGTAGTTTACAGTCACCGTTTTGTAACGTCTATCTGATTTATTTAAACAACATTGGCACTCCTTCGATCTCTTTTACTCATATTCTGCCCGACACTTGTTCAATTACATGAAAAACGCCAAAGAAATGTCGCAAGTAAGAATAGTCATAATCAAACTAGACCGCTCACCTGAGTTAGCCACACTGTTCATTAGAGCATTCCTTACCCTCTCTGTGGAAGTAAACGTTGTTGGTGCATATTTTTGTGTTCCATTTGCGTTTCCTGGGTTGTTTTTATTCGAACGGCAATTCCCCTTCACGGAGTCTGTGCTGCATATGTCGCTGTGTTCAGCTGTATCCAAGTCTCTGTTAAGTTTCGATATTGCGATTTCACTTGTTTCCTCAATGTCTGTTTTGTTGCCACCAGCACAGACCTCATCTGAAACGTGTGTTGCTTCTACCGAACCATTTTCCGTCTGTTCAACAGCAGATGGAAATTTGGTTTGTTTGTAATGTAAGCCAACCGTCTGGTTTGTGAGATGAATAAGGGGTAGGTCACCGGGCTGTAGAGTAGAATAATCATCCAGCTTGACTACGTTTTCGGAAACTGGTGGCAAATTCACGTTTGGAATCACCGCGTCGGAAGCGTTGATTCCGTTCAATTTATCTAATTCACTGTCAGTGCTTACCGCTGGACTGTGGTAAGATTCTACTGTCATGGCGATTGCTTCACTTGGAGAAATGCAAGACTCAGAAAAGTCTGAGTTAGGCGCCGTTTCACGCTTGCTTACCGAACTTGGTCGATGAAGCTGAAGGTCATATGAGACATGCATGGTACCTATCACAACTGCTCAGGTAATGGAAAACGGGAGAGACTGACTGTAGCCAGCATCGCGACCTAACCGCCAATCACATCTTCCGCCTACTCAAATCATCCAACAACATACACAGTCAGGGAGTGAGGGGATGGGGATTGGGAGCAACTTCGACTGAGTTTCCGACAGACTGATACCCAATCAGCTTCAGTGATTGTGGGCGATCGTTTGTGAAGCATTTGTTCTATGAGGAACAGTGACTTCATTTGCTTCGTGTTATGCGTACGCGCGCGTGTATGTACGCACTTTGTTATGATGGTTTTCATCACATAGCCCACATTCGTCTCAGCTGAATTTGGCGACAGGCTCACAGACTTACGAGAACTATTCTCGTGTCCTCTCCACAAACAAACAGACACGTGCGACGATACTTGAAAAACTCTGGCCGATCAATATTAGCTTCTACTCTCTTAAACTCTCTCAAGCCTATTGATTCATTCTGAGGGATAAATGCTACCTGACGTGTCTGCGCACCTGAATCGATTGTCGTGTGTGTGCGTGTATGTAGTTCCAACGCACGACCGGAACCTGGGTAATGGTGTGCTTGATTATCCCAATATCCAGTCATCCGCGCACATGTGCCACTTAACTATAGCGAGGTTGAAATAAAAAGAAAAGTTGGAAATCTCTAAATGAGGTATTTGTTAATTTTAACTGACCTATCTTGGAACAACTTTCTACGGACTCAAGTCTCATTGGTGTTAGAACGAATCCGTTCTTGCCAGCTTGAATTGCAACGTCAGCACTTGTGCTGTCACTAGGCTGCTGCAGTAAAGGTTATTTAAATCATGAGTAAGTATGAGTAGTGCGCAGGTAGCCTGTACGTTACTTTAAAAGACAAGTGTAAGATGAGTAACATCTTACAACAACAGACTCAAGATTTCATCACCTACAACTTTTGCTCTCAACTGATATGAGCGACCACAAATCCATCGTGTACGTACAAGGACATGACAATTTAGTCAAGTACTCTGAATTGAAAGAGTTTAAAACATGAAAGTAAGTTTTAAACAACAGTTGCTGAATTCTGGCAAGTCCTGACAGGTTTATACTTCTGACTGCGATAATATTCCATGACGTGAATGAAAATGCGAAGGCCAAACAGAGTTGATTAAGGGTCATCATTTCACTGAAGTTGACACATATGCACTTAAAAAAGTTTTTTTAGTCAACGAAAGATTTAACTTTACTTTCGTGATTTTATCTGAGTAACTGCATCACATATGCGCGATAGAATCAGGGTAAATTTTTCCTCAAAAAAGCAGTGATAAATACTAACTGGAGTGAAGCGCCGGAATTTAACAAAGGACACAGCAGCAGTGACAACTGGTTGAGCGTACTGGTCAGGCCAAATGAGGTGGTCAGTCGATTTTTGCTTATCGCATGATTAGAAGTTGGGGGTATGACCGTATTTTCTGATGTGGTTAAACTGTTTGATTTATTTTAACTATGAACTGCAATATTTTTGGTTAGACAGGCTTTTTAAAATCAAAACTTCATAGTTTTATTAATGGTCTTCTGGTGGTGGAAGCCTTTACAGCGATGTATTTCTAATTACTCATCTCAAGAAATGAACAGCAGTGTTTCAGTGTATGTGGATGCACTGAAAACCCGCGAGTAAATTATCGAAGTATAAGAAGTCCAGGTAGACTGACAAAGCAAACGCACATAAGTCACATTTTTAACCGCATTCATACTGATGGGGTATAATTTGTTTACGCCTATTTTCTGCATGATTATGCGAGACTGTTTGCTGAAATCAAATTTCTTTCATTGGTAAACATGTGCAGACAATGTTTAAGTCAGGTCAGTATTACAACAGGTATGAAATATCAAATCACTAATTTATACAACTTCGGTGGGAAACGTTAACCTCTAAACAGGAAGGCGAGTTGTCGTAAGAGTACAGTCTTCCACCCCCCGCACACATTACCTAGATAATCTATGTTAAATTCCACCTGAATTTTTGATACGGCGAATAATGTCTCAGTTGGGGTTTGGGTAAGTTCTGGCAAGATATAATCCGGAACCAATTTATGAGGTTTGCAAGCACGTACTATGTTGCATTCGAATAACTGTAGATGGGTAAACGTACTACTGCATACGTCTTGAATGATAGTCATCGGAGGTTACTGGTTGTTTATTTCTAGCCCTAAAATTGTGTCGGATTTCGTTTATTCTTTTCACTCTGGCCTTCGTAAATGTATATTCTCACCCTATTTTAAAATCACACATAAGCGTACCTGCAAATACTGTTGATCTGGTATCCTCTGTTTGACACACTTTCTCGATCTCGACAGTTTCTTAAAGAAACTAACCGCAAAGTCGGATTAAAAGTTTTATAAAATAGCCGATCTGTTGCAGATGTGATTGTACAAATGCCAAATATTCAAATTTTGAGGTGCACAATACAGTTTCTGGTTTAACTAGACTTTAACAAAAGTTGCGTACCAATAGGGTGCGCAATCAAGGAACAATCTGTTGGTTAATTTACCAAAACTGTCCATTAATCCGTGTTTCACTCACAACGGAACAAAGTTTCAGTAGTGTTGAATCTTAGATCTGATCCATATAACTACATGTAGCATAGTTATGCAATGAAGATAGCACAGTTTGTACAAAAAGTTCCGAGGACTACCTGATAAACGGTGTAAACTGCGTTCCTCGTTTTTATCCAACTTTACAACACAACTAATTTACTCTTTGTAGACCACAAGTATATCGTGCATACTGACTGAACTAAGTAAACCATCCCACCCATTTTTTGCCTAGCATCCAGCACCGTTTACGACAACGAACACAATTATTATGAATATGACTCACTGCTTCTTCCTTTTCCTGTAGACAGTCGCTTTGGCGACAGCCCTTTATTAACAAAAGTGTAATTTTCGACCTCTATCATGTAATGTCGAATCAAGTCTCTTTAAGTTTTTGTAAGTCACTTTGTTATGTTGTTGAACAACAATCAGTCAACCGAGACTTCTTGACTTGAAAATTATTTACGTCTGTTTTTAGTCAGAATGATCAGACCAACTCGTGGTCAGCTGTGGGTGTTCTTGACAGTGACCGAAAGTTTGAGGGTAGCAAGCTGTTGATATGTGACGATCTGATAGCGGAAGATACTGAACTGCAAAAGTACCTAATCATTCACAGACCATTAATAGGCGTTGAGCATTACACAATTTTAATGCTGAGTGTGAGAATTACTTTTAAGGTATCGACTAATTACTTCAGTAAGAATGCTCACTAGGGTAACTTGTGGCCCCCTTCGATTTTAAGGAGAAACATAATTATCCCTTACTCCCAGCTTCTTAGCAGCATAAGCGCAAACAGAATGTCCAGTTTATCTTTTAACTGCTTTGACCATTTACCTCAAAAGTAACATTTTGAAAATTCTGTCTCCCGTTTAGATCTGCTCTAATTAACCACCATTCCTTTCAGTAGTCACTTTCCGTCAGACATAAAAGCGCTTCCAGGATCATTTTTTGTTTGAACGATACTAACGGGGGCGTGTGAGATGTCTTCTGCAATGCCATTTTGATCGTACTTCACCGATCACTTTTTACGAACTGAATATGCGTGATATTTAGCGGAGGCAAGTTGCAAGGCAAGATCAATCCGGTCATATATGGGACAGTAAATTGACCAGTGGAGGAAGTAATGGTCAGAGTATAATTGCGCACTATCTTTGGTCAATTGTAAAGTTATCCGTGGGAATAACTGATTCAAAAATTTTATTTTAATTAATATTTTAACTAATGTGGCCAAACGCTGATAGTTTTATTGAAGGTCAGTTTATACCACATGAAAAGTGTTGTTTGACTTCTTGGCACGATTTGTAACAGTTGGTGCAAAAATATTCTGAATAAGGTTGGATTTCCTCTAGAGAAATACCATCGGGCTGAAATGACCAAATTCACTGTGTTCAATGAACCCTCTAAAAAATCCGACACTTTACTGAGAGCAACCCTCGTTCTCCGCCACAAGTCACAGTTAAGGCCATGATTCTGATCTGTTCCACCCACTACGCTTCCCATCGTAATTTTATTCCTCCTAGTCTGCAGTCCAAGTTACACAGAATAATTAATCTGACCGTTATACAGACAACCCCGATTGTCTCATGTGGTCGATCTCATTGTCTTATCGGGTTTATATGACTAAGTTTATACTACAGAATAACAAGGTGGGGGAACAAAGCTTGGTTTTTTAAATGAATGCTTATCAGGCAAATTGATACACAGTAAATATGAACCCGGCGGCCAATGTTAGTATAGATTAGGGACCGCTCGTTTGTTAACGGTTACACAATCATTGTTCAAACTTATGAATTCAGCCAGTTATAAACCACGGCAAGTTAAGCCTCCCAGTGAATTTATTTTAGTTACCAGGACACACTGAACAATGCTAAATTTTGGACAGATAGTGATACCATGCGAGTTAATTACTTCTAGCCCACAGGTCCGCATTTCATTGATTTCAGTCGAATTAGCCAATGAAGTCCGTAACTGGTGTTTGACAAACTATCAGAAAGCTTAGCACAGTGCCCCACATGAAACCAACCACGAACAACTCCAAATACACCTGCTATGTGTCATTTGGAACAATATTGTAACCATGTCAGATAAACTTGTGGAATATTGACTTACCATACCAAATATTGCCAGCGTAGAGTTTACTAAAATGAGCACACGAAACAGAGCTAATGTGAACTAGGTCTGGGAAAAGGTGTTTCTATCTCTCAGGTAGTATCTTAATTCGATAAAAGAAGACGGCAGGTCAAACATCATGGTAGTTTACCCAACAGTCTGTATCGACAGCATGTTGACGGTCTGTGTTTGGAAAAGAAACTCCCAAACTGAAATACTGTAAGACAGATGTGGGGGAACTAGGAGAAGGTAACTTGATTGGGGATAATATGAATTCCACCACGTAAATGGACAACTTCTTGTCAGGATATGTGCCAAGGGATTGGTGAGCTCTCTCACGAACTTGTCTGTTACCAGTGTTCGGGGAGAAATACAGTATGAAACTGAACTGCACCTATTTTTCTTCAGCAGTTAAGAAGCAGCGCAAAGAGTAGATTATCGGCTGCACGCAACTCTTTGAAAGAGACGTGCGGTAAAAACAATCACAAAGACATGATTTGGAATACTAAAGTATACTCAATACTATCGTGTGTGTCAGCTGTGCGTAGGTTTGGTCGCCTCTGTAAAGCGAAACACCCTCTCAGAAGGAGCCGATACAACTGGTAAGGTTTCTAGGTGGACTACGGCTCTCTTATTTTGGGCTCATTTCCTTTGGGCTTGTGGAAATCTTAACCGCAATGTTCACGATAGTTTGTAGGTGATGAGCGCTTAACCAGCACTGCGCGGCCCACGCACTATTTTGACACAAGGTCACGTAACTTATGGACGTGGTTCGTCATATCCTTATCCCCTGGTTACTTGTCTTTCCTAGTTTTTTAGGGTTGGTATGAATTCCGTTCTTAGGAAGAAGCTAGTTTACCGAGGCTTCCATGGCATGTGTTATATTGAAAAACTTCGTGAGTGATGAAGCTGAGCGCTAAAAATATATATAGTAACTATGAGTCGACCGAAAATCTCACGACTGCCCAAAATTCTGCCCGTTCGCTTGCACCTATTCCTTTAGGATTTCTTACGGCACCATATAAGCGAGAAACGGGGAGAGTCACAGTAAAGGTACATCCAGCATTCAGTGGCTTTAAGGTGTTGTTGGACTTTTGTAACACTGTGATGGCAAATGGGTGTTATTTACGTGCCGTTGTGTCAGCTGCGTTCTTGGAAACATAGTATAAACCAAGGTTTGTAGATATTGTTTCATCATGCAGTCACCTTTTGAAGAACTGTCTACTAAGTCTGCAACCCATCGGAAATTTCAACAAACTGTTTGGCTACCTTTCGTTGATTGTTACTAAACGAGGGAAGCAGTATTAATGAGTAGTTTTTTCGGGCAATGACTTCACCCTAGACATGACTGAATTTCCACTTCTAAACGCCCACTCGCAACTATTTTCAATAACGCTCCTGTCACTTGATCGTTTCGAAAGGAAACTATGTTAATCATCCTGGTACGTCCGGATGATCAGTATAGGTTCGGCACCTCAAAATTGAAGATAAGCCACAAATGTTGATTTATTTGGTTTATGAGTGCCTAATACATTTTCTGCTATACAGTGGCATTGAATCGTAGTTCTGGCATCAATACTGTGCCGGAACATTAAGGCCTACTGTTTGGATTGTGTTTATTGCTAAGTTAACCGAGCGGTGATTGTGATTGCTAAACGGTGAATGTATGGATTAATTATCTTTACTGGTCAATGACGAAAAACGGTTTTGACGTCTGCTTTTGAGGTATCAGTCGCAGTCAGCCATTGGTAAATGTCCAATTCTGTCGTACTAATTATCAGTCACACAGTGAGGTCGGCTACTGACGCATTCGATTTACTGGATTGTTTGGTATTTTCAGTGTAGTACAGCGTGGAGAGAGAGAAATTGATAGAGCCCCAGGGCGGCTCCGTGACACCTGTGACGGTGCACAGGCTGGGTGGAGGCATGTGGTTGCTCTCGTTGCTTCGAGTCCGATCGAATTTCGGTCATCTTGAAATTCAGTTTCTTTAAAAATAAATTATATCTGATCTGTTATATGTTATTATATTGTACTACATATACATTATATCGAATATAATCTACTATATAACCGTACTGATGGCCTAGCACTCTGTCATCGTAGAACTGTAACGATATCGACACGGATAAGTTGTAGAAGTATAGTAATCACATTGATTTGCAAGTGTACCGGAGAGATAATCAAACTTAAAGAGGAATAAAAACCATTACAGTGGATGAGTTAGAAAAAGGAAATATTGTTGCTTGCTTGTGGTAGCTAATGTGGTTTCCTTCCGAATTTTCTTAGTGGCTAATTTAATTTATGCTTTCATAATAAGATCGCTGTTCGGTGCAGGATGGATACTGACAAGAATGACTTTCAAGATGTGATTTCTGGTGTCTATGTTCAGCAAGCTGCGGAAGTTTCATAGTTCTTCAAATTGCAAATAATTTACATTTAATCCTTAAACTACATCAGCCTTCTTGTGGTTGAGTGAGAACAGTTTTGATAACATGAATCCTTTGAACAGACAGGCGTGTTAATTATAAGTCAGTTTGGATTTTTCATGCTGTTCATGTTTAAGAATTAGGATGTTATTTTTCTTCATCAGTTCTAAACACTGTCTTATTTATTGTAGTGTGTAACACAATTTTATGATGTTTGGCCATTTATTCGCATTGATTATATACCAGTAGTACTTTGTAAACACTTTTGCTTTTGATCAAATTTATAACAACTAGCCTAGCTCCCTGTTGTGTTTCATAGTTTGCCCAAAATCTTTTACAATAGTTATGAGGTGCTCGAATAATTGTTAAATGTTCTGACTGTTTCTACTGTTAAATACCTGTAACTCCCTATTTCCTGCTCTATCGCTCTATCTGGCAATGCATGTTGCTGGAAGAAAACTGTTCTGATTGTATCCTAAACTGTTAGACATTTAAATTTCATTGCCATTTCAACAATCTGTTCAATCGTATTCTTTTACAGGATTGGTTCAGAAGCACCACTATATATTTCTAACAAATCCAGAGCAATTTTATTCTGCAGAATGATAACCAACTTTGAAACAGTCACTAGCCCATTGAAAGGTTTGGTCATCCGGTTTATTGTGAACTTTTCCTGAATTGTCGTTTGATTTTCCACGTTGTTTTTTCTAGAGCGCCTCCAACAACGAAACGGCGATGAACTTATCTCAAACGACTTAATACATTAGCTCACCGAGCTAGATATCAGGCATTTTATGAGGAAACTGAACAACATTGGAAAATTTTCTTCATGGTTCAATCAATGCGTTTCGTGGTTAACCTCCAGTTGCTTAAGCGCCTCATGATAACATTATTTCGCACACGAGAATGAGCAGCAGCAAACAGGCTCTTATGAAAAAGGTACTTTACCTTTCGGCTAAGGGCGTTTGTTTTTTAATTAATAAATCGCTAAATAAATGAATCATCTATACTGTTTATCTCAGAGTAATTGAGGTTCTCAGATCACTGCAATTATGATGACTACGTTTGACCTATAAAAACATTTCTTGCGCCTGTTTACTTTTCGAACCTATAATATCGTTCTAAGTTTTGGAACAAACTGTGTTTCTGCATAGTTTCAAATTACATCTGCCATTCTTATAGTAAGATGCATGATCGCGGTTCACTATTTACATCTACCCAATGAACGACAACAACCACATAGTTGAGCCATGTGGTTCCGGTGGTTTCCGCAATAATTGTATCCCAGGATCCTCAAAAACAATTGATTTTCACTGTCATCTTACAACCGTTAAGCTGTGAATATTTTTTTGAATGTTTGAAGGTTTATTTTGTATTCATTCACATCCACTGGTTGGAATGACAACACTTAGTCAGCCCTCGGCATTTGTCGATCGGTGTTCATATCCATTAATACTTCATTGGATGAAAACTAGCCAGAAGTCAAAAGGTCACCCTCTGGGTTTCCTATACAAAACCAATGCTTTCAACTACATAAATCGGGTTGTTTTATATACATTGTCACAAGGTTATCAAAGCCAACTGAGCTCATATAATGTACTGGATGATTATCGCATTACCAGAACAACATACTGTTACTTTAGCAACGTGATGTATTGTCCACTGTCAGCCAGATCTGACACAGCCTTTCGAATCATAGCGGACATAAGAGAGTTACCATGTTCATACAGAACTGTAGCTTTCAAATACACATGCAGCGGTTCTTTTGGTTGTCTTTTTGACACATCTAACTCAGCGCTATTGTCATAACATCTTTATGGATATCTCAAAATTTGTGGGAGTTGTTTTCAACCGTTAGTAACAAATGTCACTAGAACATCTACATGGACTAACATAAACATAGTGTACTTGCTTCAGTAAAACTGTCCCTCAAACAATTGAGAATGGTCTAGTGTCGCCGTTTTCACAGTAACTTCCACAACTTTGCTGTTTTCTTGAAAGTCAGGAAATTGAGTTGTTTATATAGTTCGTTACTCTGACCTCTTTTTCATCTTATTACCACCATTTAAACTGTATAAAACAATTTCTTGACTCGAATTAGATACATGCAGATCCTACAATTGTGATCACACATTTAGCTAGTTAGCTTGACATGAATTCTATTAAGGATACTCGTGCGTCACATCTTCTGATCACTCCTGACCTCAGCACCATTTCTGCTGACAAGTGCTCAGTTACTAATTTAATTTAGGATGATTTTTATGAACAGTTCCGTGGAGCTGGTTACTCAGTTATGAAATAGAAACTCCGGAACTATGTTCTCATTGAAGTCTTGCTTGAACGGACATAGATTTTATGTTAGGGTAACAGACGTTTATCATTTCCGTGGTCTACTGTCGGCTACTTTCAGACCCTTTGTAGTACAATGTGTTTGTTCTTGAATTACGAGAAGTTGTCAGATCATCAGTGCATATTTTGGTTTGTCGGTATAAAAATCTAACAAATCGTTGAGGATCTTGGAAATTTAAGACATTTGCGCAGATCATTCACACTGGACGAACTCAAAGTTATCACACATAGCCGCCACCATGATCTAGATAGCCAATACCTGGACGACTTTATTTTAACTGGCTACAAGTGAGAGCAACACCTGCAGCCTCTCATAGTAGACATTTTACTCTAAACAGTTACGGCAGAAAGAAGAAATTAAAGGAAGGCTTCCTGAACAAACTTGCGTTTTCTTCTACCCGAAAACATTTTACACAACTTTAAGCGCCCTACTTTGCCTCCTGCTGGAAAGATAATGTCTGTTGAGTTCTGATATCAATGAACGATGCTCAAATGTGAATCACCATGGCAGTTGTAAAACTCAGGAAGAACCCTTTCACAAGGAGCGGGGAACTTAGCTTAATTAATGATACGCTGCGAGGAATAACAGTCGCCAGCAAACCCTTATTAACATCCCTGAACCAAATAACAGACCTGTGCTCAGTAAGCAGAGGCAAATGAATCCAGAATATGAAACTGGTGTGCTGTTCTGCAAGCAGAACTTCTTTGTGGATAAAATCAATCGATGCCTACTCACACCATCAAACACTGTGACCAAGGCTGAGTGGATTAAAAATTTTAAAACAATAAGTGGGAGACGTTCATGCAGCTGATTTATCAGTGTTCATCATACCCAAGTTCAGTGGGTCACTAATTATTCACATTTGCCCGAGATCCACTATAATATATTTCCGTATTTATTAGTGAGATATCCGTTTCACATTGACCTTGTTTCACCCTTTCAGCCCCTAATTAGGCCTGCGAATCACCCGAAGAATTTTATTACCCAATTAACACGGGAAAGTTAAGAGGGAAACAGTATTTTTACCCGCATCTGCAAACAGCTACTGAAGCATCACACATCCATTTCCAGTAAGTTGTCATCAACAGTTTGTTCAAGCCGGTTTCATTGTGAACCAACGTTAACAATGGTAATTTCGGAGACTCGAAGAACGTTTCTTAAACAGCATATGCAACGATAATTTGATTAAAAATTCTTTCACAGTGTATGTTATTTTTGAATGCCGACGGTGTACGTTCACGAAATATACTAAATGTATCGATGCGATGATTATACTACTAGTTCATGCCTTCCAGTAGCTCAAATAAAAACTGAAATAATTTTGGCTGAACACAATCGATCCGTGACCAAGAAGGCAGTTAGGAAATCTGGAAAACCATTTATTAACTCGAACTCTGGTAATTCTTTGGTTTTGACGTTCAGTGGATCCCTTTAACAAGCCGCGCATCGAAGAACAGACACTAAGTGAGAACAAACAGGGTTTCGCCCCCAAAGACGGTGCAAAGTTCAGTGTCATATGCACGGCCGGTCAACAGTAGCCGTTTGTTTACTAGAATAATGTGTTTGATCCGACATATTGAACTGATTTTTTGAGACAGCCCAAACGTTAGGGTGTGCTGAGCATATAGATGAGTGTAATATCGGCGTTTCATCGTCATAATTATGTAAGATTATGGTCCACATCGAACCACTTAACATTTTAAGCATTAACAACAACATGCAACAATGAAGCGCATCTTCACCGTTTTTATTCACATTTGTCACAAACGAAACAGTGATGGAAAGGCTCTGAGATTCGCCGCAGGATGTCATAGACTTGATGGTAGGTTGACTAACTTCGTCCATTTGACGTTTATTTCAAGTAAACACAGATAGCGTCAGACAATATTTTGCATCCCGCTAAGTATGTCGGAATTTTCTTTATAGCTCAATGAGTGAAGTGCACGTGTGAGTCTGCAGTAGTTACCCTAAGTTGACGTTGAGTAATGAAGTTATAGAAGTTGTTGGTCGATTCAAGTATTTAGGCAATCGTTTAAGTTATGATGGAGGCACGGGAAATCAGATAGAGACCTGCACTTCTGAGACTTAAAATTCACGCGGAGGAAGTGATCACGAGAACAAGTTCATATTACTGTTGCCAACGATAGGCTTGCAGGGTGGAGGACATAAACCGTTTTGGGCTATATAAACCGTTGATGCCTGCGTTTAATTAACCGTGTGGGGTAGCATCAAAGGAGTTAATGAGCGGTTGTTTAGGCATGAGGATCAAGCAAGTTCGTTGACATTATTAGGGGTTGGAAATAGATGTGCGCAGGCCACTCACTAGTGATGTGCACTGATCGTACTTTACGCTTTCCACTCTCCATCTTTCAAGCAATCACATGAAGCAAGGTGCAAGTTGGGCAGATGATGACTGATCACTGGGAACTAAAGACAGCTACTAGCAAGTAACCAGCTGTAGACTAAGGTTGGTTCTGGGTTGAAACCAGCGTGGCTTGCAGACGTTTTAGAAGATTACAACCAACCAAGCTGAGTTGTATCAGAATAGCGTTCGGTTAGTTGACTTTTCTATAAAGTGAGTACACTTGGCAAAGTAATCCACAAATGATGGAGGGATACAGCTTAGCACAGACCGTCTCACTGTCACCTGGAATCTGGTTGCTTATATTCCATGCCTAGGTGCGCATATGCTACATGTTCTAGGCCATACAAAAATGTTACCAAATGGGTCCCAGTTATGATCTCTGCTTTACTTAGGGCTTATTCTAAGACTTTTGAACTTGGAATAGTTATTTTACATAAGATCACCTGACAGTTGGATACCTGCACATGGCTGTCGACAGTGATATTGCACCTCTTCGATGCTCAGCCAGCCGCTTACAGGAGGCATACCTATTAACACTGAGTCTTTTCTAAATTGAAAATCCGGTTAACGATTGAGCCACTAGAAGTAAAGTGGATTGAAATAATTCAGTACTCATTATTCAACTAGAAAAACTGGATACCTTTTGTGACAGATGAATCTAATTGATTTGAAATGCTTCATTAAGCCTAAGGTCGTTACAGTTCTTACCTTACCTATAGCAGTTTATTTAATATACCACCCCATCGGTCAAGCATATTTTATCGAAAGTCACTGAGCTATGGCGAAAATAGGTCCAATAGTAAATTTCTGCAACCGTTAAGTTTCAAGTTTGCAATAGGCAACAAAATACCATGTATAATCACACGAAGACCAAGACTGAGGTCTTTTGAAACGCAAACTGGTAACAATTTGTAAGCAAACAGTCCTACTAGTTTGACTTAATGCTTTGGACCGAATTACACGAGGGGCGTTTACAATGGGTAACACACTCACAATCGAGCTTAAAAAGACTGCCAGTCCTCAGTACCTTTCCAGCTATGAAGAGCCTTCAGTTCATACCAGACTTGTTACTTTACTTTGTTACAGACAATAATAACGGGGGTGAGTTCGATTGTCGAGGAGAGTCAAGTTCTTGGTTCATACACCTTGTGTTTGCATCCTGGAGCTACGAGTTTCGTAGAAACAAAACTACAAATACAATGGTAATATATCTGTATGGGTGATGGTGAGCTAACTCTGGGCTGGATGTCCCGACCATACTAAAACAGAGTGAAATCAGTGCACGACAGTTCTGTTCGTCAATACTGTGGTGATCATAATAGGAACCGAATGATATAGAGTTACGTAAATGAAGCCTGGCTTACATTAATATGTTTATAACTATCTATTTTACTTGATGTCACTGGTATTGTGTCCCACCTTGACCGACTGGTCGACGACAAACTTGATTGAACAGACTGGCTTTGTTAAGTTTGGTTGGTTACTAGCCTGGAAAACTTTGACTGAACATATTGAACCACCACGTGTGTTGAGCATACGTGAAGTTTAAATTAATTAAATCGATGGAGGTCTAGCTTAACTCATCGTCATATAGGTGATGATTATTACACTCATACCCATAGATTTGTTTTTACTTAGTACTGCCGGCTGTTAGAGGATTGTGATTTGATAGCATGCTTGGTAAATTGATCGCATGAACTGACTAGGCTCGTTCACCTTTCCAGCAGCCAACCGCAGAGAAGAAAAACTCACTCCGTGCCCACCCACGGACACAGTAGCTACACGCAAGACGTGGATAAATGATCACATTGCATTGTGAGCGTTTACAAGAGAAGAAAATACCCTGAAAAACCGGAAATCCGGAGCAGAACCCCTGAGGTAGTGAGCTGTTGGGTTTAATATGTTTCCATAACCCAATGAAATCAACAGGATGACATTGTGAATCACCTGTGAAGGAAAGAAAAGTCTGCTAACTGGGTAGCTCGGGCTATCTAAACAAACTACCAAACCTTGAGCTACGGAAAAAGCAGTAATACTCTACAGTCTTCCACGTTAGACGAACGTTAATAACAGTGGTAATGTACGTAGATATATATGCACAAACACGTCCATTTAGATGTATGTATGTAACAAAATTGTCTGTTCACTTTCATGCGAGGTAGGCTATTATTAAACAGTCGTCTAATGCAATTTAACGAAAGTTTGTATTTTCTCTCTCTGCACATTTGGCAGTGTATTGTTCACTCGCTACACGAACATGAAGTAGAATGTTACACTAGTGAGAAGCACGCATGAAAAAGAGAAAAAGTAGTCGTGGAAACAGCTGATTGCTTACGAGAAATGGATTATTCTGTCGATCAGACTAAAACGAACAATCTGAGTACTTTTGGCGAAAAGTTTCACTTCTGCTGCCTCCCGGGTTTTAAAGAAGCCAACTTTTTGTATGTACCAGTTAAAACCTGCAATACACTTGGTTCACTTTACTAACAATGAAACACAACTTGTTTCAAGATGGTACCTTTCGTTTACTTTCTGCAACCATCGAAATACCAACATCAGAATACATGGAACATACAAGTAATAACGACAATGGTCAGCGATTAGAATTTACACTAAAGGAAGGAATGTTGAATTTTTACATTTGGGATTAAAAAATAAACTAAACGTTGTTAGTTCGCCATATGTCACCCTAAGCTGCTGGTATACAGGTTGACTAACAAAATTTCGCAAATCTATTCAAAAATTTCAAGATGGGAAGGCAATAAGCTGTGATAGAGTTCTTACTGACTTGCGATTAAGACAGGATAAAAGATGCTAGTGCGCGTTACAGGTGAGCAAACAAACTATTCAAATTAAATAAGAACAGCGAGATTCTGTACAATACAAAGTCGGCTACAAAAGTAAATATTTTGGCCTAGCTTAGCAACACCGAACAGTGACTCTTGTTGTTTGCCTCTGGATTTTATACTCTTAGTCTCGTATCGTGAAATGTCCCAAAATTACTGCGGCTGTCTAGCTCATTTATGATGTGCGTTGTCTTCGAAGTGATTATCCGATTGTGTCTATGGGGTATGGAAAATTTTGGTATATGTATTATTAGCTAAAATGACTGGACGATGCATATGCATACTTACGGCAGTCAACAGGGTTTTGTCGTAAATTGATTTTCTCCTGGTAGCATATGACTAGTAAGTATTCAGGTTAGCCCGGAATGGGACGTAGGTAAGGCAGTTGACGCGCGCATTTGCTATCCTAGCCTAACCATTTCTTTGGGTTCACCGTCGGATGGTGCTGAGAATCAGGGATTCTTTCTCCTGATCCCCAGAATGACGGAAGAGCGTCCACACGATGTTCAACAGCAGAGGACAACTTGTAGGACCGAATCCTGACAGACGGTTGCTTGTGTACCGCCAGATATAGTATGTCAGTCAACGTGTATCAACACAAAACAGGAAAACGTTTCTCATTTATCATAAATGCATACGCGACGACAGACAATTATTCGGATGCCCTCTTACATTTTCTGAGACGGATTGAACAATATAACTGGCCTGTGTGTGTTGGTGATAGAAAAGGTTTGCCCCTGAAAAGAAGCAGTATATCTGGTGTCCAGGCACAACGATTCGACAGTGTTGAGCGGTTGCTGCATATCTTGCGGACCATGTAGATTAGGCTTAGCAGCCGAACAAAAAAGACACTAAATGATTACCACTGTCTGCAAATCAACCCTGGAAACAGTTTGACCGTATCGCCGTTGGCCGCCACTGATGTTACTTCGTTGAGCATTATCGTTCTTTTTAAAATGGTAAACTTGACTACTATTAAGTCGTTGTTCGTAAACGTTGTCTTGTATTTGGCTAAGAGGTCATCTTCTGGTTACTGTAGAATGGTCATTTAGAAATTATGTGCAGAGGTTATACGAAACGCTTATCAACCAGCACCGACAAAGCGCTTAGATCACAACCACAGCTTGATCCAAACGAGCCCCGGATAGTTATTTTGACATCTGTATGGGCCTGTTCTGTGTGTGTGTGTATGTTCTAAGGGGACGTTGCAGACACGGCAGAGTAAAATTTTTAACGGATCAAGAAGGTTTATAAACGAACACGAGATGCGTCGTCTGAATTCGAATGTGACAGTAACTGATGCGCATATATAAATAAAAACCTGAGTAGAATCTGTCTAAAGACCGGTAAACCTATCACAGCTAGAGTACCATATAGGATAAAGAGGTATTTTGACAGGCACCAGACAAGCGTTATGTTGCTTCAATCACTAGATGTTCTAAAAATATTAGCAAAGCGCTGTGTTAAAGATGACTCACGTATTCACAACCAGTTACAGCAGGCAGACAGATTAGTTGACCAGTCTGAAGAACAATTTGTTCGTTCTAAACCAGTTCACCAAGTTGTGGACGATAATGTGGAGGTTAGTTGTGTCAATATTGGCGGTCATGTACGAGAAGCCTACGTGTATCTTGAGCTTGACCACCCAAAACCGAATGAAGCTCTTAGTCCTTACCTATTTCAGTTCTTCTCAAATATAGTAGTGGCAGACTGCCATCCAAGTTTACTGCAACCTTTTGTTTCAGACAATAAACTAAAGAGAGGCTTTGGGATTAGTTCTTAACATCAGGCATTCCCATATTCCAAAGAAACTACAGAATACCACATGAAAACCGTACCACTGATACTCAGGAATCACAAGGCGCGTTGCCTCCTGAAACCCAAACAGAGTCTAATACGGGAAGAACGCTGAAGTTTTTAGGCTTATTACAAGTAACTCGACCAACCTTCTACTTGCTGAAGAACACCGATATATCGACAACATTTTTATCCAACATTGGCGGTATCTTTGGGTCTGAGGACCGCTTTCTGTTTGATTATCTGGCATACTTCTTGGGGCTGTTTTCACTGTAGAGGAGTTCCACTGAAGTATGTACATTTTGCTGCAGTCGGTGTATGCCTACTTTGAGTGTACTGTGCGTGTTTACGGACAGATATCTCGAGCACTATTTCACTTCATTTGACGATCTATATTCAATTTTCATACAAATAAACAACAAATGATATCCTGGAAAAGGTACTTGGAAGTTCCGGTATGCTTGAAGTTTAGATTCTTTTGGGTAGTGTGCCGAGAAATATGGAGTATGCGAACGGTGTTGCATCATTTACTACTTCTCCAGATAGCATATAGAAGCAAGTGGGTATATGGTGTGACTGATCCGCAGGATATGAATTTCAAACTTTCATAACGTTAGGCTTTGTTATTAGGTTGGGTTGAACATTGATACAAGCAGATAGTTTGCAGCTGTTGCTGGCTCCACTTTGGTAGTGCCATACTGATTTACAGTATCGCTAATAAGTTGTTTCTGAGGAGTTCAAAGGTACATGGTATGTTAGAGCGTCATTCATAGTGTCACGGAGAGGCTCGATTACTAGCTAGGGAACGGTATGCGGTTTGTGTATATGGTGTTCGTCACCATACATCTTGCTTTGTGGACCATCCTATATCAGTGTTGGTGTCTCTGTTCTCTTTGATACACGAATATTATCAAATTTGCAGTTTTAGAGCATGATAACCTCTGTTTGCCAGCACGGACATTTAGACTGGCACAACTGATTGCATGACCCTATTGTGTACGGTCGATTCACATTATTGGCTGTTTAGTTCGCCAGAGGTGAAGATAACTGTTTATCTATTCTTTAAATTATCACGTGTTAACCAGAGCTGTTCAACTACCCTAGTGGAAACCGAAATTTTTTCAGAAATTTTGTCAGGAACTCAAAACTATTTAGATGAGTAAACAGACACTGAACTTTTTAACATGTGCATACATACATACATACATACACATGCATAATATGTGCATACTTTGAAATAAACTTGTTTTCTGAGTAACTCATTGAGACAGAATTTGTCACACGAAGTGGCTGAGTTTGAGATTAACTGGAGAAAAACAAACACTCGATGAATCAAAATAACGTACGACTCGATAAACTCTCATATACACTTATGTTGTCATCAGACAGATGAAACAAATGTCGTGAATAGACAGTTGACGACTTTGGAAACCCACGTAGGCTACTGAGGGAGAGAGGCATGTTTCAGATTTTTGTCATATCGAAATATTGTGCATCAGGATACCACACCTTGCCACCACTCAACCAGTAAAAAAGAATAAATATCTTGTGACTCTTAATAAAATTAGTAGATAAGTCAATGAATTTCACACCGTTTTGTCATACTTCAGATCGTATTAACCATTTTTAAACTGTTTTCCCAGTAGGTCCGGTAATGTGATAATTTTTGAAGATTCGCACACATCCGGGAGGTAGATAAGCTGCCTAATGAGAGTTTTCTGAACCTCATCCCTCTAGGCTTGAGTCCAGAAGTTATCGACGACAGAAGATAGAAGGACGTCAAATATAGGCAAGCTGACAAATGATTTGCATGCAAACGAGAACTAGGCGTAGGTTACTAAAGAAAACAGGTTACCCTTATTTCACCAAAGATTATGATAGCAGTGGCATCTGGTAGAGCACTGTTTGAGGCTTTACCTCCTGGGTGGTTGCCACGTAAAAGTCAGCAATAAAAGTTTCACACCTGTTAACTTTAGAACCCAGAACGCTGCAAAAGTATGCGTAGTACGCAGACTCACTATATCATTAGTACTCGCTACGAAGGAATGATTCTGTGACCGGTACATTTTATTTTTCATACAATTACTCGCAACTGTAGTATGAGCAGCAAGGCAGCCTCATAAAGATACACTTTTCAAAGTGGCTGGAAATGTAACGCTGAATCGAAACTAACAAGCGCACATGGATTGAATTTGTTGTTACCGTTACGTCAACGTTGTGCACAAGGATACTGATTCAACGGACAGTCAGACGAGCAATGAGGGCAATTGTGTTTAAACTGTCGTAGCGTGTTGCGTAATTATCTCTGGATACAATCTCTGTCTGTTCTTCTGGTTGTTTGCTACAGAAGCACTAGCAAGAACTATTGTTTTTTTTGTAGGTACTGCTTAACAACACCCGAATTCACCATAAAACTTGGCATAGCAAACTAAACACAGAACTCCTTTTTATTAAGCCTCTGTGATTTTTTGAAACAATGTAAGCGCACCATCTAATTGGTCGGAACCACCCCTTTGACACCGCGACCCCGTATGTGTTGAATAACGATTTATTTTGACGCCACAACTTCCCCGGTAGCCGTCACCGTGGTTTATTAGTCCCCTACTTCCCTTCCCAGTTGTCTCTCTGATCACCCAGATCGTGACTTCTTCTCCGTGTTGTTGAGTACTAGTCACAGGCACATTTGCGGATAGAAAGTACAAAAGGTTACGTCGGACAGTCTTATATTACCTACATTTTCTAATTGGTTTCTTCAAAATATGAACGTCAACTGCCTCGAATAAGAAACAAGGTTTTAGCGGCAATCTCGTGTACTGATTACAAACAACCGAATTTTCTAGTTTTGTAAACGTTTTGTGGTAACCGAATCAAGAAAAACTTAATATGCTGGCGATTTAGAAGACAATGAAGTCAGCGGAAGTACCCACCTAACAGAGAGAAAAAATAATTTAGTTCAAAGATGAGGAATCAACAATAACCACAACAACAACAGCGACAACAACAACAGTATAAGTAGGTAACTGAACAACGAATATTTTCAAACAACATAATAAGATGGCGTAACTGTGTTCTTGGGGGAGATGTTTGGGTACACAACGGACATCTGGTAGACAACATTGAGCCTACCATCCAACCGACCTGTTCTCCGTTCGATATCCGCTGTTTTCACTTGCAACGGTCGAGCCATCTGTATTAAAGACAAAATTGGACAAATCAGTGATAATGCAAATTTCTCAGTCAAACGAAAATGTCAAAATTAATATAATTCCTGGTTTCCATTTACTGGCAGTTTCAAGGAGAAGTATACGTAAGCTTACAATTATTCATCTTTTCGCTTTCCATGTTAATCTCTTTTTCATCTACGAAACAGTAAGTAAAGCAGCTACCGAATAAAGGTCATTAGGTGCATGACATTAGTATAACGGGGAAACTGCCAAGTGTGTTTTGAATGGAAGACACTTTTTGGACTGTATAGAAACTGAATCCGTTTGGTTATATTTTGTAACTCTTTTTAGAGTGACACCCAGTTCTACCGTGGTTACGAATGATTCTCGTGAAAAAATGGTCACATAACTTGTTGAAAGGTGTGAGTGGACAAGATACTGACACAAATCGTGAATAAATACTACAAGCAAAACCCTTTCTCTGTGTACTGTGATAATCTGACTAGGATTTTAGTTTTCTTACTTTTGCTGACGCTGTAATAAATGTTTTATTTATTCTCTCATCCCAAGAGGTTTCATAAATGGACAGCTTGTTCATTTCAATGAGGAGAGAACGCAATGATAAAGCCAATCGCATCAGTAACTGAAGGCGAATTAGCTAACCTTCCTTCTGTGTACCCTGTGACAACGCTTCGTTACAAAATCCGTCATCAAATATAAGAGAGGACGAAGCTGTTTAATGTTGTCGACCATCCTTTGAGATAAAAAACCGTTTATGGTCATGAGGAACCGAACCAAAGTTGTGCCACTTGATTTAGCATTCCTTCATTCTCAACTGTCTAATTTCCGAAATGAGGTTCTATCTGTACACATTTTATCTGTACATAACAAAATGATGCCAGATGGTGCAAACGGATGGCTAGACAGTTGAAATCGAAAATTGTGCTGTATTTCTGGCTCGCATAAAAACAAAATTGTTAAATTACACCACCTGTGCTCAAGCAGATTTTGCTGCATCCATACCGATGCTTACAGCAGACGAGTAAAAATGTGCAAGATTCCAAACCACAAGACAATTATAAAGAATCAAAGTTTAAAATCATTTCAGTTGCTACCAAAGCAGAATCAACTTCACAAAGTTATTTTCGTGAATTAGAGGAAATTAGGTGACAAAACTGACCTCCGGAAATGTCGAAACAGTTATGGGAAGCCATGGTACTCGTAAGGCTTATACAAATCAGATCCGGTAGTTCATGTACAACTCAAAGATACGCTGCCTAAATATGTAACCTCATTTTGTGTTTACTGTTTCACATGCTTCTGTTAGGCAGGTTAGGTCGGTCACACAACCAGGCGTCTTTCTCAGAGGATACGTGAGCGCCACTCACATGGCTAAGTAAGGACGAGGTGAAGTTGATTTGGAGTGCAATTCTGGCGCACCTTGTTAACTCAGGGCACCAAGTCTTACCA
>LUCH01000023.1:280496-298947 GCA_013368495.1 Paragonimus heterotremus | reverse complement strand
AACATGCGGACAACAGCTGAACTTAAGCGTTGTTGGACTATTCGACACACAGTTTCTTCCTTGAGCGGCGGTTGTAAAACTACTTTCCATTGGGGACCGTGTGTTAGGAATTATTTTGCACAATGTTCCTTTGAATCTTCTCGGATAACCGCTATCTAATAAAGTCTGTTCTATTTGACGGAGTTCATCATCCTGGGTGTCACTAGTACAAAGCCGTCTGGTCCGGTCAAATAGCGTTCGTACCACTCCTCTTTTATGTGCTACTGGAAAACGTAATTATCAAAGTGTAGGTACTGACCGGTCCACGTATTCTTTCGACATATAGCACGCTGAATGGATCCATCCATTCTGTTAGTTATGTTAATAACCGGAAACGGCAGTTAGTTGAAAGTGGTGGTGTTTATAAAATTACCTTCCAGTAGCAACTGTAACTGTTTGCTGACCCGTCTTTTTAAGTTTACTGGATTATCAGTTTTCTCGCTGATCACAAACAAACACCAGTAGAAATGCAACAAAATCTGCTCGAGCATAAATCGTGTAATATCAGACTTTTGTCTGCTGTATTCAAAATTTCAACGGAAAATGGTTGTTTCAGAATCGTTAAATGTTGAAGGACTGTTAGCATCGCATCTAGAACAGTAATTTCGAATATTGAATGAATGCATGTATCTTGACATTACCAAAGATTATAACGAAATCCTTCTTGAACGTCTAATATCACAGAATAACTACGTAGATTGATATTAATATGCTCAGTCTATCCCTATCTATCATTAGATTTAGAGGTACACTTCTAGTAAACACAAGACAGTTTATTTTTATTCTCTAGGTTACCGTCATCCTTCCGACGACGTCAACGAGCACAACCACTAGGATGTTATCTTAGTAAAAATTGTAGTGTATCTTCTACCACAATTTCGTTAAGAAAGTACTTCCCGGTTAATTTGAGATGCACACGTTTAACTGATCAAGACTTTTATTAACTCGTCACAAGTTCGTCATAAACGATCATTATGGTTAATTTCTCTTACAGTAAGAAAACGGAGTCGCCTTTATGACACGCCTTCCTGAGATGTCTTCTTCTCTCTTCATTTGAAATGACTACCAAAATGGCCATTTGGTTCAACGCAAGTTTCCTCTCACTTACTACTTTAGGTTGTAATAATGGCTTGTACCATACACTTAGATGAGGGAAATGGCAGAAAATGGGATGAGTATTTTAATCGTCAAATCATCATGGTCAAACACATAACAGCTACGGTTCTTAATTCGAAGAGTTACTAGTTCAAACCACGCCTACGCTATAACTTACAGATGGTTCTAACCGAAGAGAAAACCGATAACGAAGCTTTATTGTCAATATAGGCTTGTTAGGAAGGAGGGGGATTCGAATCAGTCTGTTCAACGTGAGCACACTGAACCAAAAATATTGATGGAAAATTAGAATTTGCTAAGCAGTAGAGATAAGCATACTCTTATTGCTTCGCACTGCGGAAGCCGTTTAGCTTGGAAAAAGTTTTCTTATGATTACACTTCATAATGTTTATTACTGAAGTCTTGCTAATCACTGTAAATTCACTAATGTCCTGTGTTTGTCTGTCTTCTTTGTAAAAAGGTCACGGGAGGCAGAAAGATACTACAGCGGAAGGGACTAGGTTTAGACGTGTTAACATGTTTGTCGGAAGTAGATGCAACGCGATCACCACGTTACCTAACTTTCTTCTTCAACTAGAACACAAATGCGACTGGTTCAGTTGCGAACAAAGTTTGCTAAGGAATTTGCTCACGTAGATCACGTATTGTGAATCCTTGCGTGGTTTGGCTAACTGTTTCCTTGTCCGTGTTTTAGGTTTCAGACACTCAAATCGGATTAACAAACCAATAAACATCATGGTTGTATTTCCACTGCTGCTGTAAAGGTTATGGTGGTGGTGAGACTATCCTACAGACAGGAAAATTAAAACATGTTCACGTTAGTTCGAGTGGCGCTAATTTCAATCCTAAGCGTGTTTTGAGTGTATGCATTAGTGTGTTGACTTGTTTGTACATGCACGTTGGTATAGATCGGGAATAAATTAATTACAACCCTGGCTCGCCCATTGGAAAAGGTGGTCCGATAACACAGTCATGTGTTACTCTGTTATTTTTTCTGCACGAAATTTCTAAAATTACAGTATAACCGCTAATGAATAACCGAACAGTATAAACAGCGGTTTTAAAATTAGAATAAACAATTATGTTCTGAATATGAAAGTTGAACTGTCAGTGATCTAAGATTTTGTGAAAGCTTTCTTGTTAGTCCGAAAGAATTTGTCGGTTAATGGATGAAACTCAAGGAAACCATATGGTAAATTTGTAACAAATACAGACAACTAAGTGGTAAGTCGGTGCAGTGCTTTAAACGATCAACTGACACAAATGAACGGTGAGCTGGGAATCAACTTGATGGTCGTTCGTAATAGATAATAGACAATACCCGCTTCTAATTTAATTGGGTTTTTAAACGCTCGTCATTTGTCAATCTCCTAATCACTTTATGAGAGGTATGCAGATACTTCTATTTTTGACCAATTAATTTGTTCAGTTATGTTGTACGCTACTACTAAAACAACAGCTTGTTGAAGAAAATCATCCAGTCGTTATTTTGTTAGACCGGTTAGCTCAAAGTCCTTAGATCCAGTAGATTAAGCTTGATATTAACTTATTGCAACGGTTCAATCTGTTTCAACAACAAGATACCATCATAATCCTAAATGAGTTGTTGGCTTAAGTAGTGTGTATTTAATAGTCAGTATCCATTGGATTCGTGATTGTTATCGCTTGACCATTACGCACACAGTAGCCTGTTGTTGGCGATTAACTGAGTCCAACAGAATTTTTAACAACTGCCGGTATGACTGTTCAATCAAACGCAGACTAACTAGTCGATTAGTAATCAGCCTGAAATTTTATCTGTTAACTGTCGTCCTTCAAACACTGTCTGAATTTGCTTCTCAGTTTCTTTCACTACATATATGAGTTCATAATATATCAATGACCAATCAGTGATAGAATAATCCACATCTGCCGTCTGGACGCGTTATTGATTACTGCACCACAACACATTTGTAACCTGAGCCATAGCATTCTTGGACTGAACTCAACTCTGAGACTGTGCTTATGTATGCATACATTCACACGCTTCTGGGTGCAATGACTCATGTGACGCTAGGGATGTAGTGGAGATTAGGCCATAACACCAAAACAACGATGTCAGTAGTGAAAAACTAACCACAGTCTTCTTCAACAAAATCAGTCAGTAAGCGTAGAGTCCAAAAATGTACTTGGTATTTTACCTAAGTCAAAACCTGGCAAGGTAGCCCTATCAGGTGACATTTCCTTGGTGATTTTTAGAAATTCTACGTTGTCAATGGTTACGTCACTGGAAAAAATAAAACCAAATGATAACTTGTTACTCGCCAACCACCAGATGAAGTTTTAAACAATCGTTCAACTAGGTTCCAGCTGAAGATAAGAAAAGATTTGTTCGCCCAAATTTATTAATCCACCCCACATCAAGCAATTCTCAACCTTTCGATGAGTTTACTGAACAATGCGAATTTTTAGTTTTAGTATTAAAAGTCGGTTGGTACTTGTACGGGTAGTTATCTAGTTCCCCTTGGGGATTCTGCGAGCTTCATAATAGTGAATTTACGTTCCCCAACCAAAAATCGGTAATC
Source organism: Paragonimus heterotremus (assembly GCA_013368495.1). NCBI lineage: Eukaryota > Metazoa > Platyhelminthes > Trematoda > Plagiorchiida > Troglotrematidae > Paragonimus > Paragonimus heterotremus. Next base: position 295,228 of record LUCH01000023.1, on the reverse strand, counting down.
TAGTTTTCAGGCCTGGTAAACGACGAAAACAGAGGACTGACTAGAACGTTACGTTTAGACTCAGGATCATTAAAAATACGCCACCCTCAAGGACAATGAGTGTAACAATATGTAATTTGCTGTACACAGCTTCAAAATCCAGCCAGTTGATTGCACTCACTGAATGCTCATGGTTGGATGAAATATGTCCGCAAAAACAAAGGGTTAGTAATAGAAAATAATTACCTCAGCATTCAAATTGATGGACTGCCCCATGCAACCAATCACATTACAAAATAACGGTGCTGAAGTCGATGGATAGTTGCCCGAATTATTGGCGTGACTTACTAGCAGGCCGTGAGTTAAATTGTCCAGTGTGGGCGTGTCTGTCAAATTTAGCTGGGCCGAACCACCTGTTCACCGGTAACCTTAAGGTCATCAGGACCAAGAGTCATTCATTATGTCAGTTTCTGAATATATATGTACGCATGTTTAACTTGATGGTGCAAGTAGTTTTTTTCCGGTAACTATAAACAAACTGCTTTTTGTTAGGTTTGGTAGCTCCATAGGAGCAGTACTTACTACAATAAGTAAATTTCAGTATCTATTCGACTGTTCCGGCTTGTACCTTCAAACTACGAAAGTGTTAGAACCGTAAACTAGTCTGCTAACTACAATAGACGAGTGTGTAGGACATTTATTCATTTGGTTTATTATATTGTTTTTAATTATACTTACCATGTCCACGCAATCTGAATAAGGAGCTCTTTTAGCTACTGCGCGCACAAGTCTCTCTTCAGAATTTATTCTGTTGATTCGTACCGCTGATCTAACACTAAATATGTACCATCCCTTTACCTCACCAAGTTTAGTAACCTTAGTGAGTTCTTCAACGATATAAGCTTTTCAGTCAGTAACAGTGACGTTTCCGTCAATAGCGACAAACTCTTTTGGTGTTATGGTTTTATATGTGTGTAAGAGTAGATAATAAACCGAACAGACAGGGTCACATCATCGTCATTTAACGCAGTTTTTTCAGCACAGATAAGTAATCCTCAGCCAACAAAGCAGATTTCTACTTTGGGGTATTTGACTGTAATTATTGTCCCTTTTGAACAGTTCCATATTTCGGATGCTTATTTTGTGGCAAGGAACCTGACCGATTTATTAACCTCAGCTATAAAAAGGACAAATCTGAAGACATTTTCACCACACGCTACCTTGATGAAATTGACAATTCCTTGATTCTGCAGTTAAAACCCAGGAGCAGCATTAGTAAGAAGGAAGATCCGCTCAGCCATTAATGCATTTGACAACTTTTGAATGTCAGCTTGCGCTACTAGGAAACAGGCCAACTTTTCTTTCGGCATATGTCATTCTGTTTTCTAAAGCAACTGACCCTTTCGTGAAATTTCAGGTGGTCATCCAGTCCCACATGTCTGAACATAACATCACTCGAAGCTTGTAAGACTCTGAAGCAACCAGACAACTGCGCTTTGCCGATGACGAGAGATTGTTAAAACTCTCCCAATTGCTTTCAAAGCAATGTTATTACCATCCGCGTTTAGTTTCATTTTCCGCCGTCAAGCTCATATGTATGAACTCCTGGCGATCTCTCAGCAGACGCTTGATAAATAAGACTGGTAACAATAAAGTTGAAAACACCTCCAAACAATAAACGTAAGCAACATTTTGGAACACTTGGCGTGTTTTCTGTGACAGTTACGTTGAGGAGCACCCAATCTTCACGGCTCGATGTTACTATGAGAAAATAGTGTCCGTCTTTGAACCTCCACACCTACCTGTTCGAAACTCTACATGCTCTAATTCATCGTGTGCTACACCGCCTATCTTGCAACAGTGGATAAGAGATGAAAAATATTTGTAACCAGATTTTACCTTCAGTTTGTGTGATGTGTGACTGTGTAATCGATACCTAAGATTGCTCCCGTTTTCCGAGGCACTACTAATCACTAATTGTCATCCGACCTTATATATGCATAAACTATTGATTCCGACAGTTTGTCTGTTTTGGACCTGATAACATTCGCTTTTCTAAAGCGAAACCTGCTACTTGCACGTTATATATAAAACTAACGTTACATTTTCCTATCTGGAAAGAATGATTGAAATGTAAACATTCCTTGACTTGTGTATTCAGTCGTTACGACTGGGAACAATTACTTTCCTCAGTGGACTTGACTGAATTAATATCTCTGAACCAGTGTGTTGGTTAGCAGTTAAATCGAATGGTTGTTTGTTAATCAGCCAATCATAGGCACAGTATGGATACGTATGTTGATAGATTGCATACGTTACAGCAGTGTGCTTTAGTTATTGAACGTCATTGTAACATGTATAATCAGCCAGCCCACCCATAGGTACAGAGAAAGTCTCTCTGCTCCACGAGTATGGTACAAGAAGTTACAGTTCGGCGCGTTTATGTTTTTGTAACGAAAGCAGCCTATGGTAACAGTGCTCAGGAAATCGTGCTGAATATGATTCATTTGTGTGTGCGCAGACGGAGTAATTTATGAGACTATACAACACTGTTACCAAGGGTTGATTTAATAGTTTATCATTGGCTCTAATAATGAGTTTTATTACTGCTGAGGTTTGAAGGTCTACCTAGCTCATGATTCTCAATCTATGTTCAGTTTGATCCGAGTGATCTTGTCCTTTTTGATCACCCGATACCTGTTCATCTGTTACGCTCACAAGTATCTTCCTTGTTTGTTTTCTGGGTGATTTTTTTCACATCTTTGTCACCCCCTTTCTTTACTTATGCGGATACAGTCGATATGGTTTCTTTTCTATGTTTTTGTCACTAAGTCAGACTTGCTTCACTTTTAAAACCTGTACATCTGTTGGCAATTCGAACCACTCTTCATAAAATTGTTGCCTACAACAAAACTTATGGATAATATCAAAAAGATGACCGAAAAATAAAAAAATAATTAACCTGTTATAGAAAAGAATTTGATAGTGGGAGAAATGATGTAACATCAAGACTTTTATGATCCATCGTTTGTGGATCTATCACTCAGTTGTGAAGCGGCTCCATGAGTTCTTAATTCGTGTTTTGACCGATTTATTGTCCTTTTTGGAGTTCCTTGTTATTTTTGCCAAATCTTAAACAAATACACAAGCTAAAATAAAACTTTCATCAAGCCGTTGAATGACAAAACAACTCATATGGTTTATCTGTTTTAAGCTATTCTCCATACCCGGAATACGTAATCGACGTTTTTGGATGCCAAGAACAATACGCAGGTTAGAGATTGAACATCAGTGTTGACGCCAAAAGTAACTGGATATAAAACTGATTGGATATTTGTGACACGGTATGTTACTACAGGTAAAGACAGTGATTTTTGGGATCCAGAACCGACACCATATGCTATCACAATAAAAAAGACAGGGAATGTGTTCCGAATGGCTTCTTGACAGTCGCGTTTACGGATTGTGTATATTTTTCAACTACTAAGTACTTTGCTCGTAGCCGCCATAAAACAACTCATACAAAGAAAAAGTTCATTACGTCATTTAGAAGGAAACAAAGCAAGAGTTTCGTTCTGTTGCCTGCAACTCAGTTCTTTTGAAAGATTAAAAACTTTCCAGTGTGAAATCAGATAGATTAATGATGGCCAAACACTAATTTGCTCGTCAAGCTAATTCATCTACCTTTGACTTGCTAGTGTATTGGCCAGTAGAGAACCTGAGGGTTATTATAAACTAGAAATCATAAATTTTGTATGCCAGTGGACGTTTTTGCCAGCTAGTTCCGGAATGAAACATTAGGCTCAAGTTTTCCCCTAGATTTTTTCATTACTGCATACCCCTACCGTGATCAAGATTTGAACTACGGTCACGCTTTCGTGTGACAACTCTCTTGCCTACCGCAGAGATGACCTTAAGTTAAGTTTGACTGAATTATCGTAAGCAAACGCCAAACCATATATTCCTGTGAAATATGCTGAGGTTGCCTAATCATCGTTACTTGTCTTGTTATCCCCGCTGGACGAGGGCACACTTAGGACTTTCTTGGTAAGTAGTAGGATATTTGCAGTCCCTATACGTTGAACAGCACTCACTCTCGTAGACTTTCCAGCCGATGTCCTTTGGGTCCGGGCTGTGACAAGGATATGTATCATCGACGACTTCATTTAAGGGCACATTTCGAGTACAGTACTTGCGTACATTTTTAACTAATTTTCTTTCATCACCCCGGTAGCCAATGAAGAACTTGCTGAGTTTGTTGTGAGTTCGGATGCTGCACTGATATTGTCTTCCCGGTTTCAATCAAGCGAAATCATACTGGTGATTTGGCCTGGAGCGTAATAGTTTCCATCTGTTACATTCTAGAATTGTCTAGGGCAACTCATGCGTCTGCTTGTTCACCCACCGTCCCTAATCGTCAAAAATCGTACTACCTACACATAACCATAACTTTCTATTCTTATATTTACTCTTCGTATATTCGAAGTATGAATGCATTTTAGAAAACCTCTTCTCATGTATGATAAAGACATGACTTTTGGATTCGCAAATCCAACTACCAAAAGAACGAAGCAGATTTTAAGACTGTGAAACGCAAACTTGTGCCTACCTATATTAAAGTTGTACTTTGCCGTTTCTGGTACTCATCCCCCACTTAGATACCAGTTAGCTACATCAACTGATGTTTAATGCATCCTAAATACTACCCGCCAAAATATGTTGATAGAACAGTTTCTGAAACTTAGGTTGGCTTAACTGCTGCAATGAACCCTATCCCCCGGTTAAACGCTTCAATTTTTGTAAAATTAGAAGCCTGTGTTTACAAGTCAAAGAATTTGCTAAGCGTGTTGTTGACTGTATTTCTCTTTACAGGCCATAGGCAATTGGGGATGATAATTGTAGCTGATTATTGGTTCGAAAGGGTGCAGCCTCAGGCGATTCAACAAAGCCAGATGTACTCGCCCAAATAATGCGCTCTGCTGATCAGATGATGGATCAAATGGATCACGTGATGCGTCGAATTGTGCAGCATGACCTAACCAGTGAACACGTACAAAACAATGAAGAGACCGGATACCAACGTCGGATCAAAATCAATATTGTGGTCGCAGAACAGTTTGCATGCCACTCAGTGAATTCAACAGCTGTTGACAAGATAAGATGAGCGAACATAAATATTACCCTCTTTTACACTATAGCAAATTTTGAAAACCACCTTTGATTAAATTTAATTTCATGGAAGGTTACTCAATCACGTGCACGGCTTTTTGTTTTAAATTCCTCGAACCTAAAAGCTACTATGTTAATGCAGTGACACATCCATATCCCACAGAATTCACCCTCAAAAGCTCGTGACAGGTTCTTCAACTCCTTCCTTCCACAAACCGTATACTGTATACATACTCCGTGTTCCACAACATCGATTGGTATTGAAACCGCCACCTTCACGGACGCTCAAACGCAATGTTCCATTTCGCTCCTAGGAGAAACAACTGCAGATGAGTGGAAATATTTAAAGGTCTCATCCATAACGAAAAACGGTACTCCATTCTCAAAGTTGTTTTCCGTTCTGCCCAATATGTAAGTGTAACCTGAAGGGTTTTGGGCACAAAAAGGTTTGCTTTGAGCTGACCTGACTTATACGCTAGTAATTACTTTGCAACAGATGACGTCCTTTCTTCATTGGATAATAGGTTGAAACTGCATTCTTTAGGTTGACTTTTGATTATTCACTGAGTAACAAACAATCGTTCTAGATTGAAGATCTTTTTACTGGATTGAGTGAGGCTTATACAACCCGACTCCTCTTAACGCATGAAAATAGTAAAAAATCGCACTTGATTATTTGATTTCAGTTTTCAATTCACGTGTGAACATGCACGCAAATACATCTAATCTTACCTCATAAAGAATCACGAGGATTCGAAAAAAATTGGGTCATCCGTTCGAAACAAAATTAGGGCCTGTTCGTGTTTTCGTATCGCCATGTGCCGTTGAATTAGTGGTTGATAAAATCAGATGGAAGCCTTATAATTAAAGGGTTTTTCAGCAATCATATATCGGTCATGAAACACAATAGCAAAAAGGATTCTGCACTGATTAGGCATCCTGTGTACAATTTTGAACAGTTGGGATTCTCAGCAACGGAAAGTGGTATTCCTGTGTTTATGTGACCCTAGATGTTTTGACCCAATAGGGTCACACCTGAACATGTTATTGATTCATGCGCCATGTTTGAACCTTCTTTGTGCAATTCATAAAACTTATGTTAAACTAAATATAATCCACATTTGCTCGTTCCATACGAAAACACTGCGGATGTTAAGGTACAAAGCAAACTTTAGCCTGATTGGATATTTGGAAGTTCACTCTGAAAAAACAGTTACTTTTCTCTTTTTGCGTGAAAAAACTTGAGCACAAACCAATTCAAACACGCACGCCGTTATTGAACGACAAATCAATCTCAGTGGAAACCATCCCTTCGGATAGAATCCTTTTAGCCAGCGTGATAAGTATGAAAGTAATATCTCGGCGACACGTGGTTCACTTAACAACCATACCCTAGCTATGCGACCCCGCACAGTGGGAAGAGGGCTGGTGTGGTTTCTGATAGAAATCGACTTGCCAGAATTGTGTTTCAAACGGCAGCGTGTAGCACACGATAGTTGATTCACACCATTTTGATTGATTACCAATGAGTGGTAGGGATTCTGGTTTATATCAGTTAAGCGTAACTCAGTTAGGCGCAACTATCGCGTTCACGTACACTTTTCAATCAACTCCTTCCAAAAATAAGTTTTATCATTGCTAGTACTCATCAGTAGTGCATATTCTTGCCAAAGGAATGTAGATCAATGTTCACATGTGTCGATTCAGTCCTGCCCAATGTGGGATCAGTGTCGCAGTGAACAACACGGTTATCTTATGAAAGTGTGGTCACAGTTCTATCCACGACTTTGATCAGGACATGCAACACTGACTATCTCTAACAAGAATGAGCCACGAATGTAGACCTACTTTTCGAAAGTGGCTGACCGAGAAATCTATGAAAATGCAATAACCGTGATTAATTCTTAAGCGGTTTTCAACTTAATTATACTTCATTTGTTTAGGCAAGCAGTTAACTCAGACTAAATCTCATTCTGCTCAGTATCTGAGAATTACTTTAAGTTACAATAAGACACTATTTCTGCATAGTAATGATGGGTTTACCTCGGTCGGGTAGTTATTTACGTAAGCTCGGCTACCCAACTTTCTCTTCTGTTGGCCACATAGCCAATATACTAATACATATATACATTCAAACTGGGTGTGATTTTATTTCATCACGTTCGTAGTCCTGGGATTTTTTTGTCGCTTTTCTACCTTGCTATGTCAATCATCATATCTCGGCAAGCTTTCCAGTAGGCGCTGTTTCGTATTATTTTGCGAGGTGTAAAACGTTTAGAATTACCATCGACAACGTTCACCCTCTTACTTCAGCTCTTTCTGCGTAGATGAGCATGACCCACATTTATTCTCAGCCTTCGCATTCAGGTAAGCTTTCTGGCTAGTCCACTTCGACAGGAGACACTAGGTCAGAGTTTCGCTGCTACAAGAGCTCCTCAGTACTATGCATACTTGGTCGGTCAAATCCTCGTGTTTGTGAGGCTAGAGTGTTAACCACAACGCCAGCAACCGCACAATGGGTATGATAAAATAATTGCGATCAGACAATTAACCGTAACCTTGTGTGAATAGTGTTCAGTCTATCTGATCATGTTGAAAGAAGAAACACAGGGGTGGTCCATTCACCCCATTTGATAGGTCCGTGATCATGAACTCATCAGTTAGTTGGGAGTTGTTGACTCTGCCTGGCTAGCTGAACACTGTATGAATTGCTGTTTGAAGTCCGTGGACCCAGATTTAGACCAATTTCTGACGGTATATATGCAATTTTATTCAGAATAAGATACACATTAAGTTGTAAGCCTCAGTTTTCCCCTAATCAGTCCGAATTCTATACAACCTCTTTACTCCTGTTCTTCAGGCATTAAATAAATTAAATCGACCTCACTCTAATTATTACTAGTGAATCATGTCTGTATTATTTTAGTACAACTTAAATTCAGTGAACCAGTTACCTTTCGTTTGCTGATGATGCATATGCCGTGGAAGTCAAAAAGTCATCAAGTTTTAAGAAAAAAGGCATGAGTTGAGTGTTAGAAAGTGTGTTGGATCTGTTGGAGTTCGTCTGGTATGTTTGTCGTCTTTTGTTTGGTACGATGAGGAGGGATGTATTTGTGGAGGCACGGTTGTTTTGTTTGTAAAGAGCCAATCCTAAACGTGTCTTTATTTATTTGCTGTATGCACTAAACAATCCTGACGAATTCTACACCATAACAGCATATAAACTGTCTAATTTCCTGTCTTTTTCTGTAACTATCACTGTTTATCTGTTATTGCTCGACACGATCTCACCTTCATATGCTCCCGATTGTTCTTCTGAACTCATTTTTCGTTGACTGGTGTCCGTTTGTGGACTCGTGATCGGTTACTCCATTGTGAACGCCTTTACTGGGTGATTTGTGTATCCCGGTGACTCACATTCAAGGTGAGATAGTAACCTCGTTGTAACATTACTAAACAGTGTCATATAAATTCCATTTCTTTCGAAAATCTATTCTGACGTTTTTTGAACTTGGGAAATCATCTGAATAAGAGTTATTGGAATTGTCGAGTACGCGTTACTGAGTGAACTATCCTAAATCAACAGAAGCGATTTAACAGCAGGCATTTTCTCTAAATTCCTGTTGCCCATCTCATTTTGTAGACTCTAATCGCTTAGATGTAATTTTCATCTATGTAAAAGTGTTGTTTGTTCGTTTGCAAATCATTCGATAGGCTGCCTATATACTTTAACGAAAAATTTATATGAAACATGTGGCCTAATAATTTTGTTTAATTTTCAACAACATCGGGTTTTTCGCTTGTTTCGGGCTACTTTCAAACAAACTGTACAGTGTTCTTTCGGTTTCTGACTGACAGATGTCTATTCTGAAACCTAAAGTCAGTCAGAAGTTTTTTAAAAAGAATTTGCCAAACAAATTTCTTTACGCAAACGTCATTTGTGGCAACAATTAAAATGTTATCGATAAAGTTGGACGCTCAGAATTTGATTGTAAAATTTTTGTTGCTTGCATGGCCTGAGGTCATCGTTTTCGCGCTCAGTATAAAACCAAAGGAGCGAAATTGCGATAATCATTTCGGTAGAGTGACATCTTTAAAATTACTGAATCAACAAGAAGACGCACCAAAGCAGTGTGGAAATAGCAGTTCGGATGTATTCCTAAGATTCATGCATAAAAATATTTTTTATGAAAGAAAATCTGCAGCAATTACCTCACTAACGTGACTAGTGAAGTATGACTTAAAAATGAGCTGTATTTGATGACCGAGAAATTTTGTTCAATGGATATTCCCCATTCATGTCTTACATGTTTTTCGGAGTGACTACAGCTACTTTCGTAAAGGAGTAAGTCCGAATTCGGGGACAAATTTTGATCAGAAGCGCGACACCCCCTCATTCATAATCAATTTACTGTTAGATGACAATGAAATAACTGATGATTGGATTAAAAGTGGAGATTTTTGGTATGAAACTATGTAGGAGAAATTAGTCGAAGTTCGAATTCATACTTGACAAAAATCAGCAGGTTTATTGAAATCGGAGATTTTGCCCTGATTCAGTTTCTAAAAGAAGATTGGACTGGCTGGTTAGTACTCAAGCGAAAGTAGTTGCAAATGTAGTGACAAACCATCGTGTGGCTTTTCTAAGGATCCCGGCTGCAACTTTGCTTTCTTGCATGTCTGTTCTGTATGCATGACTTTGTTTATGTCTGCTACATGAGGCTTGATGAGAACTTAGCGCCAATATCTTTGGTCATGCAAATAACTGCACGATTCGTTTATCATTTTCTTAATGACTCATCTATTATTCCATTCTTCAAGGTTGTTCAGCCTGTACCCTTTCGAGCGTCGTTTAACGCACTCGAAAGTTCTACGCAACTTTCGCTTGGTGTGCTTCCGAGTGCTTTGAAGTGGGCTACAGCCCACCTCGCGTTCCCTGTCTTTCTTCTACTGGTTACTGCCGTTGATCTAAGATTGGGCTAGACCTGTATACTAATCATATTTTCAGACGTTGCAGAAAGTGTACGGTTTGTCTCGAAACACTACCGTGTAGTTTTAATTCGATGGCTGTTAAAACTACGCTACGACGAAAGCGTTGTGAACTGTTAGTGGATTAAGGTCGTGCGCATACTCATTTGTCCGTTACAAGCGCTTGACTGTGACAATTTGGTCGTGTCTAATGTGAGGTCAATGGGGCAGTAGCCAACAAGAACGCCTCGCGAAAACATGGCCAGGGTCCTAACCCGGGCCTTGGCAGGGACATGCAACACTACTGGTCTCCACCCAGAACAAGGCTCAATTTCAGTAGTTCCTTTAGAAGGGGTCGGGTGGAAATTTTATTCGAAGGCAAAATCTGTGATAAAATGTAGGTGAAACCTAGGTTGAAGTTGGCCAAATTCCCGACTGCTTACTGATAGTCTGACTTATTAACAATAGGCCATATATGAGAATGATCACACTCCACCTCCTCCCAAGAAAAGGTTGCCAGAACCTATTTTCTTGTAAAGCCATAAGCCCAGCTATCCACTATGGTGGCCTTTGAGTATTGCTCACCGTTTGCTTGTACGAAATTTGCGGTATGGATCCGCGGTACGTCGTGAACCCTTACTCGTAAGAGCTCTCTTAATGTCTTCATTGTTTTGGAGGACCTATCTGTCCAGTGTCTACACTACTCGATTGGCTTCGGGTGAATCATTTAGCGTACGCGGGCTTTGTAGGTTAACAACACTTGTTAATGAGATAACGTTGCACGGAGAAAACACCCCACCTCTTTACAGTTTTTCGGCCGAAGGACCAAATGTTCCGGTTTTTAAAGTCCAAGCGTCATCCTTCTTTATTACCTGTCAGAATTGAAGTGGTTTGATGGATAGCCTGATTATGGCCATTACTTGTTTGAAGTGTTCAGTAAAAACCATAACCTGACGCTCTCCAGGTTGTCCGGTATGACTGGATTCTGTACAATTTTTGTTTTATCGTAAAATTAAAGACTAAGTAATAAGTTTATGTGTGACTCGTGTCGTGAATCATCGGTTTTCACTGAAATTAACTTCAGGGAAAATCCTTGCTTATGCGGTCCATGTAACCGCCCTGACTATGTTAGTATGTTTTGTCTGTGCTTACACCTTTAGTCTGTAGTCTTCGGGGCAAGCACATTCGTGAATTCGGTTTTTGTCAATAGTCGACATTACTGTTTATGCCTGGTCACCATTTGATTCAATAACGAAAAAGATTATCGACTGATAAGAACTTGAATGCTCAGAAAAAAGTAGTTAGATACAAATGGGTGGGAAAAATCAAATCTGAGCTATCAGCCCAGTCTGTTTCTGTACTTGTGACAACTGCATTCAGTAATCAGATAGGAGTAAATATCATTGTTGTGGTCCGTACGAGCAGACCTGACCTACTGAAATCATTCTGGGCTGTATGGGTTTTGCGTAGCTGTTCAGCTTTTCATTGAGTTCACAAGTCCTAGTCCAAAGTAGTCCGATACACCTTGGTAATTTCAGAAAACTTCGGAATTCATTTCGTGTGATTCCCAGCTAGAAAACCAGGTTAGTTTTGACCAGTAGATGTAATACTATAGTTTTTAAAACGCAGAAATCCCCACAGTGGAATTTATTTGGTGGTGGTTATCAAGCATAATGATCATTAAGTATGGATCTTGAAAATAAGCTGTTATCTAGATTCAGCTGCAAGGAAACTGAAAACCAAGTAAGAAAACAATGTCGATACCCAGTGAGAGAAATCAAACATTAGGACACGTTTGTAGAGAAAGTCATTAGATAAGGCAGATGTTGATGGTTTTATAGCTGGACAGCAAGAAAAAGATAATTGCATCCTTATGCCAAATCTTGGGTTCAGTCTGACTGAAACAAATGACGGAAACAGTACACCCAAAATAAATAAGTGCTTTACCAATTGCTTTAAAAAACTACACCGGGAGTTTGGAAGTTTCTGTTTGTGCACATTTTCCCACATATTACAATGTCAAATGGAATTCACCGAACGGTCCAAAAGAATGGACATTCTTTCATAAATCTTCCCGGCACTTCTCGACGGAATCCACTAAACCAACTATTGCGTATAGGAATTGGTGTTACTGGCAAACAGTTTGGAAAATTCGTCGATTTCTAATGATTAGGTGCTGACAGTAACACGGATGTGAGCATTAAAACACCCGTGGCACACAATATATATATCCTTTTTATTTGTCTATTAAGTTACTTCACTAATAGTTTTAAAATAGATATCCTTTGGTCTTAACACGCTGTGATTTAACCAACGATCTGTTGGATAATTATCATTGGCACAACACACAGCATTTCCTTCCATTTGGTCAGTTCATGTTTAGGAAATATCATTATTCATAATTTTATAATCCTGGTTGTTCACTCAACTGTGAAGAAGTAAGTTCCGGGATATCTACAGTTCCGACCAGCAAAAAACCACTGAACAGTTGTTTGCTTGGGTTTGTGTTATTCCTATAGATTTGGGCAGCAAAATTCTTGCCTGTTTTCAAGTGAGATTCAACAACAAACCTGATGTGATACGTGCATGAAATGCCGTTGCTTTCGATAAAAATGTGCAGAGCACAGTTCAATAATTACAGACCATGGAACATTGCAAAATAACAGTGAAATTATGGGCAACATTTAGATCTTGATGAATCTTAGAGGGGTTATAAAATAATTCCAAATGGATCAAATGTAAACGATTCTCTTAAACGTTATTTAAACAAGGATATAAGTAAGTCAGTATGCGGTATCCCCAGGCAACACATTAGAAAGAGACACGCCGAGTATGTGAGTTTGGATGATTCTCCAAGACATATTGTTAAAAAGTGGTATCGTCGAGCGGATGCAAAACACACACATTTGAAGGTATTAGAAGATCAGTCACGGTCAGTTAATTGATCGTACGAACGAATAAACTGCTCTGAAATACCGATAAGCGGGAAATTTTCGAAAGATATATTTCTGGATAAATGCATCGTCATACTAGAAGGACTTCTTTTGTTATGATGGCATTTTACCCACGTAAGTCTTAAACAGTGCAGACGACACAGTATCCTCTTGGAGCACATCAGATTTAGTTGTAGTGTGAGAGGAAAAAACATTATTGAAACAACCATTTAGTTTGGTTTACCAAAGTAATCGCCTAGCAGATTTATGTGTCTGACTTCGGCCTGGTTTACTCAGTTGAAGGCATTATAGTAAACAGCAAAACAGACGATAGACCTTAAATTTTTTTAACTACTGTTAACAGAATCAAATGGACAATGTCGACAGCATCATCACTTCTGGATTTTAGATGTCAGCGAGCATTCTGATGAGAATCACTCAAGTAACTGGGACAACCAAGGTTCTTAGGTCACTTTCAACTTTCGATGGTTGTTGGACATAGTTTGAGTGGATCATTTTTAGGATGGAGAGTTATCCGTGCAGTCGTTTAGCAGTCAGCAGATTTTGTGAGAAAAGATAAAGCGCAACTAAAACGGCTGGGGAGGGGATGGTAGATTTGCGCAGTACCAGAAACTAATCAAGGAGAACCGCTGTGGTCCAGCGAACTTGCAACTTATTTATTTCCAGTGTACAGTAAAGACTTCTTGACAGTGCGCTTGTCAGAAGTAGAAACAAAAACAGCTAATACGCGAGTACGCGATTCTGAGCTTAATGTTTACACTAGCTAGACTCCACTGGAAATTTCTCTCGTTCATTAGGAAAAATTGGTTCTGTGTAACCTCGTTCGGTTGCCCTCTCTTGCACTTTTATCAAGATTTGTTTTCAATTTAACAAGTTATTACGATTTGTTGTATAGTGTAGGACTTCTGTAAATTTTGTTTGTAATTTTCTACTTGATAGGAACGCTGTGAAATCTTTTGCCGTTCATGCAATCTACATGTGTTTTAGTTATCCTCAATCATCAAACACAAAGACCCAAAGAAAGGAAGTCATGACCTAAAGTAATGGACAAACGGATGCAACTGAAAATGCGATTTGCAGAGACACTTGATCGAATATTAACATGGATAAAAACAAGAAGATAACAACAAGCAGTGAGATTTGGTTAACTGACGTTGCATTGTTTTGTGATGTGAAGGGGATTTGAACTTCAGTTAATTTACATGGAAAGCAACCAAACCGACATCTGTGCCGGTTATCCTTCAACAAGGATAAATGAGTAATCAATCTCAAACGCTTAGTTGTTTTAGATCATGCACAATACACATTTAGGCCTATTGTTTTGACAAGAGATACCGCACCTGTTTCCTATGAGTAATCTAGCAATCACGGCTAGCCAATGTAGACAGAGCATTCGAATTCATGGAATTTTCTAAGCAACCCCCAGAGAAGTGAAGCTGTTAACCTCAGTCAACATAGTGGGACAGTATTTGTCTTCGGGCTCTATGACCTCAACAAGCACAATCATGGCGAAATAAAAGACACATATCTGCCTAAGTTAATGACGGCAGTCAAGAAGGCATAAAACCGAATCCAGTTTTCCCGTTGTCAGGAAAAGCAGGACATTCAACTCACTATAAAAATGGATGTATCCTGAAATAACAAATCAAGAAGTAGCTATCT
>LUCH01000023.1:199676-278477 GCA_013368495.1 Paragonimus heterotremus | reverse complement strand
AACGTTGCGAAACCGATAACTCTTTTGGTTTTTAACTCGTTATGGCTTAGCAAAGGAATTACTTAATGAGGTAACTAGGGTATTTTTGGGCTATCGAACAACCAATGTCCCTAGTTAGTTTCCAACCTCTTCGTTCTGTATACATTTTGGTTCACTACAAGAAGGCACTTCATGTCCAGATATTGAACAATCTGCATATCATTAAGTGCCAATGAGTTAACTATTGCGTGCAATTTCACGTCTTATTAACCCAGCGACTCCTTCTACCTCTTCCCATGAACAGGAACAGTGAAAGTTTTATTGTTCTCTCCGCCGTTGCTAACCGTACACATGCGTGAATTGTGCTGTGAGACGTCTAGTGTTCCAGAATGCTTTTATTAAAATTCCATTAACTAGCAAATAGTAGGGTATTGTTGGTTAGTAGGAATTGTACATTATGCTAAATCGACCGCAGTGGTCACGTTCCCATAGATTTTTCCCTCAGCTACCCTAAAAAAGAAACATAACATTTCAGTTTCATTGTTACTAAAGTTAATCTTTAGTCCATATTCTTGTTACGGGTGGGACTATAACTCCGGTCACATCATCTTAAGGCAACCGCTTTGACTATTATACCATTGGTCGTACACTAGGCACAGTCAACTTATATGGAAACGCTAATGCACATTTTTTGTGCATAATGTTCTGTATAGTATGCCTTCTCGAAGGGGGCTGATTAAAGAAATCTGTGGAAATACACTATTTGCGATCGTGTGTGTTGTTCAAATTATGTCAACGAGGATTCTCCGGTATTCGTTGCCGATCGACATAACGTTTAACGAGCTCACTGATTTCCATGAGTTCAACCTAAGAAGCCCTTCCATAGGGATAATTGATTGGAGTTAACAGGACGGTTACTGTGTTTGCCACTGAAGGGGTTGGGCAATCTGATAACCTGTTATTACTCTCTGTTCACTTATTCCTCATTATATACTGTGGTAACCTTTACTAATGTCTATCTTCTCATAATGTGACGGAGAATCAGATTACGCACAGGTGTTTGATGATACTGATGCCAACCAACACGGTCGAACCAGCTGTCCACCATGTCGACGGCTGTTGTGGAGATCAGTTGCTCTCAGGTTTCTTTATCTAACCCGTCTACGGCTGACTGTTCACCACTAATAAAAACGTCGTTCGTGTGCAAGCATTTACTTCTGATGATCACTAAGGAGATGGAAGACAGTTGTTTTGATCGTAGTAAACCTCAGCAGTACCATGCACTATGTAAGACTGGAACCTGCAAACCGAGGTGGAATTTTCGGTTAGCACTCCAGATGCCTACCGTTATTGTACGGGGTCTGAATAACGAGGGTTGCAGGATGGTGCATAAGTTATTTTCCTTAGGTCTGGCATCATTTTACTTCTTGACGAAAATCAGCTAGTCAGGGTGGTGGATTCAGATAACTCCATGTTTGTAACGTTCGGTTCGACTGAAACGGTGCTCAGCACAGCAATCCCGCTAATAGACTGAGTTCCTGTCAAAAGTATAATGTTTACAAATCTCTTAGGACCGGCTATGAAAGCCGAACCCTTCGAAATCCCTGAATTATCCCACCTATACCATTACGACCTAAATTAGAAATACTGTCAGCGACGTCTTTTGTTCAAGAATAGGCGCTTACCTGAAGCCACGAAAGTTCCAAATTACTGGTTCAAGCGAGGCTGTGAAGATTACGGTGGGCAGATTATGCGAGCAAGCACACTGTTGATGGGCTCTACTGGAAGCAGAAATTAAGTCAGCCAGAAGGCCCACAAGACCACAAATATGTAGTCATAAATATTCAGTCTGTAACAATCAATCATTAATAACTCAAGTGTTGCGCACCATCAATCCAATCAAGAGGCCTATTTCAGATTGAGATGACAAAAACGTGTTACTATGATATAAATTCACCAGAACCATAACCGAAGCGTATGAGGCAGATGATGTTATATTCCTACGTCGCTGACTATGTGACTTGTTGGAACATTAAGAACAGGAAGTGAGGTTTCTTTTAGAAGAAAACGTTACACTCAATGTTTTTGTTTTTCTTAAGATTATCTTAAATACTGACGATCAGAGTGGTAATGGAAAGTTTAAGTTTATTCAATTCAACAGGCAGTGTGTGTGTGTGTGTGATAATGAGGACTGAACCTATATATATATGTCTGTGTTCAAAGGGGTGCTGATAGATGTGTGAATCAGCGTGTCAGTCAAAATCTAGCAACAACTTCAGTGATAGAGAACAGTAGAAGGTGCTGACAATGCCGCGGAGGTAGTGGCTCAGACTAAAATAAATGAACCAGTTTTTGCAAGTTAAACACCAGAATCGTAATGTATTAGTCCAAGTCGAAAGTAGTGGGGAGGCTGACAGCCTTGGTTAAGACGTCTACCAACTTCAGCACAATTAAAATCAAACATGGCATTGTAGAATGATGGTGTCCTTAGATTAGTCAACTTGACCGAAACTTACTGCAGCTGAGTAACAAAAAGTCGCTCGTTTTAATACAGTTACTATCTCTCACACGTAGCACACAAAATGGATTTAATCACGACTATATAACAGTGTAAATTAATCAGGTTAGTTAATTACATCAGAACTGATCTAATTCAAGCTTCGCTCTGGAAACGCGTTTTCAGAGGCGATTAAAATCTCGGTCAGTCTTTCACAAGTGCGGTTTAGCGATTAAATGGTTATGTGTTTTTCCTCATTCCCTATAACATTCATCCTTTGTCTTACAAGTCATTATATTACAGAGTAGAATCTTTTGTCAACGTATACGAGTTTTCTTCTAAAATCAGTGATAACTTGTATCTTCATCCAGAACTCTGTCCGAGAAACTCGAAAGTGCTTCTTTTAATGGGATCGACGCGGATAGACTCTTTGAACTGCCGGTATGTTCACATGTGATACTGGAGCCGTAGTAACACAGCATGGTAAACTAATACAGAAACACTCATTGACCCCAGCTTGGTGTATGTTGTAACATTCACGGAATGTGCCTACAGTAATAAATGATCACACTTTGGTGTACCTCATACAAATGCACACATGCTGGTTGGATTGAAAGCTGAAGGGAAAACTATCTTATCAAAAGTGCATCAGTCAGTATTTACAGCACTGCAACGTTGGATTGGATATTATAACTTCCACGGAAAGCTCGTCATCATAGTAACTATTATACTTGGGCTGAGGAACAAATCAGGAGTGCAATTTGTCAAAGCTGGTCAATGTCTACGAGCAAAAGTGGTTAAATGATTGGACTTGCTGTTTTAGGAGTGCTTAATTTATGATCGGTTACGCGGTAGTCAACAAAAACAATGCATGAAAACGCAAGTCAGAGTTAAAATAGATCTCTTCGATAGGACACGGACCACTGATGAGCTCTACCAAAGGCAAAACTCAAACCCGGTAAATCTTTTCACAAAAGACTGGTTGTAAAGTCCACCTAAATGCAAAAGCTATGAACAAAACCTGAATTTCGTTTAATTTATGTAACAAAAAGTTAGTTACTGTTACAAAAAATCATAGAACATTGGCCAGGTATGGTATTTTTACTTCTTCTTTCCAACAGAAGACCTTACGGTTCTTGGTCTAACTGTGTCACTTGCACTATTGATTCTAGGTGTTCAACTACAAATAATGAAACATCTCTGAACATTACTCAGACAATTCCTCAAGTCTAATTGATGTCGAGTGTGTCGTGTTGGTATCTCAGTGCGTACTACAACAACAACACTGAAACGGAGGCTGAGGCACATGGACAGTCAAAGATCCACGTACCACTTATCTTGGCTAACATTCGTCTGAGAAGTTATAGACCACGGTATTCCAAAATAGAGTGCCCCTGTTGTGATGAAAAATGTGAACTATTGCGAATTGAAGGCCATCAATTTTTAATAAAAGTTTCAGATGGTCATTTATCAACATCATAAGTAATGAAAGCCTCTTAATTACCAAACGTCTGCTCGCTACTGCCATAAAACGTAAACAACGCAAGCGGTCGAAATGCTTTGATTCAAAGCGTTTCACGTAATTATGAAATTATTTATTCCAAGTTCATCTGGGGAACGTTAACTTTTCAGTCTATTACGCAGACAGTCAGGTGGAATGTAACCAAATAAAATAACAGACCAATCAATTTCAACCGATCCATCATACAGTAAATCAATGTACAAATGACTAATAATAACCAAAAATGAGAATCTGAGCAAAAGTTATACGTTCCAAAGCTTCAAGAATACGAAACATACAGTTAATAATTGCAAGATCACGCACTATTTACGTTAGGGTGATCAGTCTTCAGCTTAAAAATTCTTTATTTTAGCAAAAATAACGTCTCTAAACAAAGCTTTTGGTTTGAATTAGTATAATCAGTGTAAAATCGACCCGATGAAAATCACCGAACGTAAAATCAGAAACAGATTAACTGTACGGTTATTTCAGATACCAGCAACTTAATTAAACTTCGCAAATAATAAAGGAATGTGTTCTTACTCTTCTTTTGAAGATGAAATAGATCTTTTATGAATTCTGTTCGTCAAGGATTTCATTAGTTCACTAATATTACTCCACCAAGCAGACAAGAATGCGCTTTCCACGCTCTTATTTTGAATGAAACCATGTTGATTTTGGACAACTGCTAGGTCCTCCTTGAAGTTTGGGACGGGACTTAGTTTTGGTCAGTCTAAGCAGAAAATTGTCTAAAAACAATATGGATGAAAATATTTGCGTACCAAAAGATTATCTTATGGAATTATTTACTTTCGCTTGTGTTTTCAAGTGGCTAGACGGTGAAAGTGCACTTTAATTGTTTATGTCCAAGAAACTGACATTTGCAGTCCATCGAGTATTACAGCCTTCGCTAGTCTTTTGTTGGAATGTCATCCCAGATGACGAATGAACCACTGTCATACTCTTGAGAGGCTACATGTGTTTTCAGCTGAAGTATATCGTTTCAGTAAAATGATCATAGCCTGGGGGATATGAAATTAAACTTCATTTCATCACTGATTATCCTACTGAATCAACGATCACTCCAAACAAACTGGTATTCTACACGCTCCAATCGATATTGCACATTTGACTCATCGGGTTAACGTTTATTGGTTTACAATAGGTTAAGCATGATACATTATTGAGTAGTTATTGTGCACACCATAAGGACCTCTGAAGTTCCACTATTCCTCTTTGCTCATAAGTACGCATTATTCAAAGCTTTTAGCCTCCGGAATGCTCAGCTGTGAAAAGTTATCCATCAAGGGTGTCATGTCATTCATTTTCATACCTGTCTAGTTGCCTCGCGGTCTGCTTTCCGCTTGTTCCTATACCGGTGCAAGCTAATATCTCCCCATTTTCTTGTCCTAAGGGTCGCATTAGGAATGGCGGGTTTGGAGGAGCGATAATGACATTCATATTATTGGACTATTTTATAGATCAGTTAATGAACTTTGCTCACCTATTCTACAGTCAGACAAATACACGCAGCACTGATAATGTGGCGAACAGCGTTCACCCGTTGGCGGGGCAAAACAATCAAGTCGCCAAATGTTGACGAGTCACACGAATTCTGGCGGCAACAACAAATCACATAATTATATTCTATCCGCCATTTGTACTTCGTGATTATTGTCGATTTAAAAAAGGATAATTATTAAACATAGGTCAAATGGCTTGCTTAGTGTTTTATGCGGTTTTTCAGAAGGCTGAACTCTTTTGGTTGAAAGCTGGACAACATATTGTAGAACGTCGAGTGGTTTGTAGTTATCTTGAGCGCTATATTTATGACTGGTTTGTCCTTGAACGTAGTGACGTACCACACTAAGAATGTTGGAAATACTTCAGAAGTGAATGCTCAATTCAATACATCTACTATTTTTGGCAGTCCTGAAGCTAAGATCTTACCTAGGGTTACCAAACTGTTTGGTTGGTATGTTTGAATCGATTTGCCGGTTAAATTGCTCACAAGGACATCCGAAAAATTTAGCTTTTTCACCGCCTCATTTTCATCGTTGAGAATAGCACAGTTATCAATGAGGATATCTGTGTGTTCTGCAACTACGAAAAAAAGGAAAAGTTGTAGTTTGGGGGATACAATCGGAAAAACTTCGAACATTCCACATCAGACTGTGTACACCTTGTAAACAAGTACCCCACTTTGTAAGCGGCAAAAAGACAGTGATGACATAACAGCAGTCCTCGTGGGTTTTAGAGTTACACCGTAGTAATAATTACAGTACGGATCACTTTGTCACGTGAAGACACCATTCAAATCACGGTAAATTATTCATCACAAACCCCCTTCTTCAAATGCTTTCAACTACGATTTTCATAAGTTACAAGATCAAACTTGTGGTCAACTTATGCAGTCACCAATTTCCACCTCACAAATCTTTACCTCGCAAAAGAGTTAGTATCTACACTCCTCATCACCTATCTTTCCTACAGTAGGATGCATCGTCGAAATTCATCAAGTACGCACAACTGATAGGTGACGACAACCACAATACAATTCGTATGTGTCCGACAAATTTTGACAATTAAACACGGTTTATTCTACCACACCATTAACGTCGAAATGTTTGGCAATGGAAATCACAGAACGTCTGTTGCTGTGACACTACCTGACAAACTAAAAACACCAGTAGGAAGTAAAGTTGTTTAGTGATAAACATGATGTAATATGCTTTACAGAAGACGGTATTCCCACCGCAAAAATTATTTTTGTTGAGACAACCTGATGTGTTAATCAGTATTTTAAAAGTAACAGGACGTTCTCAGTAAATTCCAATACTGTACGTTTCAGTCAACGCGGTTGAGTTTCTTCACGGTCATTTTTATTCGAACCGGTAGCCTGAGTTGTGTTTTGGCCCTGTGTGTTCTCGGGTTCGATCACCGTCACGTTTTCTCCGCTTCAGTCCTCGCGTTTTGTTCATATAACACATTAATTAATGTACATTCTGCTATATTTCACGCATGTGCATAATGAGAATTTTCTGTTTATTTCTGAAGCAGAACAATTTAGTGCACAATTCACTTTATTTTAAATATGAAATTTTATGTTGTGAAAGGTTTGTGGTTTTAATTTTCATAACAAAGGTATTCTGTCAGTTCCATCACAGTGAGACTCATCGGTCAGTGATGGTTCAAAGCAGATGAATAGCAGCAAGCCATACAGTTATCGACCAGACTACCAGTCACCACTTGAGAACAGAACTTGGTTGATCTAAACAAGTACGCAACCTGTCAACGTGGTGATCAGTTTGTCCGTGTCCACTTGAAACACTTACTTCCACGTTTTCATTTGAACAGCACGTAGTGCAACCTTGTAACATGAGATAAACTATGTTCGTCGAAAACAACTGACTGTCAGCAAAACACAAGGCAGATAAAGTGGCTATATTGCAAGGTATCACTGCATGCTGACTGAACAGCTTGCGCACATATGAAGTTAGACCAACCGGAGTAACAGCAACAAAGGAATATAAGTTTAAATAAATGAAGTTTTCATTAATCGAAGCAGTGTTTGTAGACGACGTTGCATTTTACATTTAGGAAATTCGTAATCAAGTCACCATAACCTTTCATTAGAAAGTGCACTACACAGATGCAACGTGCCATCGATCTCCCAACTTATTTTTCATCACTCACGTGACAATCTTCTTAATCTGTGGTTTGAATTAATTTGACACCCATCGAGTGTTCATAATTGATTTCCTTGATTTACGGCCACAGTGTGTTATGATTTGTCTTCAGTGGGGTGATAAGTAACTTAAGAATACTTTTCCGAACAGCAAATCAGTGCGTCTTTAGAAGAACCGGCAACTTAAGCCAAAGTCAGTCTGTTGGGCTGCAATGATAGTCCAGCGGGTATGTTTCTAGCAGACATTTAACGGGTAACCTGAATTCTACACGATGTAAGTTTATGTAAGTCAACTGTTCTGTTACAGAAGTTATCCTGACGATAGCTTATAAAGTTTTAACAGTATATGAGAAACCTAACGTGATGATGAGCAGTCAGAAAATGCGGATGATTTTCATCCAATTTTGGTTATTCTAAAACTATTCGTACACTCTGTCGCCTGATGTGCAGTTACATACAGAAAAAGTTCACGTGTTCAGGACAACGTTTGTAATTGAGAGCTTTCATCCACTGTAATACAAGAAACGTTTAACAAACACAAGGGAAGATTGACATTACATGCTCGGGAAAAGTTCAATGCATTTCTACTGGTGTATACTTTAGTTGGCCGAAACCTAACTTGGAAGCATGTCTGGGAACGTTTACTGAGTGGCCAATAATGTTGTACCAGTAGGCTTCTGTCATAACTTCAGGTTGTGCAAACATCCACGTAGCTACCCACTAAACGATTCATGTCTCAGAATGAATAGAAGCAAAATTAGAAGTCCCTAGTTTTCCAGGGGAGTTCACAAAAATGTTCACATAAGTTCATCTGCGGTGAAGCTCAAACTCTGAACTGGATACATAGACCAATATCATAAAGCCTTGTGTGTGCTTTTTAGAAACGCCACGTTGATGACATTTTAACCTCCTAAAATCCCCTTCTTTATTCCCGTGTAACTTGTACTAACACCTTAGCTACATTGGTTATCATTATGTTTACCCCATCTGTATACCGTCTTGTTCAATTTCTAGGTATCCTAATGTTAACCAGTTATTTCATCTTAGAAGTTGGTTATATGTGCGCGTGTAGTCAAAATGTGCGGAGTCCGACTAGAGGCAAAATGTAATATTTGATCTGTTCATCTAATAACATACAGTACCTTTCGAAACACGTAAAGCTGTCAGATGTAACGCTTACGATCGACCAATATGTTTTACGAGACGTGAGCAGTGAACAAAACTAAACGGCGTCTACTAGATGGAAAGCCAGTTACAATAATTACGCTGGAGTTAATTCGCTCAACATTCTACTGTCACTGTTTTGACGCAAAACAATATGATCAGGTTTGCTCACGACGGATGTTTTTACTCTTTTTCAGCCCAGTAGGTCATTAAAGGAGGACATTGGTGAGATGAGTGTCTAGCAACCAGCCCCACTGCTTCCGAGTCCTTGGTGAATGGGTTCCACAACGTAGTGAACTTAGAGAATATGCCATCTTTAGATTAGGTGAATCGTCTGCTACTTACGACCATGGTTAGCTTTCCAAATTGTAAGTCACGTTTAAACCATTTAAAAAACTGCTCCTAACTGAATCAAAAACCCTAAACTTTAAGGCTTGTCTAACAGCTGGTTGTGTCTTGATGTGATATGCAGTGCATCTAACACGATGGTACTTAAATTTCTTAGCGCCGAATGTGAAGGGTATAGTAAACAAGATAAAGAAAACTCCGAAAGGCTTGAAGTGACTGCCGATCAGAACATTGCCATTTCTTGTTTGCTACATCAAGTTGCGCTTCTCCAAAAAATCCTCCAATACTGATCCCGTGCAGTTCTAAAAGATTTTAGTTTAAACTGCATATACAACGTTGCCTGTCCTATTGGAAACACTAAACCAGAGTAGATATTGTTAGTACATTCGGGTTGAAACAAAATCTGCTGGTAATTATCCATTTGTAGATTATCAACCACGACCATCACACGACAACACTGGCGGAGATGTTGTCACCAAACGGGAATGTGATAGATGGATTTAGATGGAAACCTTGCTGAACTTCTCAATTCTTGTTAGAGAGCCGGCAACGGTCAATGTTCTTCTGTCAAACCACAGTGAGTTATACAACTGTTCGGTTAATATCGCCAACGGTGTGTCTGAGGGTGGTGATGATTATTCAAACAGAATGGGTTTCATTGAGTCTGTCGCTTTAGGTAGACAAATCAGTGAAGTTATTATCAGTCTACAGAAGTAACACATCTGAGGGATTTTAAAGCATTCTCGTTTAGTGACATGCTGTTTGATCATAATATAATCACTACTTGTGGCCCTTGACCGATTAACCAATGACTATCAAAGCACTACTGTCTCAGCATTAACAAGATTGTTTCTCACCAAAACTAGTGGAATAAGTAAGAATGGTGAAAGAACAAAACTAACCAATAGGTTAACGACAGATAATGGTTTGGATGTCAAAACATTCGCTTGTGAGTAACGCACAGGTTACTTGAGAGCGTTTTGGGAATATATACAGACTATACTGTTACCTGTAGTCGACGACCCAGTGATTAAGATTGAACCGTTTAGATGAATTACCAAACATCATTATGTCTGTTGTGTGATTATTCTGCGTACTTAAAAGTAATCAGGGAGTTGGCTTTAATAACGTGAACATCGATCGTATTTAGCGGCAACTGTTGCATCTCGATAGATCTTTTAGGTGATCTCCGTTTGAAGTGAATTGCTGGAATGCCGTTTTGCTCCAGTTGAAGCTCAGCAATGATACATATCTTTACTATAACCTGGATTTTAGCTTCACTCACGCATTTCTGAAGCAATTGTGTTGATCACTGCGTTATTAACTTCAAACTAGGCACGACTGGGCTATCGTACGCAAACTCGGCCAAATTCGTTTGTGAGTGATCCTTAGATTGTCCGATGGCTTCTAGCGGATATACAGTTGAGGACTGCATCAATAGGATGTCTCTGTCTTCATGAGCTTCAGTTTGTTTCGGAGAGCTTACCAACTAGGGACCCTATTGCTATTCAGTTTAAAACTATAGCCAAAGAAAACGTTAACTTTTTCTGATAAGTCGGTCAACCAGAATTGCAAAAGTATCCACGGAACGATTATGTTATTACGGTGGAAAAGTCTAGTAGATAACATCTTCAAAAGTGAATTGCATACAACTACAAAACGTACATGCTGACTAACCAACTGACCAATGCACGATGTTGTAAGCGTGTATGTTTCTGGTTTGTTGACCAGATAGAAAAACTGGTCGAAACAAGGCGAGAAATGAGGTTAAGTTAAAGCGGAACCGACTTATCCAGAAATAAAGTATACAGAAGTAAGACTATTGGTCACTGTCGTACGGAAAGGTCAAAATGTCTAGAATTATATTTGAGTGGTCATACCAAGAAGGCCTTACCTTTAACAAACAATGCATAAAAGATCCAGAGGAACAGTACAACTGCTGTAGAAAAAACGCATGTGATAGTAAAACAAACACCAGTGGCGATCTCTAACAAGCACGAAACTTGGGTTTTACACTTCATTTCGGGAGAGATTGAATAAAACCCAAGGAACAGCGAAAGCTGCAAGTAATTGTAAGCACCATTCGCTTTGCATTGTTTTAAGAATCGTCGTAAAACATATAGCCTTTTTATATTAATATAACCAGTTATCACGGAAAATGACTGGACGTTGTTTCGTCGGGGATAGCTTACTCAACTAGACCAACTGGCTACTCTTAAACCTGACAAACAGAGAATACTCAAAATAAGAGAGTATTTGTAGTTTGTGGTATGCTACAAATGTCAATCAATAACCATCTTCTGTATTCCGATGCAATACGAGAGATTCTTCTCTACACTCAAATAAGTTTACGGTGGAGGTCTTTTGAGAACGAGCAACCAAAGAATGTTTACTCAAAACTGAATGTTTTATATTCTTGCCAAACATGCATTCCCACTTGAAATCATCCCAACACAACATCTTCAGTCCTCGGATATGTATAGAATCGCCGTGATATTTAAACTCTCCCCCTAGAGTTTAAACCAACTCCAAACAGTAAATTGGGTGTGCTGTAAACAGTCAGTCAAAAAGCTGAATTTATTCTATCAACAGTCGTGTTTTAGCTATCCGGCGCAAACAAAAACAATAAACATGCTCCAAACCGTCCGGGAAAAGACTTGTAACTTCTGTTTTATGAGTGTTTCATGCCTCGAATTTAAAAATTTAATGAGAAACCCACGATGAATAATTGTTATGGTGAATTAAAGACCCACGGTGGAGAGAAAAACGGGCAAACGAGCGAGAAAACAAGATGATGATAATGATGATGAACGGGTTGTTTCGCTTTTGTCCCACATTCATTGAAACAACCAAACCACGAAACAGCGGGAATACCACTTGAGTGTCATGTGAGTTTTACATATGGTCTTTGTTCGTGCGAATACTCGAAAGGAGTTCTTATGCATACCCGTAATTGATGTTTTCCTGTTTACAATCAGAATGTTTAAAATGATCGAAGAAGACGAAACGCTTCAGATCACCGTGAATAGAAATGTAGTGAATAGAGCCCATCACAAATAGTCGAAACATCGTTGGCTAAAACGTGTGCATGTAAGGGTCATCGGCTACACGGGAACAATTAACCAAACAGTGAAAGTTTCTAATCAAATATACATGAGAACTCATCGTGCGCTGGGGAACAGGAGTTACGATACAGTCAAATATAGTTATGTGTGATTAAGTCTAAGTTTGTTACAAACGGAAAAATGTTTTTACATAAGCATTCCCCACTTTAAGATGAACCGTCCGTAGTGCCAGCGAAAACGTGAATGTATATGGAGAAAATTAGAAATGTAAATGATGTGTATACCTCTCATCATCAAACACTGAAACAGTCTTCTGGCAGGTTTGCACATTTCGTGAACTCTGGACGGGAGTGATAAAGGTAGTCAGGTTAGCTTCCATCCACGCGCAGATCAACAGAAGATTTGAAGTATACCAACTGAATAAGCAATCACAAAAAGTTTGATAGCAGATTTCAGAAAAGGCAGGCCTGAACCGCAAAGACCGTTCAGGTTATAATGAGGTTTCCGTGTACGACTTCTTGTATATTCATTCTCACCTGAAAGGAAGCGTTGTTATTTGCGATCAGGTTTGTAAGCGAATCCTAAAAGAGTAATCCATCTGAGCATAGGGTAGTTCTCAGGACCGGCACTCGCTTACCCAGAAAGGAAGCTTTTTTCCCGGTGTTTTTTCATCAAACTAAATGTAACACTTTTCTCTGGGTTCTCCGAACGTGGTAGTTAGCAACTTGGTCGAAGTAGGGTTGGTAACAACTTGGTCCGATTCGTGAGATCTAGCTACATAACATCTATTATGTGGATTGTAAGATTTTTTGAAGAAATATGCAGGCCTACGTAATAGGTCAGTTCGGGGTATAGTTGCATGGCCACGGGAGATTCAGTTTTTACTGAACGCTTACTAAACATGAAATAAATGGGAAGGAATGATTTAGTTATCTTTGAAAAAAATTCGACCAATAAGCTCTGTACCTGCTAGGTTTTGTGAGTTACCCAAGGTGCATTAAAACAAAATGCTCCAGCAACCGAGTGAGTATCTGCGCCACACGGCAGCAAAATGACTAGTCAAGTTGCCAGAACCAATAAAGAGAATACTGACTATTCATGGTTTTGGAGATTCGTTTGAATTTGTTGAAACGTTGAAGTAACTGGACGTGCTATGAAAAAAGATAAATTTTTCCGGGTGTCTGTCAGTAAGTATTACGATTGCAAGAAAATGTTCATGTTGCGTCAGACAGTCACATGTGCAACCTTGTCGGGCTCTGTCAAACAGGCCCCGCTTGTAGACCAGGAGTGCAAAGCTAGATAACTGGAGTTATTGGTCGCTCTAAGTAGCTTTACGATGAAGCGACAGCTGTAGGCTGTCTTCATGACGTCTCGTAAGTTAAACGTCTAGAAATGCTAGGCTTCCCAGTTCATAGTACGAAAAAGAGGGAAAGACCTACAGCAAGGAATAAAGGTGTTAATAAAGTTCAGGGGAGACAATTTATCAACTGTTGTAGGTTACCAGCTTGAGTCAACTGTAAATCACATATACTGTGCAACTGAAGTGTGCAGTTAAATTACACCAACATTTCAGTGAGAAAATTTCCGATTCATCTGACATAATAATTTTGTCTACAAAACATTCATCAAAAAAATAGTGATCGTTGTCATCAGCGAATCAGTTACTTTCTAACTTCATCAGAAAATAATTCTCGGTCAACAAATTGTCTGACGTGTTCATCACACAAAGACCGCCAATGTTGTATACGCAAAAATGAATGGCTCATACCGTCCATCTCCCATGGTAGCGGCCTTTGACCTAAAATCCGCTCTGTTCAACTGTTGTTGCCATGCACCTTTGTCATATATTCTGTTTGTATTTGCTGTGCGGCTGATGAGGTAAATCGAAATGTTGACCGCCAGCACAGTTAGTCTTCATGCTGTTTTGTTCTTCGTTAGATTAAGTCTAGTGAGGTAAATTTTCAAGGTTTCCTAAATTATACTTAAGATATTTAGCACCACCCGGGTGTTTTCGGATCACGTATGCTTGCCTTGTTTACAATGTTACTTCGATTGTCAATATCACTGTTAATTATGGCCACACACTTAAACCTATTTCACGTTATTGTGACTGTTTACTGGTCGATCGTACGTCAACGAATTAGTTGAACATGTGTCATTGTTGGAGCTAAAGTTTTCTTGTGCATGGGTGATTCGCGGATTATTTCGAGTAATACTAATGTAACGCAGAGTTCATGATTGCTGCTATTTTGTTTTTCATCTGCGTGCTTCACGTGTTTCCCCGACTAGTTCTTTGTTTCATGTCTATTCGTGTTTTATTCCATTTACGACTGTTTCCGGAATACTTACTTTAACGCAATACTGTTTTCCGACGTATTCATGTTGCATTTTTTTGGTTCTGGAGTACAGCGATTAGCTAGGGCCATTTCGGTGGATTATTGGTATCGAAATTTGGCTTGACTGCTACATTTTCACCGCGGTTAATGGAAACGGATTCCTCGGAACAATTTTGTTGCCTTAAAATCAGCACTACACTTCCTCTCACAGATTCCACTAGTCACTGCTTCTCCAGTATAAATCAAGCACCAATTATTTGGCTACTGATGGGACGCATGTATAGTAGGTTATGCTTGTTTTCAGTGAATGTTTGATAATAATGTCACAAACAATGCTGTGTAACTTTCCTGTCGGCTGGGCCAGTCTAACTGTGTAATTCAATTCCCGGGTAAACCATGAAAGAGTAAAAAAGACTATCCGGAGTAGCGATTTTTTGAAGTGTTCCAAACTGCCGAGTAGAACAACTCTGTGGTAGTGCACAGGTAAACTTTCTTGCTTAAACAGTGTGCAAGCAGAATATCCTACTGAAACTGCACTCGTCAAACAGAAGTGACGAGGCCTGTTTAAAAACACTTCATATTCTGAGCTCGTATTTTTTGAGTCAGCAATCAAGAAAAATTTGTACAAAAGTATGCGGAAGTTCAATGAATAATGTTCCGTTATTTCCAAAACACTGTATCTAACCAGAGTGTGTAAGTATTAGTTGCAATGTTCATTTTCAGTTATTTGCGAAATCAAGTGTCGAAATTCACTCCAAAAGACGCTTAAAAGTGATAACCAAAAATAACAACTTTGTTTTCAAGAAAACCCAATCAACAAAAATCTGGGCCTCGGTTGGATGTGGAACAGTGACAGAAATGATGTGCCCACAACGGCAAGCGTTTTCTCAGCTAAGCTAAGAAGCCAAGCGGAAAGTTCAGAAATTTCGCGTTTTGTACACAGTTACCCGCCAAACTAACTGTGTCATATAGTATTCATCGAATGGCCTGGCCGACTGACTGACCAATTAACATTTCCGAAACAATTTATAGTCGGATGCACCCAAGCCAGTGTTCTTCTCTTATTTATAAGTAAAGGGTTTGTCGTCTTTGGACATGCCACTTCTATTGTTAGACTGAATCCAACCAAAGTTCAGGCTTTTCGCAATTGAGTCTTCTTCAAATGTCTAAACCTGCCATGTTACATATAACTTCCTTTTAAGGTAAGATGAGACAATCTTAAACCGATTGCTTACAGCAGTTGCTTTGTAGTTTCTTTTAAAAGTTGCTTACAACTATTTTACACCCTTTGGAAGTCTACAACAAACTTGTGATTATAGCCAATCCCGCGGGCAAAACAGCAGGATGTAGTCTGGCAACCTAGATGACTGTTTGGATGTATGTCATTCACAGATTTATGAGGCAAGGAAACTAATTCTGAAATGGCATTTGTAAATAAAATAAATACATGTATAATATATAAGTACATATGAATACTATAACACAAGTACAAAATGAGACTACACCGTCTCCAAGAACATGACTTGTATGACGTATACCTATTCTACCTGGTACCATCATCAGAAACTGGCATAGTAAGCGTAGATGAGAATACATCTTTAACGATAAAAACGTTGAGGTAAATTTCACGATTGGGTATGTACTAGATGCAGAACTTTCAACGCTTCTTTTTTTGCTGCAATATCTTTCACACCTTACATTTTAACATCTCGCTTGCAACCAAATTTCTAAGAAGGGTTAGGTTTGATCAATCTTGAGTCAAACGATAGATTTCTATCTAAAGAGTTAACAATGATCCTGTGAATAACTTGACAAGGTGATTTGAACTGTGCTGGACATACCGTCAAACACTTCGATGATGAAGTTTTGGGTATCGTCCCGTCGAACGGTCGGTGGTGTTTCAGTCGCGTTTCAAAAAACAAGGCTATTGATTTTCTGCCATTTATTCAACCTTACCACAATTCATGTAATACTTTGCTGTCCTTCAGAAAATGATGTTATTTGGTTGCTCATTAATCTTCGTTTGTGCCATCTTTGATGTCACACGTTATGCGTACTGATTCGTCGCCTGGCCGACTGTGAGTTCAGTACCTGGCTAGACTATGTGCTGCTGATTTTCTGTGTACAAAAGACTGCTATTCGTTGACAATAGTCCGATGGCGTAATATACTAACTCGGCAGAAGCAGTGGGGAATATTGTAAAACGTGGAAAATAACGGTCGATCAATCGATGATCTGCTTAGTGTTTCGATATCGAGTTATTTTGTACCACTAAATAATGTTGGTTACAGTTAACCAGCAAATAAACCCAACAGTGCAACAAACTACAAACGATTTTTGAAAATGTCCAAACTGAACACAAATGTCTTATACAATGGAGGAGCATGATCTGAAAGAAAGCCTTCATTGGGTACCACTGATCTACACCAAGCGTCGAAAAGAGCTCCAAGATTGAGTCATCTCTACTATTTCATCCATGGACCAAACATGACAGATATTACATTATATTCAAACTGTGGGTGTCAAACGTAATCTGGGAAGATGAAACTCCTCTGAAATAACTTGCTGATATTTGAGAAGCTGGCCTACTGGGAGTGAGGTTCTCAGCGCGGTAAAGGTAAACGATAAGTTGGATGACCACAAAGTTTTCTTAGTAGCCCTCACACAAAAAAACCACTTCATGAATAAATATTAAGGGTTAAATTTCTTAAAACTAGATTTTTTGGTTCCGTTGCATTTTGGAGGTGGTATAGCAGATGTTATTTTGCTAATCTGGTTGGAAGTAATCAACAGATGATCTTTGTCGAACCTTTTCAGTGGCGATATGAGCACCACGTAACATGAAAGACTGATCGATTGGGAAAACTGCACTATCAGGGCTATCGAAATTGAGCCGATTGGCCTGATATTGTGTCATCAAAAGCGGGTTCTTCAGACGTTGTGCAAATCTTGGCCTCGAGTTGACTGGAAGGGTAGCCGACATGTGTGATGTAACAGGCCAATAAATGCAGTCCCTGATCACTGACTCGGCTTCTTTGGGATAATGTCGATCGATATACAGATTCAATTCTGTCACCTCTAGGTAAGTGTACCGGTTAATGTTTATTGTCAGAAATGCATTTTTAAGATTGAACCTAGTGACCAAACGGACGCAAAGATAAAACTTCACTCCAACATCTAGCAAGGAGGCCATTGACAAGTTCACTGAGAAGCTCAGACTATCCTAAAGTAAATTCATCAACGCAGAGGGAAGACATCTGTTGCGATATGTTAACATTTCGTTTACTCTCATCAGTCGAAAACGTAAAACATGCAAGTTATATATGACAGACAATTAGAGATAGATAGGGTATGGACACGCATACAATCACACCACGTATTATGTCATCACCACCACGGCAACCCTATAGGTTGCTCCATCCACTTTTGTGCACATACCGCCGGCTGGTGAGCTCTAATCACCATGGCTTCGCCAAAGGCCAGTAACTTCGGGTTCTGATGACGCAACAATATTTTGAAAGATTTGAGTGGGTCCACCTGGTGACCTGTTTTCATGAGGTGTCTGACAATCGATGATGCGGGGCTTCGAGTAACAGATTAACCGGTTTCCGATTGTTGTGTCATGCGGTGTTTTAATCAGTTTGGGACGTGTTCGGTCAGACGCTGAGATAGCCGTCGGTTTGTTCTGCTTATATGAACATCGCCGCAACTGCAAGTGAGATGATAGACAACGTGAGAGACAGAATGTTCAGGCAGATTGCGTTCACGATTGTGTTGAACGGGTCCCTTGGTGCTTTGAACCAGGCATAATTAGGCGGCCGCATACATACAAGTTAGGGCATACTTCACTGTTTGCTTGATGTCGTTTGCCGGATGACCGCATTTGAGTTGCAAAAATAGAAATATATCTTTTTTTGAGCTGTTTGCACGGGTCCATTGCATTTGGTCGCCTTGCTATGGATATCTATGAACTTTTCGGGATTTCCGTTTTCCAGGAGCTTTTGTCTTGTTCCATCTACAGCCTATCAGGAGTGCAAATATGGCCGGCCCTATGAAGTCCTAAGGTAAGCTTAAACTTCAGTAATTAGTGTGGCTTCTATATTCGGCTATGCCTGACAAGTACTCATGTGTTTAACTTAAACGTGTAGGTCAAATAACAATCATTTGTACACTGATCTGCGACGAATTCGTTTGAGAACAATGCTGTGACGTTTAGACCAAAGTATAACCAGTAGCACTGACATTCGAACAGTAAGGCTTATGTATTCAGGTAGCCACTGTTGTTCCAAATTGACCGCTGTTGCCACATTTTTGATGACGATTGGTTAGCACGTGTGTGATCTAGAAAGGTTTACGAAGTGGCAAATTCGGTTCATTATTCACATTGCGAATTCACTCTTTGGGAGTGCTAAAAAGGTCTGACGTTTTTAAAGCCCCATTGACCTGCAGAACGATATAACAACCCGAGCAGTACAAGAAATACCTAAGGAGGATGTTTGGAGTAGTGGTGATATTATGAATACTTTCCCAGAAGTATATGGCTAAGAATAATTGTTTTTCTGTCAGTTATTCCACTGTCTGTCTTTTTGAATGATTTTGGTCTAATTGGTTTTGTTCTTGAACATTAGCAATGGTTTTGGTTTTGCGGCAACGGATGATCAGCGTACTTCACCTTATTCGCAGTTAACAACCATATCCCGGTAAAGTACCCACGGTTTATTAGAAAGTCGAGACGTTCAAGAATTAGAACTAAACGTCTGATTACATTGAAACGTCCAGCCTGAAACAGGTACCAACTAGAACAAACTGAACTAACGTTTCTGAGTGTAATATAGCGCAATCGTACCATGACTGCTATCAGAGAATATTTGCCATCAACGCTTTCTTACCCGAAAGCTGAAGGTAAATCCTAAGCTTTTCTGCAGCGAAGTCGCAGCATACGCAAGGAGCGAGGTTGATATTTCGCAACTTCAAATCTTTGGTGGATCAAAAAACACAGAAGTAGGAGCGGACAACACTGGATAAACAAAGTGTACATGTGTGAAGCTGTAAATCATGGATGTTTTTGAACACGTTTATAGCGACGTAACTGAATTACTCCGAATTTGATTGCCGCAAGTCAGAATAAAATTATCTAGCTGACTAACTCACAGATCCATCGGTTCGGACTTGGTATCTTCCATCGTCCTGGAAACCTGCCCACTGAATTAGCAGAATCGCTTACAGAACTTTTAATCGCTGCTTGTCAGTTATCCAACTACCGAAATCCTAGGCCCAGATCACACCCACGGCTGTTTTCAAAAGTGGGTGCAGAAATGATCTAGGAAACTATCGGTCAGTGGGTTTACATTCAGTGGTCATCAAAATAAAGGAGAAAGTATCAAAGCACGCTCTCCAACATATAGTTGAAGACTTTAGCCTGTGCATGGCTTTCATATAGCATACTCAAATATCACGAACCCGTTAGCTGGTCGCGGTTATACACGAAGACTGCCAACGCAGAAGTGGCCGTAGGTGTGGCTTTTCCTGGCATTCTCAAAGGCTTTGATAAGTGTGGTCATTCTATCATGTTGCAGATGATGAATATATATGACCTCAATAGATGCTCACTCAAAAGGCTTGAAGATTATCTAACTGAATGTAGATTTAGCGCCAAAATGAATGGACATTTACCAGAGCGGTCACCTGCCCACAGTCGAGTTCTGCAAGGATCCTTCTTAGGCACCCTGTCGTCCAGTCATTTCGTTCCTAACCTACCCATTATAGTCAAGTCACTGATACTGCCATATGTCTGTGACACAGTACTCTATGGCGCAAAAGGGATGCGGCAAACTTACTTCAGATAAAGCAATTTGCTGTTCAAAGGCAACATGAGTAAAGTTATGAATATTCGCAATCAAAATTGTGCTGACTATTATCTTGGCGACACAGAGCTGCTGGTGTAAGCATGCGAACGAGACCGAGGTGTACCGTTGGCAAACAGTTGGAGTCTGTCTAAAAATGGTGCGTGTTGGGAAAAACTTGTGGAGCATTTCATTCTGAAACGTTTTCCACTTTGTTCGTTCCTATAATGTGCTCATACCTGGAAACAAACGTACAAACATCTGTACCTTGAAAATATTTGACACCAATTGAGACTGTTAAGTGTCGGGCCACTAGAAAAAATATGTGGCTCAGCAAAATGCCCTACAGAAAACGACCGGAAGAATTAGGTTAATTCTCAATAAGTTGCAAACACCTCATCTATGAAATATTCCAAATCTGTTACATATTCTCCCACTCAACGAGAATGAAATTGAGTAATGAAATAGGCAAGTTACTTTAAGGACAAAACTGCTTCAAAGTTGGCAGCAGTTCACAAAGATATGCATTACCAAACACTGTGGTCACGACTGAATTGGTTGATTCTTCACTATTGGTCGATCTGTACACACGTGAGAGACAATCTGCACTACACGTTTCCTAACCGCCACTTCTACTGAGTTCCGCAGGTAATTCAACTTGCAAATCTTATGGCTTGTTGAATTAGTGTTCCAGTTTTTTGCTACTGATGAGATTGCAGACGACAGCTTTATTAAAATTTTCTCCTTGTTATTTCTAGCCACCTGTTGTTTACGCCTTTAAACTATTCAACAATTTTTTAGATTACTACAGAGACGGAAACAAACAAAGATTTTTCACCTCTATGTAACAAACTATGGATCTATGAGCCTAAATTGTAAACATGTCATAAGTGTAGCTTTTTGATAAATACGCAGTAGCTATGAAAGATGGCTATCGCTTTAACGAGCGATATTATAGGTAAAACTTGAAAGTAGGACAGAATACATGGAAAACAGTCAGATTATGGCAGACCGCCTTATGTAGAGCTCGGTGTGTACCAGTTGCTACTTCTGAATGGTAGGTTGCGATTCAGTTTGTCGGGTTGCTCTGCTTGACTTACTGCCACAGAGGATAAGTGTGGTTGACCATCACTATCTGAATAGAAGAACTCGTGGACTTCTCATTTTAAAGTTGGGGATCATTATTTCAGACAACCGCTTAGCAACAAAGTATTGCCTGAGATACTGAGGCTAAACAAAGTTAGTGAATCAGAAAGACTATCACCACAGCTCTGAAGTAATTCAATGAACCGTCCAATTATGTCCCTCACAGTTGTCTAACGACTGCACTACCATTAATAAACCTATTGATTTTTACAGAAGTCTCAACGTCAATCTACTGTGTGAGAAACGCACTTCGAAATTCTAGTTGAACAGTCATAATTCCATGATTCCAAAAATACTCAAGAAAATAACATTGAACCGTAGGGTCTACGACATTAAACTAGTGACAAAGTAATATAATTTGGCTTCGATGCACTCCATTTCTAGTATCTTTGATCAACTAGCTCATACTATTTTTGCTCCTCCAGACTTTTAGCCTAGAAGCATAATATTGTAACATCCGAACTACGGAAATATCAGCAGATTTGATACAGAAGAACATACACAGCGGATTCGTGCGGACATTCTCCTTCATTCAGTCTTATCTGACATGAATGTGTCCAACCGGTACTTTTGTTTGAGTAGTCGTCAGTGTGATGAAATGTGTCAGAATAAAAAAAAGATAAAAGTGACTAAAAGCAAGCTAGACAGGGAACCAGTCAAAATTGTTCTACCGATAGTGTGTAGCTATCTTGTATCAATGGGCAGGTATTTTCTACTATGTAAACTTGGTCACGTTTTCCATAAGAGACAACCCTACTTATTTGTTCTCTACTACGTGCTTGGACAATTATTCATTCCATTCTATCACTGTTCCTCTCATCTGTCCGGATACTATTTTAATGTGATGTGTAAAGCAATGAAAGTTGATCCTCCTTTTTGTAGACCATACTTGTAGATGTGAACAACTGGTTTATTTTTCCTTCTCCTATTTCTAACATTCCGAAGTTTCAGGAGAATTTTAAGTCCAGTGTTTAAGGTTCCACGTTATCTCAAATTTTCAGTCGACTGAAACATGCTTTACGTCCATCATACAGGTATTCATGCTCCAGTGTCGATCACACAACGGCTCACAACCTCACCTGATCACTTTGTGTAAAAGCGTCGTTGTTCTAATCAGAACGTTGTCTTTGCACATTGGACCCCAAAAGTTTATTTATCGCTTATTCTCAAATTTATCACTTTCCTATACAATGCGTTTCTCTTCAGTGGTTAAACTTTTCTCTTATGCATTCCTCACGCTTCTTACGGTAGGGTGACTCAAAATAATTTCATAGGTGGCGGTGTTGTCAGAACAATCTTGATCACGTTAATTATTTTTGAACAGGTTAATAATTGGCATAAATTTGATGACGGACTTCTGTTTGGTCTGGTTACCTGCCGAGAAATGGGAACAGTATTAGCAGAAATAATAGTCATATTTAAGTAAGGGTAAGTTTAAACGTGAGGTGAGTTTTAGAAATTACGATCGATAGGGCACATGACCTTGAAATAGGGCTGCATCATTTTTGCTTGACAAAGTGGATCGAAAAACTTTAAATGACTATTCCAACAATTAGGTGTAAACCTGTGTGGGATCTAAAAATGATTATATGCAGAGTGTACCAGTGTTTAAAAATGTGCGAAAAGTTTAAAAACAATTTCACATGAAACTTCATTCCTTTATTTAACGTCAACAAATTCTACACCAATCTCAGTAAACCCTGTGAGATGTAGAATTTACTAATCACAGCTCGAATGTAGTATTTCTTTTCGAAGGTATGTGACTGGACGATCTATGAGAATGCGGTAGCTGCGATCGGTTATTAGTGATGCCCAACTTATGGATACCAAAATCTCCTTCTGCTCACCATTAACCTCGTTCGTCAGTGGCAACCCTAAGGAGCCCATTGCACGGGACATGGGTTACAACGAAGTTGTTAGACATTAATCTTGAAAATAATTGTGCCACAGCTGCTGGATCAGTATCTTGGCTGTGTCGTTTACTTTAAGGTCTTCGAACTTGTTGACAGCATTTCAGCTGAGAACATAATTGCACAAAAAATCTACTGCCTGCCAACCTCCGCACGTTTCAAATGTCGGCTAACTCGTGGGCGGTTTGATATGTTTTTCCATCTCCATCCGAGGGATGGAAAAAGTTTTTAAATATTCTCTTTGTTTGGCTTCGTCGCACACAAACAAGTCTTTACACAAAGAACTGAACATTAAACAAATGATACGGCTTATCTCCTCACGTATGCTCCACCCACGGTCAGTTTACGGTTTGTTTTACAACCTCATCCGTTACTTCTCAGTTTGGCAAACTTCGGCTTTAAACACGAGTGATCTAACAGACAATATCCTCACTATCCTTTGAGCTTCGGTTCAGTAAGCCGAAATGACCCAACGTGTGACGTTTGTTTGATGTTTGTGGGTGCACTGTTACGTTTTCGTATGTGCGTTTTCAGACCCTCTGCCGAGTGCACACATGTGTCGCCGACATCCAATCTTCTCGAGTCCCGAACAATTAAAAACGCATCCACACACCAGAAATACAAGTTAGCCTGCTGGAGGTTTATTTCACATTGAGGTCAGGAAATAATTGTTTGTTGCGACACGTATTCCGGTAGATGCACAACAATACATCGGCGGTCACCGAAGCATCACTTTTTCCGTTTCAACAGTTCAGCGCAGACCGGTCTGGTCAGGCAAACATACGCACATGTGGACCGGTTTTTTCGGTTGTTCTGATGGGAAGCCTGTGTGCTACCGTGTTGCGGTCTGAACCATCGTGGATTTTATTGCCGTGTGCACTAAAGGGGGCTGATATTGGATATTTTTAAATCCATGCAAGTAAATAGACAGAAAAACGAAACCTAATTTGGCGTCTGTTCTTTTTATGCGTGGGAATTATATTTCACTGTCTCCGATTGAATGAACCTTTTGTTTATGGCTTGTCAAAAAATTGTCCAAATGACAGTCTTCTGAAGCTGGAGTTCGCCAATCAATAACAGCAACAAAAACTAGAATATGTAGCCAGATTACAAATCACAGTAGTTGACCTCTGATAAGTACAATGTGGCTTATCGAAAATAGTGTGCAATACAAAACATACATTCAGTATAAGCAAACAAATAAATGAATGAACCAATCGTTACTTCATCCTTTGCTTGTAACTCAAAATATATTTACGGGAATGTGCACCGATAAGTAATCTAGTTATTTGTTACACACAGGCAGACCTAAAGTAGCCTCCAGATTCACACTAATGCCTAAGGTACACTAATGACCAAGGACTGTACACACTCAAGAAGAGTAAAAACAAAGAATATAAATCGTATTTATCATGGATATAGCTGTTGGCATGGTTGTCATACAGTATTCCGTTCACACCACGTGTCAGGATTGACACTACTGTTCTTCATAATGTGTGTTCATTGAACTAGTTTACATATGAGATCGATAGGTTGTTCCACGTCTTCGTCAGAGCTATGCTTACAGGCGTAGTTTGAATTAGATGTGTTCCATTGTAAACAGTCTCGCACAGACCGAAAGAAATTTTGAGCTGGCGAACACATCTTTCAAGAAAAGATTTATATTGTAACGGTATTTCCGGAGATATCAACTTCTTGCCGACGTTGGTAGACCTATCCCATTTGTTCACCAAGCTCTGGGTTTTCTCTTTCAACATAGCAAGGAAAAACATACTGGTTTGTCTAGCCTAATCGGTTATATTGCCCAGTGCGTTAACACTGCTGGCCTGTAAACGAATGATTCCCATTTGGTTTGGAGCTATCCACTTCACTTACCAACGCGCTCAGTATAGGAATTCGGTGGTTGAAACTTAGTTGGAGAAGAAGCCAAATAATGACGGCCGTATCAATAAGCTTAGGAAGAATCAAGAAGCCGTCATTTCTCGACCTCCAGTGAGGATCCTGGAACACGCGTAGATATCGTCATCGGCCGCAACAAATGTACTGGTGCGAGTCTGACAAAACATCTGAGAATGTAAGTTGAAACATCTTTTACGGAAGGAACATATCTACTTCGTTGGCTGTGTAGAAAAGTGGGATGGCGGGTGCGTCGGCAGTTTCTGGCTTGCAAACTATCACTCCACATGCATAGTGAACCGTCGGCAAAAGACAACAGATGTGTTGAGTACAAATCAACTAATTCCAACCGTCGGATAAAACACACCCTGATTTTTCCCGGAGCGTATATTCTTCAGTTTCCTGACATTTTTCAATACGCGCTTCTTATTTAACTATTTTCCACTGAAAATATAATCAAGTCATTTTCCACTTCTCACCGCACACTCTTACCTCTGAAGTTTACTTGGAGAGCCAGTGTTGAAAAGATAGGTGTGTTTTCAGTGTTTACTGATGGAGTAACGAACAGCATACCTTTTATCTATCCGTGCTATACTTAGGGGAGTTCATTTGTATTTGAAGTACGAAGTTCAAAGTCTAAGTGAAAAGTGCCTCAGCTTAGCCTTCTAGTTGGTTAACCTGTTTACACAAAATACGGCACAAACATATGCCCTCGCCTTCTGGTTTAGAACGACTACACTGTGTACAAGAAAATTCACGGACACCGTCCGTGGTAGTGATGAGTACGAAAATAGATATTCTGCGAACTTGATTGTCGTTACAAGTTGATTCGGACAGAGTTACTGTGGGTCACGTATTCACGCATGTACACACTCTGTGGGTGACGTAACGAGGCAACCCGTAGTGCGCAAGTGGAGAGCAGTGAGTGCTCAGGGCGAAAACCTCAACTGTTTCTTAAAGTATGCGCTTTTTCTCAAACCATCCAGTTCTACTACTTTCAACTTTGAGTCGATTACTTTCTAGTACAAACCACATCCTCACATTACAAATGATCATAAATCCTGGATTAATTATATCTTAAAATAGGTTGATTAGCTTCTTTCAACTATGATGACTTGGGTGAGTAAAATACTCTTTAGAATAACTGTCTGAGGGCTTAACATATCTAGCAGTTTATAAACACTAGTCATTCTTTAAGTGAACAGTCCAGTGTACTTAATAATCGACCAATTACTGTTGAGTAGAAGATCGGTGGATGTCAACCGAGGCAATAACCGACTCTCTGATGCACAGAAAGAAAGTTTAAACAGGTTTGGTCAGTTAACTCGCATTTCTACTGACCTTCGGTCATTGCACTTCACTTGGTCACAGTAAATCGTTCTCGAGTTGATAGCTGCTGCGTGCACAAATATACAAGCCACCAAGCGAGCAGCTGAAGCTGTAAGGTAGTAGCATACTTGATATTGTCAGTGCTAGTGAACAGTCGTTAGGGGCGAACCTGGACCGATAAGAGTTAAGAGTTGCGGCAAAACTAGTGAATAGATGAAGTGTGGTTTTCGTCTGTTCACCAAATACAGTTGTGCAACACAATTTTGAACATAACTATAATATTCGATGAGTTACTTTTTAGGAATCTTACTGTAAGTACTTTTCCTTTTTTCCCCAAAATTTGGCAGGTGACAGACAAGTTCAATTTTCACTAATACCCAAAAAAGAATTGTGGTCCAGTTATGACGTTAATTCGGCTGTAACCGCTCCATCTGCCTTGGCTAATAAAGTTTTGGTTTGCAAAGTTTCTCGTCAAACTGTCCATTTATATTAGAAATCTGAAGTTGAATTAATAAACATTAGGAACTGGACAAACTGTTAAAACGTGAGCGAACAATAGTCACAGATTCATTAACACTCATCCTTCTAATTTTACCT
Source organism: Paragonimus heterotremus (assembly GCA_013368495.1). Classification (NCBI taxonomy): domain Eukaryota; kingdom Metazoa; phylum Platyhelminthes; class Trematoda; order Plagiorchiida; family Troglotrematidae; genus Paragonimus; species Paragonimus heterotremus. Next base: position 251,178 of record LUCH01000023.1, on the reverse strand, counting down.
AATAAATTAGCATCCAAAATTATTTTCTGGCAAGGCTTTTTTGAGAGAAAAAAATCTATATAAACAATGGTTAGTTCCGGCTATTCTAACTATAGTTATGAAGATGTCAAGATGAAAACGTTTCAGAAGTGTGAAGTAAAACTATTACCTCAAATCACTGCTAAACGTTCGGAAATATTCTTCAGCAAACAGAAAGATGGTTTGCTATAAAATTGCGTTTATCAAAAATTTCAGTGAGAGGAATTCAGTCAACTTGCTCTCCGGCCTTGATACGAAGGAAACTGTTTATTGTATGCTTAGGCAAATCCTGTGACTTACATATGGGCGAACAAAACAAAAGACAGTGTGTGAAAATTGCCAAGGGATATTCTGATACTCCCGATCTTTGCTCAGATGCATTTAATGTAACCGAACGCGCTAATATAAAGGCCGTCGCCCATGTCCGTCGAGATTTTAAATGTAAAATGATGGGCAATACATTGTGCACATTAACGCATTGACCATTCAGGAAACAATGGGTTGTGTTTTTTATAGCCATTCAACAATTTTCAATTTATTTGCTCTTCAACATAGTTTATTAAATATTGAGGAATCGATTATCCGCCAGACCAGTTCAACCCTATATAAAACCCACACTTAAATAATTAGGAATATCCAGAGCATTTTTAACAATACCGTAGTTATGAAACAGTTTTTCAATTGCTGAGCCATTTGGACTTCCTTTCAAATTGGAATAAAACAGTTTTTCACTCACATCTCCGAAACACACTTCTTTGGTGGATGTTAACGGTCTGAAGATCGCTCCTAACTTTTTCACGGGGACAAAAATACACCTTGTGTTATTGCTCGTTTTCTGTTAAAAATTCCAAAACCAGCATTGTTGTCCACAATTATCAGACAACAATGACTGAACAGAAAACCTTACCTACGAACTTGAAATTACAAACCAAAATCCAGAGTCCTAGTCAACATGAGAAGAAGCAAGTAGCATAGTCACATCAGTTTCGGATTGATTCTGCTTTATCCGCAAAGAAATCGCCACAGAATTCTTTCAACCATCGTCAGAGTTTGTTTTCTAGAAGGTATATCCCGCAATTAGCTTAAATAATCATTTCGCTGTGGATACGGATTTACAAACCACATCAAGGTCCCCAACAGGCGAATGAATTGGCATCATTTCTGACTTTCTGGGCTTGGTCATATTGTCCGCGATCGAGAATGGTTTATGCAGCATTGAACTCAAGTAAACGGTTTGTGCATTGTTTTCTTCTCTCTCATTTATTAGCAACTAGTGTATGCTGCTCGCCGGTTTTCTAGCCACTAGTTGTTACTAGGTCCAAATTCAGTAGTATCGTCTCACATGACAGTTCAATAAGTTTCTTTCTAAACACTTCGAAACTTTCAAAGATTATGTTGCAAAACCTTAAATAAACTGAACGACATTGACGGCCGAGGGGAACTGTTGAAGGTCCCTAGAAATTTCCGCCAACTTCTTCCAAAAAGATACACTAAACCCGAGTTTCGCTCTTGTCAGAGCTCGTCGGCGGTGCACGTCCTCGTCATGACTGGAACAAAATTTGCGGTTAAGCGTTCACGAGACAACCGTGTTGACCACTGGATTGTCGACCTCACATTAGACATGACTGAATGATCACATGCAAACGCTCAGCCATTTTCGTTTGTGTGACACTCGGGTTTCTTGGTAGTTTTCATTGTTCCTTTCATCTGTTAGATGCCATGGTCATTTAACGCTTCGGTGGTCTGAAGAACACCTTCACAAACGTCTAAACCCAACTCCTCAGCCCGGCATTATTTATTTAGGTATCTTTAAAATACAATTGGCACGAAAAAGTTTACTTGCCCAACATTTCCATTTTAATTGATTTTAACAAGTTTTGTCTTTATCCTATCGTACGCAAAAGTAAGTTTTTAGTTCATTAAGTGAATAGTTATTTGACCAACCATCAAGATGTATGTTGCAGTAAAATTCCTTTTATTAGACTCAGGTTATCAGCAGCTAAGCTTTCAGACAGCTGCGTCATGTAGCCTGCATATGAACACGTTTGCATCCTCAAGTAATTCCAGTTATGTTTGAGGTGTCTGAACGAGCCAGTATCGAGCATGGTAAACACAAAGGACACAATATCAACACAAACGGTCAAAATGGAACGCCCCACTTCAGATTACTCCGTCGTCGTAACTTAGGCTTACGATCACGTTTCGTTTCTGCTTGGCTTTTTACCCAGGTCGCTTCTGAGGCTCAGAGTATTAGCGATTAAATTGAATGCTGCTCCAAACAGGGCTGAATCACTCACCAACAGATGACCCTCACCAGTACACGTTTACGATAGTAATTGACCTCTGACGAAATCCGACAAATTAACTTAACGAGCTATCGAGATATAGATGACTGGATTATTGGAACAATGGATAGTCGAAAATTTATCGAAGGATGGCATAACCATGAAAGTTAGGTAGGACAGTGCAAAAGTTGGTGATGGAACGCCCCCTTTAGGAAGTGATTATCCAAGAAACCTCTCTAACAAGGTATGGTCTTTCAGAATAGCGAAAAGGAAAGGTCCGTCATGTGTTGATGTGCGTCACATCATTTTGTAGTTTTCGGTCTCAATACAAACTAATTTACCTAAACCGGTTCAAAACCGTCTAAGCCACAGGTGTTACTGGTCCCAGATCCATCAGAATTAGTTGATACGCTCAACAAGACCACTAAAATGTAGAGCCTTCCTAGGTCAAAAGATCTACGTAAAACTGTTGACGATGAGATTAGTTAATGTGTATCGGTTTTAGCGTTCATCCAAATAAATGCAAACCACAATTAACTGTTTTGGGGATAACGCTAAACTCTGAGAAACCACGTGTTGGCTTCAAAAATAAGTGCACCCATTGTAGAGTTGTGAAGTTTTGGTTTATTTCCACTCTATTTAATAACCGTGGGAGTGAAAGAAAGCTGAAGTCTTAAAGGCATAAGCATGAAGTAAACGGGAACGGATAAGGCGTCTTTTACTTTCCCAGGTTTAAACAAGAGGAAATCTAACAGCAAAAAATTCAACCAAAATCGGCTCTAATTTAACGTTTAACATTGACAAACTTAGTTTGCTGGGCTACTTTGCCGACACTTGTAATAAACAAGTAACAAGTTCATTCACCAAAGGAAACACACGAACAAAAATGTATCCAACATTTGAACTCTCTTTAGAACGCTCGGATTCACCAGTGTTGCTAAATAATTGAACAGAATAATACTGAACTGTGTAGACATTCGTAATCGCAAGATTAGGACTTATTCAATTCCGCTTGGAAAAGCATACTGGACTGGAGTTTTGCATACGTTAGATCCATTGAGTTGATTCGAGATTAAGAGTGGAAGCACACTCTTGAGATTGTAAGGCGATAAATTATTGGTTGATGATAAAACGATGTTAAACCAAATACTGGAGAGTATACTTTGCCACTTTAAGAACATCTACATGATCAGTTTAATATGTACTGTTTTAACGGTTTGAATTCGCCCCCGAATTTAATGGGCACACGTATGCTAATGACTTGTTCATTACCTATATACGTTTATTTGTGTCTTGATGTGTTTACAAAAATCAGTGATTCATAAAGACACCAAAAACTGTAGAACGGCTTCTATCGTTTAAAATTCTTCTAGTCAGTCTAACATTTTTTGTATTCAAGTATAGGTTTACAAAGTTGTACTCCGTTCTGAAATTTCGCATTGAAACGAAAATATCACTAGTTTGACTATTTTAAATTTCTGTAGTTAATACCTCATTTTCTTTGTCACACACCTTGGATTCAACAGTGAGCCATACACATGTGAAGATATCGAATAAAATTATCAGCAACCTAGCTTATTTTGAAATATAAATGAGAATATATGTAGGACGTTTTAGAAGAAAAAAACGGAAATTAGACGCAGACCATCCTAATTAGCGGCGTGTGATTTTGCGGCACGTCGTGACAGACCGTTTTCATTGAGGTTAGGCCGACCCCCACGAGAACGAATAAAACCTATCCCCTCCCCTCCCAGGTGTCTGACTTCTGGGTATCATTATATTCCATCAACACGCCTCCATGCCTTAGCATTCCCATAGTGACAGAACAAATTGAATGTGACAAATCGGTTAGAGAAATGAATCGATGACGAGAGGTGAACAATTCCCCGCCATGTTAGTAATAGTTTAACTTTTTTGGTAATTGACGCCATATCACAGAATGCATAGTTATGTTCGACTGGTCGATTTTCATAATTGACATGTGGTATGGAGAAAAGTGAAGCAGAAATCCATCACCTTTGAAAGACCGATTTAACGCCAGATTTGCATTGATTCTCAGTGATATTTTAAACCCTAAGTGAAAATGAGAATATTTAACCTAGATTTATATTTCTTTCTACGGTGCCTACTGGACTTATCGAAGATTATTTTGGTACAGAAGTGTAAATGATGACACAGAAAAATGTAACCTTTGTTGGCCACAACGTTTAGGCCAGACGAGACCGTGTGACAATTTGATATGTATTGGCGTCATTTCATAAATATATTCATGTTGTTGGTTCAATATTATTTTTATCGCTAACCTTTTTGCATCGTCACAATAAAAACAACAAATTCTATTAGAATTGATGTCAAATAAATGGTGCAAACATAATGAAATAAACTAATACTTGATTTGTCCACTTTGTGTTTGTGGATAATCAGTCACTTCTTAGATCGTGCTAGAAGTGGATCATTTATTACACAGCTGGATTGACTCAAATTTTGGTCGTTCAACCCCCTAGCAAGGATATATTTAATACCACTTTATACTGTTGGCGGTTTAATATTATTATGATTATTATCATCAATATTACAGTCAGCATTTTCGTTAACAGCGAAGATCATGCAACTTGTGCTCTTAAGAGATGTCCGCACTAAAATCTAAAACCGAACTTGCGTCATACTCATGTTTGTGGTCTTCGTTCGATATTTTTTGTATATAGCTTAGTTTTACGCATAAACTTAAGCAAAAGGGACTGAACATTCTCCTGCAAAATAAGGAAACCAAGGGACAACATTTAGAAAGTATTCTAATGTAACAGCAGTTATTGCGTGAACAAACGTTACTTACAGACAATAGACAGTTTCTTAAACATTATTCGAAGTTTCCGGGTTAATCGTAAATTTCAGTCAACAGACCCACAAGTATGTTGTTCCGTAAAAGCGAGGTGTTTAGTGATATACTTCCAAAGCAATTTCTGCGACATTCTTAATTTTCCGAAAGCTCTAACCAAAATGTTTGAGCTGATTAACAACGTACGGATGAGTTGTGTTATGTGAGCTAATTTGGCATTACGGGTAATATCACTGTTTTGGGAAAGCTGACCTACAACCGTTTCCTCTGTACATTGTTGAGACCGAAAAGTAAAAATCTGGAGTATGACGACGAATATGGGTACATCGAAAAAATTGACCGGCCATCTTAGACGGGGGCAGTTGATCACATTTGGTCATTATTTTTAAGAATGGCTGAAAGCTTCGACTTCCAAGAGGAAGTGTTTTCTCTTCAGATTCTATTCAGAATTTTTATCCAGAGGTTTCAACAAATGATAAAACTCGTCCAGGATGATGGTTTAAAGATACATACCACAAACGATTAACAGGATAACTTTATCTCGAAAGTTAAGAACTGTTTGTTTTGCTTTTGGAAAACGGCTTGCTATCCGACTGGAAAGATTTTTAAGACCGAATCCTCAGAAAAGAGTTTCAGTAAGATTTGTGACATGCTTTTGACTAGAGAGACGAAATAAGAATGAAAGTAGTTTATCGACATAAGTCACGTGCTGGTCGGCTGTCACCTAGGGACAACCTATGGAACGGTCCGCAATCGCAGGTACCAAGATATGCGACATGTTAATGTCGCTCCGTGGATAGAAAACGTTTTAATTGATTGTCATAAAATTAAGGTATATTTCCTTCAATGGAATGACAAACCTTACAGAGTATACATTTAACATTTTCGTAAGATTAGTACTCAAGATTTTACATTAAAATATCGGTAAGGATCGTCCTTGATTCTAAAATTTAAAGTATTTTGTTGATCCCAACCACATACATACAGTAAATCAATAAACAAGACCTTTGATGGGTTTCCAAGTACTTTTTCATGTTTTTTTCCCATAAAAAATGCGACATTAATAACATCAGTGAAGAGCGAACTTTACAAGCAAAACTAACAAGAAGCGTGAGATAAAACGAAAGACTCCAACTGATATTAAACTTAGCAGTATGCCTGGGAGTAGGTTTATTTATCGGAAGGGGGAAACTGGTAGATTTCTTCACTCATTCAGCTGTCATATCCTTACTGACAACTCATAGAGCAGCTGCTTATCTCACCGTCTCTGTTTCTAGTGATTTCCCCTGGCCGTAACCTACGACGAATGTTCACTCGAGAGCATCTTATTCATCTGTTTGGAACATGTAATTTACTTTTATTACAGAAAATGAATTTTATTCATTTAGCGGCAATTCGTTGCCTTTAGAATTACTTGGTCACATCTTTTGACTCGAAATGTTTATTTTTCCTCGATTGTTGGAGCATTATTCTACTACACGTCGGTCGTTCGCTATATCGGCTTCAGTCACTTCGCCGGCTTCACCAGTAGGCCTTCATTTTATTTGTTGCGATTTACTCGCTGCATTTAAAGGCCGTACGCAATACTAGTATCAGACGCTCCTTTGGATTTATGTTTCTAAGCGGCTTTTCTCAATGGGACTTGTAGGTAATGTAAATAAAACTGAGCGTCGGTACACGATAATTCAATCGTTTCCAGCGTGAGGTCAACGGAACAATGATCAACACGGTTGTCTCAAGAAAGCTTGACTGCAGTTATAGTTCGGGAAGTGGCAGGGATATACATTAATGACTAATGACACTCGAATTTGGGGCTTCTTTTCGAAAGTGGCTAACTGAAAGTTCTGTAGGAATGCGACACCCGCGGTCGTGTGTGAATAATGTTTAACTAATATCAAACAGATCCCTTACTTCTCGCGAGTGACTTCTAGATATTTACTATGAATGGGCTATCAAGTCGACCCATCAAATTCACTCAAACTCTTGTAATGCAAACTGAACTCAGTGCAACTGACCTTTGACAAAAATAATCAGATCCGAACTCACCAAAGATGGTGTATATGTGCAAATAGGTAAATCGAGTCATCATGTAGCCACAGTGTGTATGTAATGTTGATGTTTTGGTGTCCATTCCCCGTATAAGTTTAATTCACTGTTGTACACATCCTACATGTTTCATCCTTAAAATTGACAAGAGTAAAAGTTAACATATCACAAAATGTGCTTCTTTTCGTTCCGCTGCGCTTGTAAAGAGGAAAAATGGTTCCAAACGACGAATATAGGCGAGTGGGGTTCAACAGTTATTAGCAAAACTGGCACTGCAGAAAAACTGGTCGTGAATAGATAACATGCAGACTACTTAAACTGATCAGCCCACTATTCTTAAGTGGATCCCGTTATATCGCTACGATTCTCGTCTCCGTAACGGATTAGAACCTAAGATTCACAGCTTACTAATGGCTCCTACTAATACAAAATTATCTGTTAAGCATTTACGCATCGTGCTGAGTGACGGCTTGACGTAATGTCTTCGTATTAGCACAGTCTTCACTAAAGTTAGAAGACTGACGCTTTGTGTTACCAATTAAACTTCCTTAATAGTTGTGGTAGATAGGAGACTTTTATACTACTTTGAACAAATCAGTAAGAGCAGTGGCTAAAAGTGGGCTAGTTAGAACAAGAACCTAATTGTGGTAGGAGCGACGACTGAAACAGCCGAAACATTTAGGCAGCTAGTTCTCCCAGAAGATAAGACGTTGTATTCTATTTCTTTAGCAGACTAAAACTAATGCGGTTGGTTATCATTTAGACATTTTTGCGAAGGTCTTTAATTAGACGAGTAGACTGTTAACGGTGAGACTTCCTTGCAATAGTTGAGTCAGTAATCCTCGATTTTCTTACAACGTTCATTATGAGAGGCGTACATCGGTTATTGCTAATCCTGAGTTTATCGAAAAAGCGTACAAATGTGTGCACACTTAATGTGTTATTTATACACTGAGGGGCTATCCAATTGAAAGATGGGAGTTCCTCGCGTTTGTAAACCAACGAACTCAAAAAATGATCAGTTCGTGATGCGATAACAATGAAAGGATTTTACCACCTAATTGTGAAATCGTGTGATTTTTTTCACTTTTAGAAGGATATCTCGTTGAAATTGGCCTTTTCGACCACAACCTTCTGGAAGAAATACAAGAGTGGCCGAGTGACCTCGTCCACTAGGTGGTTCGTCGAGTTTTCTGCAGAACATATCTGTGACCTAAGTGGTTTTGAGTCACCAGTTTAAGTATGCAGGATTTCCATTAAGTTCACAACGCTGTTGTGAGGTCTGACGCCCATCAGGTTATCCAGTTAGTCTTATTTCTATAGTGTTGGTTGGTTATATGTAATACATATTATCGTGAGTGAAAACATCACTCAAGAAGATTAGATCTGAATACTTCCAGAAGAAGAAACTGGCGGCAGTGAAGTGTACGGGAACAACAGGTAAACAAAACTTCAATGCAAGACAATTCTAATCACTTCGACTCTGAGCACTTCATCTTTACCTGGTCGCCAAACAGTGGATGAAGATTATAAATCACATATCTTACTATTGGTTGTCGTGATAGTTACAAAATCCCAACTCAAGATCCAAAACATGTGCCCGTTTTACCAACTGTAGAACCGTTTACTGTTTAAAAAACTTTTTGGTGCAATCACTATTTAATTAACTGTGATGAGGCCTGAAAAGAAACAGAACAGATAAACCAAGAACATTTGTCTGTCACCTGTAAGCTTGTGCACAAAATCAGCCATTGCTATTCTCCGTACAACTTGTTTTCTAGACGAGCTGTCAACTGAGTGGATTATTCTGAACAGGAGCTACCACCAGAATGTTTTGTGGAAATGTTATGCGTTTTTCTTACGCTTATTCGATAAACAACGTGTTACTACCCTCATGTGTTCCTCTTCAATTATAAGGCTTTCACACTGTGCAGAAGATTAGTCAATTCTCGGCAGAGATGCAGAAAATAATCAGGACCTCGTACAAAGTCTCCCGATATAACGGGACTTCTGAGTCACTTGACAATTGGAACTAGGCATAAAAATATACCTAATATTCAGTGTCATGTTCTCAATGCTGTGAGACCGTGAGTTAATGGATTATCACCGACAACAGGCAATAGAAAAGCTAGTAGAAATCATAAACGTTAGCAAAAGCCTCAATTTTAAAAGCTTTAATAAAACGATTGTTAGCGTTTTTGATGCACGTTTGTCAGTAATGTGCAGTGAATATGTATCGCTGAAAAACTTGCAGTAAATCCATTTGCACCAGATAATATAAAATTCTGTGAATTAGTTGTAATGTTTTTCTTATTCTCTTTGATGATCGTGAGTACGAGTTGTCAGGCAAAGGTTTATCGGAGTTGTGTGTCACAGATGAAGGATAACGATCTCATATTTTTCTTCATGTTTATGAGCTAATTACTTGAGGTCAGATTCAAACCACAGATTTGATTACTGCCGTTTTTCTTGTAAACGTTGAGTATACTGCTGGGTGTTCCTGTTTAACCTGCGCAAACTACCTGGTTACTGAACCCAACCATGTTGTTGAACGGTAAAACAGCGGAACGAGAAGGAACATGGAAGATTACTAATCTAGACTGTCAGAATTGAGCCTCAGTTATGCACTTCAGAATAACTGATCGAGTTTTATCGCGGAGTAAGCAGGCCACTTAGTTTTGCTCATCCCATAGTTTCATATGAGGGAACACTCTAATTCCACCCCTAATTTCGTTTGATGACAAACCAAAATGATGAAAGCCAAATTTGACAAATTCTGAACCATACCAAACCGTTAGTTTATTAAATTCGGTACAGGTTATCAAACGCTTAGATCAGAAAATGTACCGTCACACGTTAGACCGCCATTTGACAGTCAGATAAACCCATTAAAAGGCACAATTAGGAAAGCCACACTGTCGTCTAGATTTTCTCACCCATTTGAGTCCATCACTATTGCATCTCTACATCGCTGATTACCCAGTTTATGTCCATCGATCCATCCCGCTCATTTCACCTCAAGACAATTAATTTATAACCATAATTTAACCCGAGTAAAATATGTCACAATATTTATCAGCCGAATCCTAGGCTACTTATCAACAGTTTCTGTAGCAAGAACAATTGTGGTTGTGGGCAGTTGCGATTACGTAATCAAATAATGTAATTTAAAGTTTGCGCCAATTCCACTGAAGGGGCATTTGTGAGAAGCTACTAAGTACACTAGTCTCGTGACCGAGTGGAAAGCACTGTATTAAAAGACCTCTCGAATACTGGATCTTACTCCTTCTTCGGCATATTTTCACAATATTCATTCAAAACTTGTTTCTTGTGAAGACTAAACTAACGAGCCGACCAACGAGTATATGAGGCTCGGATAAAGTTCGCCGAACTACTCTGCCCTGTAAATTTGTGCACAGAATCAGCCACTGCTATTTTCTGTACAACTTGTTCTCCGGACAAATTGTCGACTGGGTGGATTATTCTGGACACGAGCTACCGCCAGAATGAGTTGTTCCAATATGACTCTTCAGGATATCAGCTATCTTTGTATTGGAAACAGAACAACAGTTTTCGAATGTTTGGGGTGAAGGTGTTGAGTACAATTTTTTTGATCCCGTGCTTAAAATGTGTTATCTTCAATGTGAAACTTTCAGCAGAGCTAAATGATGAGCACACGTCAGCCGACCGGACCATCCCCAGCAAATACCCAGTTACTCATTCGGAATTTTTGTTCCATAACTAATAAAAAAAGAACTTTGCATTGAAATTAATGTCCTGGTCTACAATGGGCTAACTGAGTAACGTTTTGAGATCAGTATCTTCCGTTTATATAAGCAAACTAGAGTGTTTATCAACTTGTGGATGCAATCAAAGCTCATCGTTGAACAATGAAATACATCCGCTATTTTTATAGGCTGGCACAGTAAACTAGTCTTGTATGTTGGATGATGATTCCCTAGTGTTGACATATAAAACTTGATTAGAGTACGGTACCGATCACTTTTGGAGTAGGGACGATTATTAACACTAAGAGTCAGTGGGATTACAAGCTCAATGAAGTGCGCATGTGACATTGTGAATGTCCCAGTCAGTGTATATCCGTTTCTTATCGTCCGTTTTTAGTTCTGTCAGTTCAGTAGCTTTCACAGCTCTGAACTCGGAGTTATTCGGGTAGCTAGTCACATTTATGGTTAGTTACGAACAATGACCAGTAATCCAACACATCTACTGATCTAGCGCCACTTCACCTATATTTGGTCCATTTTCTTTTGTACTATAACTTAATGAACTGATCAAAACGGAGTCAGATAACTCTTAGTTAGCTTCTACAATCATGTAGGAGGAAAGTTAACATGTGACTTCTAATGAACACCAAACTGTGCACGCAATAACTTTTATCGCGCAGTTTGGCAAATTTTATAAGAAATATATGTTTGTCACGCACTTGATTTTCGAGACAGAGAAAGTTTTCTAGACATTTAAAGACAATTGTCAAATAAAGAACGATAACCAGCAAGACTTAGTGTCGTAGACTGAAACAGCCTGAAGCTTAAAAGGACGCAATCTGTCAGAGTTCGACCTATCCGTGGGACTTCTAGGACCTTCGAAGTTTAATCAGGGAGACAGTAATAGTTTTATGATTTTGAACCTCACGAATATGATTTTTCTACTCAAAGCTGTTAACCTCATCGACTGATTCAAAACTGGTTGATCAATTTAACTACTAGAAGTAACAACTTTTACGAACCTGATTTTCTGGTCTGACTTAGCTGATGTGCTGAACCGCACGGTCGTACTGGCCACTCTCCTGACTTGACCATGTTGGGCAAATCACATGGGACTTGTAATTTGAACTTACAGGCGATAAAAAGTTTTTAGGCAGAGATCCATTATGAAGAGTGTAAACCTACTTCCGAAGGCTACGGAAAGATTATCGTATTTGAAACTGCATAAACAAAGAGCACTTCTGGAAGTATAAAAATGTAGCTTCTATATCTGCTGGTGTACAAACGGACTCCGAATTGGAAACGTCCATAACATCTTTGTTCGTTTTTCCGAATGTTTTTCTCATAAGCTAGCACCCCCACCCCCACAGATACACCCTAAACAAAGTGACATTCACAGCCGTCTATCTCGATTTTAGATCACTTAGGTGAAACGTAACAAGACTGTGTGTTGAAGATACGTTACGTATTGTTGTTGAATAAACGACACTGAAAATCTAGTATGTAATGCTCATATCTCCTTTTGTGGCCACAGGCCCGCAACAATTAGAAGCATACATTTTATTGTTATGATCATTTCGACTGCACTTTCTGGCCGAAACTTGAAGTAATACTGCGGTATACGTAATTTTTTACACAGTACGTTTCCTAAAAACATGTGTCCATAGAGCCCCACTCCGCCACAACGATCACCTTTGTAGATATAGCACATATTTTATAAAATTTATGGGGTATTGAACACTTCAATCCACTAATCCCTTCGGTGGCTGACTGTTCAGTGCACAACACCATCATCATCGATGCGCAGCAACCGTCACACAAAATTTCCACTAATGTTTGTCACAGTGTTTCGAGTGTGTTCAGATCGCCGCTAGTCACATTGCGTCGTTGTCACAGTCACAGTGCCGGTCAATTTTATTCATGTATGAACCACTCCTAGGAGGGCCACACAAATAATGATTTACAAGTACTGGGACAGCCTTCAGTTAATTCGTAATCAGTTAAGTTCAGACTTCGGATCGACTGTCGTCCCACCCACTAACGTTAGATCTTAGGTGGATTCGGGGTATTACCTTGTGCTTCTATCACTTTACCTCACTTAACCTGACACACTAGAACATATTTATGAAATTGTCTGCTATTTCGCAATAAACCGCTGATCTCAGATGTCGGTTGCCTCAATATTGTTTGTGCATGCATAACAGAGTACACGACTGTTTAATGAGTCGTGGGACTTCAAATTTCTCACTAATCAGCCTGGATACACTTACTTGAAACGAATTGGAACATAAAGTCTGAGAACTTCACATCTGTCTCTCCTAATATCGACGGGACAGGTACAGATTGTTGAAGCAAAAGCTGTTATGCAAGTGGAATGCAATTTCTTGAAGGAGATTGTAGTTCTGTATCCGTATAGCAGGGACTAAAGTGTCCAGAACGAAGGCTTACACAAAACAATCCCAAGAAACGATATACAACCCGACTTTTGATCACACTCTTCGCATGTATATCAGCATTTCAAAGATGCTGTTTCAAAAAAGGTTGTCAGATTGGTACCGCTCCCTTGGTTAAGTTTAAGGTCAAAGAGTCCTCTTTTCCAGATAGGAAGTTAAACCGAAATTCTACCAGTAAGCGACTCAAAACGTCTCGCTAAATAAAAATATTAGGCTCACATTTAGGTGTTGTTAAGTTGATAACGATTAAAATTTATGATTACTCAGTATGTGAACCAGTTCTCAACAGACTGATTGAATTCAAAATTTCCGTATTGACCGATTAGCCCAGATTAATGAGTTTTCAGTTGCCATGCACAAGACATGACATTTGAACAACCTATATACTATTAGTATGTAAAGTTTGATAGAGTTTTACTCATTTTTCTGTTTCTCCATGTCTGCGCGTAATCATCAATCTTTACTTTGTGTTAGTACGTGTGGGTCGTTTTATCTGTTTCATATCACGCATATGCGTATATGTATTTATGGTCAGTCATAAGTAAAGCCTGGCAAGCATACCAACATTTAAGTTGCATCGGTTTGGAAATAAACATTAGCCCAGTCCAATTCATCACACAAGAAGCTCAATGAAACCTTAAAATGAAAGTTTCGTTTAGCTTACACGCAAAATTCACCGGCGTTTGAGTTTGTTTCAATTTTGAATTGTTTCGTTGAAACCTGTTATTATGATGTCATTATTTAATGCCTCAATGTAACCCGTACTTTCAAGACAACAATTCCATCCTTCAGATAGAACTATCAACAAAATCGTTCCAGTAAAGTGAAACTCTGCCCCGTTATTCTTTCTTAGTCTTAGTCAACTGTTAGTATGTGGACGAGAGGAAAGTTTTTGATACATAGTTGGTGAACTGTCTAATCGTCTCACTAATATTTTATAGCTTTTATCACCTCGTAACAATCTAACTGTTTCTACAAGCTTCGAGCCGGTATTCATCTGGACCGATCAATGAAACACTAATCACGGGCAACACTAAGCAGTACCTTAAGACTGAGTCTGAGGCCTTCAGAAAAATGGTTGGAACTGCGACGGGGCTCTTCGTGTGTGAATAAAGATATAAACGAACCAATTTCTAATCAATGCACAAAGGAATAAGTCCTATGAGTATCGTTTTTCTTATCATATTTTATCTGAAAAAAAATTCGCCAGTGTAACATTTTTATGCAGTGAATGCACGTTTTCATGGTTCAATTAGTCTGCCATACATTTTGTCATTCAACGAAAAATTCACTGTTTTAGATTGATTGTGAAAAACAGTAGAAATAATTTACCACAGACAGACATACTAGAGATGGTACTGAAATTCCAAGTTCAGTGCCGGTGGGAATTCGATTTGGATGTGAAGCTACAACGTGGGATGGGTTAAAAAACTGCAAAATCTAAAAATAGGAAGAAACTGGAATAGACAATTCCGCAAGCACTTTTCAGTCCGATACCTTCTGAGGACGTGAACATGACTAACACCACTTGAACTAAGATTTCTTTCCTAATGTCCGTGATTTATATGTGCATGCTGGTTCGTTCACTAACTACGAGATTGAAGCAGTCTTTCAGTCGGAAGCCTGTTAGAATACCTCTTTCAGGCGCACACCATGATCAGCAGATATACTGACGGAACAGTATCAGATCAACTTTTGAATGCTGTCCCTAGACGGCTCAGGTTCACGCTCGTTGTGTGTATGAAAAGCTCATGGTTGCCCGTATTAAGCCCGGCTGTATCAGTGGTAATTATGCAAGGTATCTGGTGTAGTCTTTTTTCACAGTTCGACAAGCTTCGCTGAATTAGTGGTTGCTGCGACGTTTTTTCAATATCCGGTTTTAAAACGGCTGTTCTGGAGCTTTTTGCTTCAACTCCATTACCTATGGCAATAGTTGATGATCAATATGCTTTTGTTACTACCAGACTGAACTGCATCGATAAAAAAGTGTTTAGACGTAAAATTAGCCAATAACCTAGGGGGAATAATGCCGTATTTCAAGCAGTTTTCAATACCCTACATTTTAGCCAATTCATTCGCTATTCTTGCTAAGGGTAGCAGTCAAATTCACACGGACAAAGAAACGTGGCTCTTCTTGTTCAGGTCAATGTACGTTATATTTTGTGAAGTTCGTTGAATCAGGTGATCGCTAATCAAGAGTAGGTTTGGTAGCACAGAGAGATAGCTTAGATGTATAGTTATTGAGCTGTAGGTACCACAGGTAGACTTGGATGAGCCAACCAGCAATGCGATTAAAAAACACCGTTTTGGTGAGTAAAATTGGTAAAGTCAATGAAGTTCAATCAAAATATATTGTCTTCCGGTGATATTAACTACACTGCGCTTACGATTTTGAAGCTGGCTCACGTTTAGCAGCTGATTCAATGAATACTGCACTTTTGTGTGGTCGGTAAGACTTGATTTTTGAGGTACACCACTGTCCTTTTGCGGTAACTTAAGAAAATGTTACCTTTCAGGTTGCTTTTTGAAATAGAAGTTGACAGTTGAGTTGCTAGCTCGAAATACAGCCCACTGTAAAGACCTATCATCATATATCTACCATATCATGGAATGTCTATATGTTTTTGGTGTTTTCTAAAACAACTTGAACTATTTAATTTATTCGTAATGATACTGACACCAGTATTCGCGCAACGTGGTATTTTTCACTTCTTTTATTGACTGGAAAGGTTTACGGACAGCTGCAGATCTGATATAACTTTGAGATCACCAATGCTCACAATTGTCTTTTAGGTTAGCCTAGACTGAATATAAAAAAATTGATACGGATATGCGTAAAGTAATTGAAATAGTTGGGGTATTTCATTTAAACAACAAAATATGACAGTGAGAGCTTTTCGAGCCACAAAAACTCTATTGTAACTAAACCAGGCTGACAATACCATGCACAGTTTCTGTTGCCACTAAGAGCGTAACAAACAAACAGGAAAATCTTCGAAGTTAATAGCGGGCTTAAACGTAGTGGCGAAACTGACCATAATAATTAGGAAAACAAAGATACAATTCATACGGTTGAAGCAAAAACGCTTGTTTCTTGGACATGTTTGGTTAGTTCGCTCCCTAAGAGAAGTAAACCTAGCAAACTACTGAAGTGGTTAATTTTCAACCACTACTATAATGATCGTGATCGTCATCGATAACAATGCATCAGCGAATAACACTCATAGACAAGTGTTGTGCCATCATGAAAAGGTTGAACTAACTCGGAGAGAAAAATGGGGGGAAAAGCTCAGATATAAATTTGACCTTCCCGTTTCTCAATCGCAAGATTACAGCTTATTTACACACGGACGAATCTGTAAGGCGAGTGAATCCTTGAAGCCCTCACTGCCATTTTTAGCTTACTTGTTCTTATATCCTGAGTGACTCATATCTATCCTCATGTCACTTACGTTACGGAATGTGATCAACAGCCAGTCTACCTTCGCATCCTCAGGCACGAATTGTCTGAGACGCTTAAACATCACTTTAAAGCTATCAGCTTATTTACAGTTTCCAGCATACCTGTACAAGCTCGTCAACTGATCACTTTGCGTGATTCTGCCAGAAAAATCGGATAAAAGACCAGAAGGGTCAGTTAAAAATGGGATTCTGTTTAGTTAGACACATCTAAAAATCAAGATAATTTCCGCGCTTTAAAATCCATGGCGTACAACAGCCTGGTCTGAACAAAAGCCAAATGAATGAAAATTTAACAAATGCCATAAACCATTAGCAGCAACTCAGTTGAAAGAGCGCATCATTCAGTGAAATGCACACCTTGATAATCAAAATGGAAGCGCAAGCTTTACGATGAAATTGTTACACTTGTTCATTCCGCCATGAAGAGATTACTGAAATAAAAACGAACATGTTCACCTTGAAATAACATGCATTAATGATCAACTTTCAATACGGACGCAACTGTGCACTAGTAACTCAATTAAATCAGCTACATCACTTCAACAGTCTATCAGAAATACCACTAGCGGGTGTGTATAACGCTCAACGAGTGAAATATATAGTCATCAGTTGCTCCTCAGGATTTCGATACTGTACCAGTTTGGCCACTTCAGCAAAGTGTTTCAACACCAGTGCACTCTGACAGACACTCATGGTCTGTTTGTTTAAAAACTGAAGAAATTTTTTTTATTAAAAACTGAACTATTTCACACAAAATCTTTCAAAACAATACAGTTTTTTTTATGTCTGATGTTAACTAATCGGTTTTATGTTCACGTTGACAGGTAAGTATACTTGGTGTGTGAACTGATAACGTTTTAAAAAACTTAAACGCTTAATTCAACTTGTTCAACTTTTTAATGAAATGGCTGTCCACCCACGCCCAAAACAAAACGGCCAGCTTAACAATGAATTATCGATTGCTCTAAACAAGTGCAGTCGTCTCGTTAATGACAGTTCACTGCATGTTTGATCAGGAACTCGTGTCGAGATTTTATCTGTTCTGATGGTCTATTTATAACATGTTCCACAAGCTATTTATTCCGAAGCTAGAAGGGGCTCTTTCACCAAAGAGTTTGTATGAATTGTACTCAACAAGCTAAACGCTTGCCAATGATTGATAGAAACATTAGTTTTGCCATACGTCACGGACTAACTTCTGCATATCTCAGAGAGGCGTCACTGTAATCATAAATATTCTATTTCAAGTTCGAAGCTGTCCGTTTGATTCTGCTGTTTAAGTTGTTATGTACAACAAATTAACTGATGGATAGAACGCTGCAAAATGGATAGTAGCTTTGAATTAGCTTGGGAAGCGTGATTTGGGATTGACCGGATAAACGATTTGTTACGGCGAGCCCACTCGTCAAACAATACCAGATTGCTGTTGCCTTAGCAACTGTGAGTAACATGTCGTGATTGAGAGATGAGGAATGATTTATGTGGGTATGCCACTTAGTCTAGTTGATAGGATTTCGGTGGTATTCACTAGAACAATACCCTATGTTTACAAATACAACTTCGCATAAACCACTGCATTATTGTAAGGCATAATCAGTAGTCACCGCATTTACCTTTGACTTTCAACAATGTTAGCCGAGGTTGCGTGTGTGCGAGCAGCGATGAAAGAGTAGCATCTGACTGACAGAAAGTTGAATGGCGCAAGGTAGAGTTAAAGGAAATTGAGGACGATTATGGAACTTTGATAATTTTGGATTCACTCTTAATAACAAATATTGGTTTATCAGGGATATGTGTGGAAGTACGGTCAACTAGCATTTCGCGACACCCATGAAACGAACCTCGGAAATTGATCCGAGGCTTCCACAATGACCGGTTTCAACTCCTTAACCATACAAACAAAATCTATGACGTTATCTCAGACACTGCTGTGGTTCCCTGACTAAGTAAGAATTACGGGGAGTCAGTTTACTAAAAGCCACTGAATTACTGGGTGAACACCATTAGTTTTGTTGACTGTACCCATTAGCTTTGCAGGTCTGTGTTTAAGAAATGGAACCATTGTCAACACTGAAGTATACCATTATTTCGACTTATTTGACTCACTCCTGGAAGAGCTTCTTTACCGTGGAGAGCATCCTGACACCGCGTGGCCGATTCTTTGTTGCAGAACGTAACGAAAGCGCATCCTATGTTAAAGAAAAAAATATGGGGCGTTCCGGCATTATCATCAAATAATTATGGCAACAATTCCATGTTTTTTTAAATAGAAAAGATAACGTTAACATGGCACAAATTGGCTACGAGATCAAAACCAACTTGGATACCCTCTAGTAGAATATGATATAAACAGATGTGTTGTGTTTTCAGCGGTAATATTGCACTAATATCTAGAGCAGATCAGTTGTTTGGCGTAGATTGAACGAAAAGTGTTAAGCGCTGACCGCGAAACAATCTATCTTACTTGGACGTGTGCATTTTCAAGTATGATGGCAAACAAATTGATGAATTATTAATGTAGAGCGTTCCCCCATACACGGAAGGACACATACGTGTTCAAATAACCTCAGTGTTTATGTAGTAATTGCTCGAAAAAATAACTAGTCTTCACGCTGGCGTCAAACATTTCTGTTTTTTCCCATCACTGACAGCATCTCTATATCGAAGCGTTGTGCACTCGGGCAGGAGGGCAAAAATTCAACAATCAATCCAATGAGGGATCGCAACGCTAACTTTACGAATAATAATAAACTTTTGAAATAAGTAATTCGGTAGATTTATGACTTAAGGTGGGATCAACTTGTTCAAAGTCAGCACTCCGGCTGGAATCGAACCAGCTACAGAAACACGGTTCCCAAATGCGACAAAGGCTCTACCGTTGGTAGATCGCTTGCCACTTTTAGGCACGGTGTTTCTGTCGCTGGTTGGAATCCAGCCGAAGTACTGACTTTTCACAATTAGGTCTCGTCGAAAAACTTTCAAAACCAAATTACTGCCATACGAACTGTCGAGCTTGGACATGTGTAAGTTTAATGTTGTTCCAGATACTATTCAGGGCAATAACTTGGCATCAGAAAATAGTACCACGAAAGAGTATATTTAACCAGACTTGGACAAAGTGCTAACTTTTGAAAAAGATTGAACGACAGGCAAAGCTGTTGAAGTTAGAAAATTTAGGCTGTGAAGTTTTACAGAAAGGCACCATGTACATATACGACAACACCGTATGATTTCGTAGAATGGCCCTTGTCATTCTGTTATCACAAGACAAGCTGGAAAATTTTATTTGAACGACAGTACTTCGATACTCGCCTCTTCTTAAGTTGCATATAAGTTGACAGATATGTAATTACCAGGAAGTCAAGATAATTTAGTTTTTACTTGTTGATTTTACAGGCAGATGTAACTATTAGTTATCACAAAACATTTTATTGAAGAGACGACAGCTACATCCTATATAGAGAAATGTGTATGATAAACCGACACAAGACTGGTGTCTTCTGACAGCCTGCCGTATACAACTAAACGCCTATTCTATTGTTGACACGATTAGTAGCTACTGGACAGAGTAGATACGCATAGTATAAATATTGTTCACTGGCGGTAATCAGTGATTTGAAACGAAATAAAAGGAGTAACTCAAGTGCAAAAGTCTTTGGACGTCTGAAAACATGAAAAAACGGTAGAATAGAAGTAGAGTGATGGTCCCTTGTAGTAAGAATCCTCCGAGATAAATACCTCCGTGCAGCGTGCATGTTTTGGCCTTGTGAATTGTTCTACATGGCACCCCTCGTCACAACTCAGTTTAGTATATGGCAGGTTTACCTCTCCACATGAAACACTGACGCAATATTTTATTTTTTTGTAATTTCAGTTTAATGGCAAACAACTTCGCAGACTGTATTGTTTTCATAACAAAAGCAGCAGAACTGCACTGCCTCAACGTGTGATTACACAAGGCTTAACACTGGCTGACAGTTTCTGAGCAAAGGTCACTTATTTCTTCTCGCTTGAAGAACTGTTTTAAAATATTTCCATTAAATGTCATTATCTCATGAAGCACGCGTTGTGTGCAAACATTGGTAATATTGGACTTGCTTACAGAGCTGTAGTGGTCTAATCTACTAGACCAGACTAAGATTTTTCCGCACATCAGTAACTATACTCCCCGAAGACTATATACATCGAGTATGTGTGGGTTTGGCAAAAGAAGTTTTAAACTTAAACAGTTCGAAGTAGAGGATTGTAACGATGAAAATTAATCCCTTTTATACCGTGAATATCAAGAAGGGAAACATATTTAGCTGAAAGTTGAAAGTCAAATTAAATGATAATGTATTATCTGAAAGTGATGCTTTCAAGTCGATGACTAAGAGTTAGTCTAGTTCCCACCTCCTAAATTGATAATTCAGTACAACAGATTTGGTTCCTTTTTTTGGACTAACCACAATGAAGAGTAATTCGTTTACACACATACAGAAAACCAGAGAAACAACAGTCGTGTTTTTGATGTCATCTGAAAAACAGTCGTTGATCGGGATGAACACAAATCTTTCGTACCTAGTATACGTTGGCTGAAGTCAGGTAAACCCAGGCCTAAACAAATGTGATTTTTGTTTATATATGCCTGTCTACCTCGTATCCCATCAATAACGTATGAGTAACGTTTGCCTTAAGAAGGTGATATAAAACGATGGAGCAAATCATTTCTATGGTCATTAGACCATTCAGCTGGACTGATGAAGTTGTGAGGATTCTGCTTATACGAATGACTTGTCAGAGTTCATCTAATTTGGTACGTATGACTTTCTATCAACTTCCTCATTTGATGCGAGCCCTGGTTTGTTTAACTTAAGTCACCAACTCAGGGATGATGAGCACTTAATGTCCAGTGAGCCACCTAAAATTCTGGCAGTGTGCATGTGGAACCTTGGTTTACTCCATCTTGAACACTATCAGAGTCTGTTACGTCAGAGTTATCAGTAGATAAATCCAGGCACAAGTGGGGTGTACACATCCAGATCACCAAGTGCATCTTATCGATGTTTCCATCTTCAGCTGCATTCTGGCAGCATAATATTATTCGCAACCACTGGTTGTAACTGCTAGTCATGTTTAACATTGCTCAGTCGTTTCATCACTTTTTTCTTAAGTTGGTCCATTCTTAATGATGCGGTTGCTTGGCTCATTGTAAAAAATCTAAAACAAAAACCCAATAAGTAAAGAAAACTTGGCTAGGAGCAAATTATTAATTAGAAATTCTGAGTTGAAATTCTGAAAACTCGATGGATAGGCTGACAAACGTTGTTTGAAGTAGGAATGAGCACACGAATATGTGAACTGTGGTAAGTACGAAATAAGGCAACATTATCCGATGGAACACATGTTTTTCGATGCGAAATAGCATTGATGTATGTGTGCTTACATACAAGAACAAACAAAAGCTCTATTGTTTCAGATCACTGAGGCGGCTGTTGTAAACTGCTCGGCTGCCCATAGTCTGCTCTGCACGCCTACGTACACAAACACATATCTATTTATAAACGGGACATTATAGTCAGTGTTGAGGCAATCCCAGTGTTGTTCATTTTCAGCTCACTCACGCAAAACGATTCAACGCAGTCGCATATTGAAATCATTCTGTTTCTCTCCTGTAAAGAAATGCATGAGTAAATTAGGACTAAAGTATAGCCAAGATCTTCATCATGTTCGCCATTGTTAATATCACGACCATAGCTAATCTTACGTGGGATTTTCCGACTGAGAGACATGTACACCGTATGTAGGGACAGTCAGGCAAAAATCGTGAAAGATGTAATTAGTTATTAACGAATTTCATATGATATTAAAAGATCTGGTAAATCGCATTACTTCAGACTCTTTGACTATTTACAAAGTTGGTTAACATGTTAGAGGAAAACCATATCAATTACAGACGGCTTAGGATGGTTTTGTATGACAAAAAAGCGACTATAAAGAAACACGATTATCAATGAACTATTCTCAAAAAGTGAGTTCGATCAAACTGCTCAGGCCATTTAAACATACGGTAAACTGAGAAGTAATTAAGCATATCAGGCTGTTATGTTTCCTGACATTCCACAAAAATATTCCTTGTGAAAATAATATTGAATCTAGCCGTTTATTTGGACATTGTTATTTGACAACACATGATCAACGAATGAGGAGATAACTTGCCTGACACTAACTGCACTATTGATCACTTGATACACAATGAAAATCAATTACATTTTTAAAACTACATTTTCTCCTGAAGTGATTGATAGAAATTACGTTATAGAACCTATAGAGAGTTCAGGAACCTACGCTTCAGTAGGCTTTGGGTTATCGGATGCAGCAGAAATGAATGGAGTGAATTTCAGAACGAAAGCTACGGGCTCTGAAGCGACTTAATTAATAAGTGTTTGAAGCTAATGACATTTAACAAGTAATGGAATTTGTGAGGCAAATCTGCTGAAATATTTTTTTATTACTTTTATGTGTAAGGATAAAACGATTTTAAAGTTGTCAAAATTAAACACCGTATAAGGTAATGTCGTAAAAAGATAATCTAAAATGTGTAGTTCTTATCGAAGAACTAGGTTGTGAAGAGAAGGAAAGCACTGGATGCTTTCAGTAAACTTTTGTCAAACCAGTGTTCAGACCTTCCTCACTTATTGTACGAAATCCATTTTTCATTAAAGGTACTGAAGTATGACGTGGTAATCCACGATTACTTTGCATCGGCAATGAGGCGCATACTCTTGAGTCTGTTTCCTTTCCGTCATTTCATCCGATATCTTTGAGCAAAATACCTTTCGGCCATTCCCACTCTACATTCTTAGGCTAAATCTGAAGAGTTCCCTTCTGCGTTTCTCTTCATTAGTTCTTCAAGCAAACAAGTAAAAGGATTTGGATTTAATCCACAACGGGAGGCCTCTTAAAAATTCGTATCTACAGAGCAAAATTTTGTACATAGGCTGATAAATCGTTTTTTTGTCAATCTTTGTCAGACGTTGCTTTTATATTTAAATTTGCATCTCTGAGTTCGTGCTTTAATTTAAACTCATAAAATGTGAGAAGTCAACAAATCACCACTTTTTAGTTCATGTCGTAAAACAAAGGACTGTGTAGAAAATGTCGAAGTTAATTACTTCCCACGTAGATCAAAAGAAATGTAAAGCCATGGCTAACACATTAAAGTTCAACAAATTTCTTTGATGCTGGATAACAGTAGGATATGAGTTTTCAATGCCAACTACCACGAAAAGTGTGATACACCGTCTGCGGAAACATGATACAAGTTAAACAAGAGTACAAAATCCGTACCCAGAAACTGCAGAAAGTCATCACTGGTTGTAATATACACTAATATATAGGTTTAACTGATAGAATTAGATTTTCTCTGGATCTTGATTATTAAAATGCATTCATTTCTTTTAAAAAAATCAAATGAGGCATAATAATGACTTATTTCATGAGCATGGACACATTATAGAAACTGAAGGGTACAAAAGTAGAAGGGTTGTACAGGAAATTTTAATCTAAAATGAACCAGAAGCTGTTTTCTGGAACCGAATGTAAGTTACCTAAATAGTGCTTTCTGCTAATTATTTGAAAGCTCAAATGGTTATGTGTCGAAGTATCTGGTAGCTAACGTGAACACTTTCACACGAGCTTCAACACAAACTGCGCATAACAAGTGCACTGTTTTTAGCTTGATCTTGTGTGTATCACAGACTAATGGACCAAAAGTATAAATTATCTTGGAGTTCGTTTAAACCAACTGGTAATTTAAGCAACCGAATTAGGTAATTAACAATCGAATTCTGAACATTCACGTCAACATTGTCAAGAATACTCAACCAATCACCAGAATGAAGTGATTTGTGTAAATTTGGGGAAATGAATCTGAGTACATTCCAATGTTTAAACTGATCCAAATATTCTCTATAACTGTGCTTTATAAATGCCACCAATTTTTTGCTTTTGCCTTCTATCCAACTGACTACCTCCGTATAAAAATTAATTTACGAGATTACATACAGACATACAACAAACTGAAACAGGTAAAAATGTCGTTAAAAATCACACAACCATATTCTAGAAGAGAAAAGGTTTTAGAAAAACGCGAAGTATGAAAGATATCAAGCAGTGACATTTTGCAACCGTTAACCACTGTAACGAAGTTTCCTAGATACAGATAACAGCAAAATCTTGGATGATGTTACTGTCAAAATCCATTTTGTAGGTGGTTATTAGTAACAAAGAGATTACTAACAGGTGATGGATTCGTTATCTTTAATACTACAAAATATGTGTGAGTCATGAGAGTCACTTCGGTTAGGAACACAGAACCTCGACGTTAGTCCTATCAAAATGTCCATACAAATAATCATGAGGAAGTTAGAAACTACGATTAACTGTTTGCATCAGAGAGCATTCAACCAAAAGACAAGAACCAAAAATACAAAACTCTAGGCATCTGTATACAGGCTGACGGATGACACCTAGTATTACCACTATCAAAAGGTATTACTCAAACAGGTGACAAAAATCAAAGTTTGTGACATATAGGCCTGGAAGTTTACAGTTGACCAGAATTACAGCTTCCACGATGCAAGCTAGTGTGCTTAACAACAAACTATGCTTTCGCCGAGACGACTGTAATAGAAGTTATTCTCAGATTTTTCTTTTCTCCTCCGCCTGTCTGCTTCATCAAATCATGACGTCCTTATCATAATGCATTGATTTAGTTACATGTTCATGTGTGATCACAATCTACGAAGAGCTACTCCGGAAAGTATCTCCTGGTTTGCTTTCTATTATTCTATTCAATTTCCTCAATAAAAAGAACTACTAGTGAGTAAGGAATACGACTGAGCCTCTACATATTATTCAGTAGTGCCTAATGTGAAGTCCGTCGCTCAGTGATAAACGCGGTTGTCGCATGAAAGCGTGACCTAGGTTCTAGTCTCGGCCTTGTCAGAGGTATGCAATACTGACAAGTTCTAACAAGAAGGTAACTCGGGTCTGTGGCTTCTTTTCAAAACAGGTTGGCCGGAAAATGTTTGAATACGAAGACTTCGAACAACTGTTAGTGACATTTAGTGGGTAGAAAGACTTGTTTTTAATTCAACCATAGTCTACTAGCCTAGCTACGGAGCCACGCCAGAAGCTTTGATATTTAACATTTAGGCTCAGTTACCCGCCAGACTCACAGTGTCGTAGAGTCCACCAAGTGATCTACGAGAATGATAACCCAAGCAGGATTTATCGAACAGTTCACGTTGAAACTCAACAGTGCCACCAATAAGCATCTTAATTGTATTACTAATAGGTAGTTTGGCTCCGTTCTCCGGTCTCAGCGTGGTGTTCACCAGGGTGACTCATTGTCCCCGCTTCTGTTCATCATGACAATGGATGAGCCGTTGGCACTATCTCGACCAGAGCTTGGCTGTCAGTTCCACGACAAGTTGCTTAGCGGTTTCGCCTACGCCGACGACCTGATCCTTCTAGCTGAGAAGCCTACGCGTCTCTCCGAGAAGCTTGCAGTCGCCGCTAGCGCCCTGGAACTATCTGGACTGAAGATCAACACACAGAAGACTAAACTCATGGTCATCCGCAGTAACCGCAAACATAACGCAACTGCCAACTCTGATGAATCTATTCACTCCGGCCTGGAAATTAGCCATTCACTAAGCTCCTCCGACACGGCGACCTATCTAGGTAACCCGTTCGCCTGGAAATGTAAAACATTCACTAATCACCGTCTGCAACTTCGTACGATGCTGGATGAAACTACCGAAGCGCCCTGAGACAACTTCTGATCCCGCGGATGAATCACTAATTAATGTTGAGCCTTCACACCCCAGTTTGTTTGGGCGGCTTGGGCATCCCAAGTTTATCTACCACTATTTCCATCTCGCGCAAATCTTGAGTGGAGAGACTGCTCTCCAGCCAATGTTTAGTTCTGCGGAATGTGGTCGTAGATAATTCGTTCGACCCTACCTTGAGGGAAATGAACATCCCAGTACACGTTCAGGGTGTAGTGGTGACGAACAAGGAGGAAGCTCATGCGGCATGGATGGATAAACTCTACCGTTCGCTTGACGGCCGTGATCCTCAGAAAGTGCCATCATCTCCACTCTCCGGTCGTTGGCTGTTTAACCCACATCTTATCTTCCCCACAATCTTTATATGTGACATCCAGCTCCGATGTAATTTGTTGAGGACTAAAGTTCGAAATTCACTAGGTGGCCGAAGTGACCAGTCAGTTCTTTACCGTGGCAACTGCGGTCAACCGGAAAGCATTGCTCATATTCTACAATCATGCTGGATCAGCCATGACGTTCGTTGTGCCCGAGACAGCCGTGTGGCCAAAAACCTGGCGAAACAACTGCGTAACTTGGGCTATACAGTCTTCGAGGAGCTGCAAGTACCAACGGCAAGCTCGTTCATCAGACCCGATGTGATCGTGGTTGGTGATGGCGCTGCTGTAGTGCTTGACGTCAGTATAGTGGATGATTATCGAAACCAATTTGCTTGGACAGACAATATTGCGAAGTACGGGAACGATTCTCACAATGCCGCCATTCCATCGGTCTTCCATACTATAGGCTGCGATATGAACTCTGTTTCTCATTCACCTGAGATCATCTCTTTTCGCGGTATTATCTTTCCCTCTTCAAGTAACGCCATTTTTCAACTGGGGCTGCCTTCTTAGGCAGTCACGGACTTATGTATACTGACTGTTTTAGGTTGGCAAAAAAATCTAGGACACATTTATGGAGAAAGTCTGGCTTTAACCGTCGCCACCTCTCTGACAGTTGTCTGACTATGAAGGACGTATTTCTGTCTCGATGCGTGAGCACTCCTGTGCACTGGAGAGCTTTTGATTTTGTGAAACTGACCGTTCATCTACTTTTCTTTTTATTATTCTTCATTTTTTCAAAACTCTACACCCTTTTGTTATGTACGGTGCAGATAACCTTTCATTTGATGATTGGACTAGTAACGCCTGCTATTCTTCTAAGAGGACTTGTCATCTGTTCACTGTTGCTAACTCTGTAGCGTCTCACATTTGAGAGACAGCTTGTTTTTAACATATTTGCTGCTTAATTTTGGTGTTGCCGTTTGTTCTTCTCTCAAACGAAGCTGTGGGCATTGCACTTTGAAATAAACGATATAATAGACAATTTAAAAGAGGTTTAAATATGAAGCCCCCAGACTTCGGTTGGATTTAAACCAGCGAACAAGACGGCATGCCAGAAGAGAAAATGCTCCTAAGAGTCGAGCTTCAAAGCCAAGCCGGAAGCTCAGGGCTTTCACACCTGGACTAAATCGTCCGTCCAATCCAATGTTCGAAATACTGTTGTGTAAGATACACTCAAAAACTTCAGAATGGAGGTTGATGATGATAATTCTGTGCCGTAAATTTTAATTTGAAACAAACGTCAGTACAGTTTCTTTTTCCACCAGAAACCTTTCAGCTAGGACAATCGTTAGAAAAGATCGAGTTAGACAAAAACAGCGCTACATTCGTCGTGATCTTACGAAAGTTAGAAAAAATCACACCTCAGGTAAAGGGAAAACATTCCTTCCTTCTGCCATCGAAATCCCCAGGAAAGAAACTGGTCACGCTGAGCCACCGGACCCATTCACTAATCCGTTTATTCATCGCGTCAATCTATCAGTATACAGTTTTACTTGTTTGCCCCTCCTATTGTGCCTAACCGTCCCTCTCTCTCTACTTCACGTGATCAATTACATCCATTCTGCGGATCAGGAATTTGGTGTTTTGAATTGATTGGTAATGATGTGAACCAAATTACCAATCAAGACTTCCATTTTTCGCTCCCATCATACACCCACAACACTCTCATTTTACACAACAGGTCAGAGGTGCTCGTGGTAGTGATTGTTCTTCAGTCAGATGTGGAAATTTGTTTTAGTGAATGAAACAACATTCGAAGCAGATAAGGTTAAATGGATTATTCATATGAGTGTGAGAAAAGAAAAAGAAATGTAGGCTGATCTACATAGCGATTTGTGAATTGCACTGACGGCTGTAAGCCGAATCTATATGTTTTCTCCTGTAAGTATCGCAAGTATATGAAACATT
This sequence comes from Paragonimus heterotremus, assembly GCA_013368495.1. Taxonomy (NCBI): domain Eukaryota; kingdom Metazoa; phylum Platyhelminthes; class Trematoda; order Plagiorchiida; family Troglotrematidae; genus Paragonimus; species Paragonimus heterotremus. The sequence goes on along the minus strand of LUCH01000023.1, from coordinate 222,226 downwards.
TCACGTCATCGTGAACTTGGATGGTGAAGTTTCTAACCTTCACTGTTGCGGTAGAAAGGATCGCAAAAGTTTATTCTTGTTTACTCTGATTATTCGCAGCTAGGTTACCAGGAACACCAACTAACATGGCCATTTTTGACATTTCCGGTTGGTGATCTTTGTAATGGGAACATGACATAACTGGCTAGAAATGCTGGATGGAATCACGGTGTTTAGCTAATACACGGTTCAAGCATGACAAAGCCGATGCTTGAAGTTTTTATGCATGTGCATAGAGGATTTTTAGTTAAGTTATCAATCCACCCTTCTAAGGTTCTCTCTCACGGTAAAACGCATCTGATTCCGTCCCTTGTGCTCGTCTCCACGGTGGCTGATACCCAGGTGGAAGTTTAAGACCTCAAATGATTTTCCAAATGTACGATTTATAATACGAGAACGGTATAGTCTGAGTCTGTAGACATTTCCGGGATGCAAACAACAAAACCTATAGACTAAACAAGCCAGAGTCTTCTAGTGTATACTTTACTACTGCAAATTAAAGAGTGCTCCCTATAGACTGGTGGAGTATTGCGCTTGTATCCACTATTGATGTTAGCACGCTGGTAATGGGCGGGAAAATGTTGGGACAACTCTAGCGAATTTTCTTGGGATGTGGGTAAAAAACATACATGGCAAGGATGACATTTGCCAACCTTCATCGATTAAGGCGCCGAAGTAAAAGCAACCTACACATACTTTAATTACAACTGCCAAACGTATGTGTGGTTTAATCACATGTTAAATAAACACTCCGACCTACTAACTATGGTTTGAGAGAATTCGCAGCTTAACGGTTTCACGATTCTGACATTTAACACCGTGGAACATCTGGACACTGATTTGAGGCAACCTCTCGTCAGATCATCAAGAAAGTCATCGTGGATAAACATACAGGAACAAGCTCAACATATCATGGAGGTCAACACAAATGGAACGTAGGTCCAATTACCTGCGTCAAACTTGGTTTTCAAAGAACACAAAATGATTCTGCCTATTTGGACACACTGCAAACGAGAGGGGACTACCACAGACAATACACAGTGTCTGTAACTGGGGTGTCCAGGCCAAACTTAATTAAAAAACTTAAGGTTAATCATTCCGAAAAGATCATTTTGAGCGATATATTGACGGAAGGTCGCAATTCGCAAGGGTTTATGCATGTCACAGTCTTGAATTAGAATGGATCACCGTTCCCACTTTAACCGTCTAAGGTTACAGCCTCCAACTTTCATTTTTTTTACAACTCATGAATCGTCAGCACCGCAGTCTACGAACCACTGGTTTGTTCGAATATGTACCACTGGAATCCGTCTCACCAAAGCTTGATTTCTTATGGAAGGGATGTGGTAACAATTAATTTGCGAATCCTTATGTGTGAGAAATAATCAAGGAAATTATTTAGCTAATTCCAAAACAACAGCTTTTCTTAAAGCCGTTTTATAACGTGGTAGAAAATCACAACTTCCTGGTATCCTTATTACCTAAGTCTTACTAGCTTCAAGGAGTGAAGGGGATGGTGGATTAGAATAAACCACAAAGCAGCTACTTATCGACAGCTTGTTGATGACACTAATTTCCAGCGGCAAAATGATAAAGTAATTTCATGATGTTGATACCTGCGTAGGTGTGAGCAACAAAATGTTTCTGGCATGACTGCGTCGTGAAGATAACAACAATGAAGCAATGAGTCGTTTTTGTGTTTGCTGAGCAAGACGTAAATCGTGGATTGCGCAATTCCTGATTTAAAACGTGGGCTTGCTTGATTGTTAGAAGAGGAGAGCTAGAATTCGTCACAAAAGTCTTTCAAACGCGGCAGTTAGGTTTACAAAATGGGTGGCTTTCATATCGGAAGCTCACCGTCTTAAATCGACATGTAGCTAGTCGGAGAATGATGTGAATCTGGTCTCCCTCACTACCATAATGGTTGGAATTGACCAAGTAGGCATCGATCGCGTATAAGATGAGTTTATTTGTGCCAGGTATCATGGCCAATGTACGTATGATTACTTAGACCACCAACTTGCATTGCGAGTAATGTGTGATGTTAGACGGCGACACACAAATGAGCACACATGAATATCCTTCTGTTCACATCAATATAAAGACCTATTTACTATGCCACTTTTTGCACTAATTTGTCATTCATTTAGCAGACTCATTTTTCTCCATTATGATATCTAGTGAAGTATGCCGCAAGATGAGCAAATCTGACAAACATTCGATAACGTACTTTGTACATATGAGCACTATGTTGCATGGCTAGAGCAGCAAATAAAATCAAATAACCCTGAACCTATTAGGAAGAATTTGTGGAACAATCCGCTATGAAGTGTTTCTTATGTTCACAATCCGCCCATAGGTGAAAACGAACATGCAAGCTTGCCGTCATTATCTTAAAAGCGATTTACACTTGCGGAAATTGTTTAGAAACTGATTACTGGAGAGATTACGGAAATCGAGGAAGTTTACCATCCAGAAAAACTAGTGGAGTTAAACCAGCTGCCGATTAACTACAGACACTTCAGGGGTGACTTTACCCCGGGTCATGCACTGGCACATCTCCTACTAAATATGAAAGCACGTTTTTTAATAGAACCAGCAAGTTATTTTGCAGGCAGAACTGTCTCACAGTTGGGATCTGTTCACACTGGAACACAGTGGTCAAATTCGCTGCCACAACTGAACCGCCTAAGAATTTCAAGGCATTAATCAGTCGGTACACAGGTCAAAGACAACCTGCACTATGAGTTGCCTAATCACTTCAGTTCAGTTCTGCAGCTCATTACATGCGCAAGTCTAGCGCAATATTTTTTCAGCGTGTTCCGATGTTTGCAGGTGAAGTGGCTGCAACTAGCGGTTTCATTGACTTTTTTTTTATCTATCCCCACTCACTTTTCTTCATACCCGCAAGCCTTATAACACAATTTTTACCTACCAGCAAATAGATAAGACCGCACAAGAAAAGATCCTCCCTCCTGTAACAACTTATCAGTCTACGAACCCATAAGTCTAGCCAGTACAAAACTGCTGAGACTTGCAAAATCACATGATTTGTTCAAGTTATTTGATTAATGTGAGCAGTTTAAACGGGACTAACCACAAAGTGATGGTGTTTGTGGAGTTTTACACGAAATGGAGCTTGAAAAATTCACCCACTTGTTCATTCACTCATCCATTCCAATTTAAAGAACAAGGATTATTTAATGTGACTGATTGTTTGTTTATGCTTTATAAAATACGGAGTTTGGTTAGCAAACATTTTAATTAATTGTGATTGAAAGCAAGTGGGCATCTAGACATACTAATTTACAAGCACGAATGTGAACCCTCAACTTTTAGTCTGGACAGGTTATGGTGTGATTAAATCAGTTAGTAGAACCGATCACAGTAGGCGATTCCCGGCTTAAGAAAACAGTAATCAAGTGTGAGTGTTGTTCAGTTTAACACAAGGTTTGAACCGATGGTTGACGTTAACAGTGAGTGTTCAAATCTGAGTTGAATTACTGGGTAATGCTGTTTACGCGACAAAGAGCTACCGTTTTGCGTAGGCCATATATATCATGATTCATCGCTTCCATAGCAAATAATAATAAAGTTTATACAGCTCTCTTAATTAGTGTTTTCGTTCATATGGGAAACAAAACAGTATGCGACTGTGACGTCCTAACATCTGTAACATAAAGACAGAGAATCCAGAAAGCCTAGAGTGCACAGAACCACTGTTCATTTTGTCTTTCTATGAAATTCACTTAGTGAATTTCATAAAGTAACTCACAAAAACATTCGGAACCTGGTATAACGTTAGAATTAATGAATACCCCTCATATGCAGCTCGCTGTAACAGTTGTGCAACTAGGATACCGTAACAACGAATCATTTGTTAAAGCACACATTAACACTATCCAGTTTATAAAGTAGAAACTAACGAATGCCTAGACGGTGTTAGATCAATCACTGTCTACCAAAATGTAACATAGGTAGTTAACACTGGCAGGGATATACTTAGGTTACCTAAGCCTAAATAAGAGTTAAGTTTGCTTCGAACTCGTGAACCTTTTATCAGCAACACACGTTTGCGATTATTGTTTAGTCTAGACACAAGTTAAGTCGTGCAAAAGAAAAAGTGGCATTACGTTTTTTCATATCTTGCTCAGTTTACTTCCCTTTTCTCTCCTGATTGAGTTTTTCAATTGCCAAAGTTGCATAAGCGATACCGAAGTTTCACTCAATATCGGCTTATTGTAAACTCTATCAACTTTAATCTCGGGTAATCACGCGCCATGCTGCGTGAGACAAGTGTACTTTTCGCTTGGTTCAAGAGAAAAAATTCTGAATTTCGTGCAGTTTTCAGGCGTAGGTTCTAACGTTTGCTACAGACCGGATTCTAGCTTAACAATAACGATATGTCGTGAACCGATTTAGGAATTGATTTAGGAATCCACCGAGCGGAAATTGTGCAGGAAATACGGTCTTCTGTATTAGGAACGTGGTATCGTTTTTTCCCACGAGGTAGCTCGGTCCAGTTCGATTTCCAAAACTTGCTTCGGCTACCGTTCCTTCAGTGAGTGTACCTAGCAAAAGAATAGTCATGGATGAGAATATTTATTCTTGAGGGCATTCTACCTGGTGGAGTACCATGACGGTTGTACTCTTTCACCCAGGGGACTTCAACTTGTAACTTTGCACTATATACGTCCAAGTTGGCTCAAATTATTAACTATTTGATGTACTTACTATATTGCTAATTCTCAAACTGATGCTTCTTCATTCTGTCTTCGGTTTCACCAGCACTGTTTGTGATGGAGCAGATCATCTGGCTAGTGCTTATCCTAGACCAAGGAAATATTGAGTGATGGCGTTAGCTTTGTTGCTCCGTTCAGCACAAATAAACTAAGTGGATGGATGATCACGTATCCAAAAGCTACTACGCACAACAAGTAATAAGAAGAACTGAAGCAAGCATCAAAAAATGACTGCTGAATGAGAACCGCACGGTGTTACAATATTAGTCTCGAAGGCTGCAATACTTACCTGAGCAGAAAAATTTTTCAACCGTAAAATGTTGGGCAGAGGCTGATAGGGGAAACAACAGAACATAATCAGAAGACGGTAGACACGAAAATGACACGACTATCGACCTCGGCTGGCTGCACAGGCACTCACCCACAGTGGTCAAAACAATAAGTCATCGTTGTTTCTGCTTATCAGTATCGTGACCTGTAGTGAGTGATTTACAGTCACCTATTGTTTATTTCCCATCCTATTATTTAAACCTTATTTCCAGACTCAGAATAACTAGGAAATATTGAAACTGTAATCTAGTAATTTCGGTCGTTCTCATTGAGCATCTACAATTACAACAGATTCACTCGATTCACGTATGAACTAGGATAGAGTAGTGCAGTATGCCAATAGTCGTGGAATCTACGTGGATGACGGTCTAATGCGGTAAGGACTTTTGACTTTGGGCGCACAACGGGGATTAAAATCGCCTGTGTTGTCGACTGCAATCTTGCATCGACATATTGGGTGTAAACGAGGGATATTTGTAGCATATTTGTATAAGATTCAGGAAAAGTGAATTAGTAACCAGCGTCGATCAGATGCAACCCGATGGAATCCGCGAAGGATTTCTCAATACACACGGCAGAATGCTCGTGTGGCTTGGCTGATAGTCACCGACTAGTTTTCCTGAAAACGGGGGGTGGACTAAAGGTAAACTAATATAAAACTTAGGCGAACTATCCCTAAAATGCGACATCCATGCCTACCGGACCCTACATGAGATGTTAATCCATACCGCTACTGGACAATTTACTGTCTGTGTCACCTTTTTACTACCAGAATGATGAAAGCGGACTATTTTTCCACTACTTTCACCACAGGTTGATTAATTCTCATATTCATAATCCTGTTTAAAAATCTCTCTGTATATCCGTTTTCATCCAGTATCTCTTGAATTTGTTATGTTGTCTTATGTGCCCGTTGCCTGAGGTTTCTCTGATCTATTGTCTAAACAGCGGAGTGAATTTTACTTCCGTTATCATGGAACAAAACTCAAGAAATGTGTATGTGTTCTTGTTCACTTCTTTCTCGTGTGAATTGATCTATGGATACCTTCATTCAATTAGCATTGCACCGTTTTATAATGAGGAGGAATCGTATGTTCTTCCTCCTCCATCAGGGTGAATTGTCTGTTTGGGGATGCACGAGTAGAAGAACTTGTACGTCATTGAAGTTTTCACGTAGGTCAGCTGTATTTTCTACATAACATTTATAGAATGAGAATTTGAAAACTGTCAGTCTCAAGTGATTCAACTCCATTTTGTGAACGACGGAACATACTGTTATCTCTTACTACTCCAAATTATTGTCTTTATACAAGTTGAACGTATAAAGCGAAAGTAAACATTCGACCTACAAATACGACGAAATAGTTAACCCAATGTATCACATTTTATTAAATTATGTTCAACATGGTTACATAACTAGTCAGCAATTCCTTCGAGCAATCCATGTGTGAATAATTACGCCAATTTTGGTCACAGCATTTCGTTATTCTCAATGTTGCAGCAACCGAAAGAATTTACAAATTCAAATGTACCATTAGAGTTAAATTGAATTTGCAGAGAATTTAAGAGGTTTTCTTTATTTCAATTCGAACACCACCCATATGTGATCACCGCCGTTGCATTCAGATAAGCCCTTTCTTAAGAAGCGTGTCGGCCGAAAGGCTTATCTGAATGTAACGACTGTAGCCGAATGGGAATGGTGTTCAACTTTAAATAAATTAAGTTATCCTTGCCTAGCATTTGAAATGGACATCTGGCTGGACTGTTATTTGGTGTTATTCATGTCAGAAATATGGGGTACTTACAACTCAACTTTATAAACTTCCAGAAGTCCACAAAATCCTGAAAATGTCTTACCGACCAATCTCCTTCCGTTAAAAATCAATCTACGCATGTGAATTTAGTTCAGTCGAAGATATCAAGCTCAACATGTTGATTGAAACAAATCAGCCAACTCGGATAAACTTAGGAGTGGGTTAGGAGTAATAATTATACCTCAGGGAGTTCCGCTGAAGAATGCGCCCCATAAGATCATAGTTTGTGTAGTTCATTTATGACATGACTATTCGGAACATATACAGCAATGTTGGTTTAGCTTATGTGCCCAGTTAATTTGAAGGAGCTAGTTGGCTATGATTGGTCCACGCCTCTAAGATTGTTTGACCAGAAATGGAGTATAATTAGATAAAAAAAGTGTCTTGCCCTGACGATATGACTTTGAAAAAGGGATCAAGCCTTATAACATCGCCTACATCATCACCCTCAGGAACTGATTCCCAGAAATGTGGAACAGATGCGCTGGCACGTAAAGACAGGCTGCCACAGATAGACCAGATCAGCCAGAACAAAACCACTGCTTCTTATTAAACATCCTCCTGGTGATTTCTTTTCTCATATTCTTCAAGAATGCTCAGTGCTCAGGTAAGTCGGAGAGAAAAAATTGTAAAATGTGTGAAACACAACGAGTAAGTGAGCGTTGGGTATAGGCCGAGTGTCTTGTAGACGATCGCTACCGAGGTCCAAGTGTACCCGGGGGAAATATGGCAAGTTAACTGTGTGTATACTCATAACAGAAACAAGTATATTATTTTGGCTTTAAACGCTGGGGAGCAGCACAATAAAAAATTACATGCACTTAAGAATATGCGCGAAAAAGTGAAGTTGAAAGGCAGGGTTAACTATCACTGCGAAACTGACTTTTCTGAACCAATCTTGTAGAGGTAAGCACTCCACAGTTTACCGATTCTGACTGCTCCGGGTAGCTTGTAGGGACGATTTTTTTTACCACATCACTCAAAACAATCTGTAATTTGCCACAATGCAAATAAGCGCATAATGCTGTCCCTTGATACTACCCTACTGACAGAGACCAGTGACAGACTAGTGTATTCACTGACTTGATGTATAGACCTAATTAGCTTGAATATTTTAGATGCTCATCACTGTTATGTGTAGCAGGTGATGAGAACATACGAAATGGTATAACCATCTTCCAAAACTGGCCTTCTAGTTTCATTATTCAAGAACTGTATTTGTTATGTATTCCTGTACGGCAACTCACATGTAACGTTACTCATCTTTTTATGTTGTCAGGTTAATTCTCTGTCAAATTTGTTCTGATAATTGAAAAAATATTTAGTAGCTGAAGGTCATTGGAAGATACTCGGAAGGTCTAAACAATAAATCCCGTTTTAAACAGTTAATTCTCTACTTAATCACAGCTTCAAACAGATGCGATCAAATTTCACTGTCTTTGTAAGCAAACACACACACCCATGATTGTTTGACACAAACTTGTCACAATAATCAGTTAATCAACCAAATCTCCATCTAACACAAAGCCTGGATTGCTGTAAACTGATGGTTATTCGGATTATGAGGTTAGGAACAACATATCACTATATTTGCTTTCATAAAACACAAGGTTCCATAATGAATCGCTGTTGAAAATATGCGAACTGTTATATGCCAGTTTGTGGTGACTAAACTCGTTGATCAGATATAATTTGAAGTGAATGGGATCGTATGGGTTTATTGTCACGCCACACCTGCGGTTTGGATTAGATGTTTGCTAGTGCGTGAGTCAGTAGCAGAATGAACATCCAAGCTTTCAAACAAGGTTTCTCGCGATAAGCTCTTTTGTAGGTTTACCTTAGAGGAGAGCGTCGACAGAACAATCCAGCAACATCCAAACGCAAACTTGGTCTTGCTAGCAGAAGGATCACCGATTTCGTGTGCTGTTTCGTCCGCCCGCACGCATGCGTGCGTGTGTGTGTGCAGTGGTTTTGTTGCATTGTTCCAGACTAACAGCCTGGCGTGCGCGTTTATCCCTAATCCCACCGCGCACAGATTTTGTCATTTCCGGAACCCACTAACATGTTCCGTCATACTGACCAAAATCACAAGCCCCAGTTATTTGACGCACACGCGCTTGTGAAGTGATATATATGTGTGTGTGTGCGTTCGCACGAGATAAGTATATTGCAAGAAGCATGCAGGTGCATTTAGTCGTGTCTGAATAACATTGGAAGGAATGAGTCAATCTCTATACCCTTCCCACTTTATGATGCCTCCATGTCACCTTTTTGACTCGATGCTAGTTTAAGATGCCCCAGGGGGTTTCCCTAGAGTATAGCTGTGTATCTTTGCAGCCGTCATAACCAACCAGGTCACACTAGCCAAGTAAGTGGAGAATGAAAATGGATACAACACACTGAAGTTCCACTGGTACACCTCATAAATATATATACTAGTAAACCCTCTTTTCGAACAACAACAAGCATCAATGGTTCACAGTGGTCGGGATATGTCGGGGTGATAGGGGACAGAGATTTGTCCCAAACAGTACATGGAGTCCTGTTTTGTCAAACACAACCATACTTCAGTTGTCACAATGTTTGTTCGTTGACACATTTCGGTTAGAAGGCCTCGTGACGTAGGCATTCGTACAATGCATCAGTTGACCTTGTGGTATCCTCGTTTTCATTCTTTGCCCTCTGCATAAATGTGATCCATCTGGTTCGGACTACAATGGCGAAATAACTCAATACCACAGAAACCTCTTGGGCTATCGGAAATTGACATCGAATCAGAACACCTTACAGTGGAAGAGCCTAATGCATTGACTGGTCATTTTGAGCCCGAATGAGTTTACTGACTTGAGTTAAGCTTGCGATTCGTAATCGGCCCGTTATATTCCGTTTGTTTCCTGTGCTTTCTTGAGCGCTGTCAATTTAAAACATTGTTCATCGGTTAAACAATCTATCCCAGTTACGTTTAATGGTGTTTACCGGCTTCTAAGCAGCCGGTAACAGGCTGTTGTCACGTGCCAACAACTTTTAGCAAACTAACTGTCAAAATGTGCATTTGAAAATTTAAATCTTGCCCATAAGTATAATGACCACATTAATCCACATAGTGGTACACAAAATATGCATGAGAAGAACAAAACTAGACAAAACCTTTGAGGCACGCCAAGGAAAAGGGATCTGCAAAACCAAGACATGCTATTCTCAGTAACATGCTGGTCTGTCTGAGTGAGACGCGAACTATAGATGGTTGTAATTTGTAACTGGCAACACGAAAAAAGCTCACCCTAGAAGCAGTGAAAAGTCGTGTACCCAGTGACAAGATTTTTGCATAAAAGTCGGCCGTCACCAACACGATCGAACGGTGTGTAGCAGGTGGACTAATCATTGTTGCAATCATCTTACGTTCTATCCATAGTTTGGTTCACCAGATACACACGCTGGAGGCTACCCAAATAGTTAATCTCCAGGCTCCAATCTTGAACGTCCTGTTGCATGGATTATTACTAACACCTCATGAACTCGCACTGGAACGTTGCTACCTTAGACGGAAGCATCGAAAAAATAGACATTCTGCGATCGCCGAATGATCACACTTTGACTAGGAGTTCGTGTATAATTGGTATACATATATATTTGTATATATGGGCGGTATATAATAATTTAAAACGGAATTTGATTTCTGGTTAATAAGCTCAAGAAGTTCGACGTACGAAGGAAAACGTGTGCAGCTGGAGAACGGATTTACATAGTTCTGATGTGTCAGACTGGTCGAACTCCACGGTACGTAGTTTTTTCACTGCTGAACTAAATATTGTCCCAACAAATGTGCGTCATTTCACATTCTTGGAAACGCTTAGACAAAAAGAGGTTGTAGTCGGTGGTTGGAGAACGTTTATCTTTCCGAAAGAACTAGGCTTCTAAAGAGATGCTGGTGCAGGTAGGCTCAAGTAAACAGAGCGTGACGGGGCAAGGAAATGAAAAAAGAACCGTATCATGGGTCAACGCTTTGTTTATGGCTACCGTATAAAACTACCAGATTCGTCCCATCAGTGATGAGGTTCAATCAGGTCAGTCTTAAAGTGAAGAATGAGAAGGTCAGGAGAATCTACACACTGTCAGGATAACAGTAACGTCTGCGTATACACAGCCCACAGTAACATGGTTAGGGCAAACATTTGTTTCATAACTTCCATCTTATAGCACTGCAGTTCGGCGCACGATGTGACAATATCACACGTCGAACACTTTTTACGTTTCACATATTTCCATTTGTAACTCATTTTGCTGAACATTTTCATACATTTTGGAATAGCACCCTGAAACCTAATCGTGCTGGTTTACATACCTTTTCCGTTGTTATTTGTGGAGATGTCATGCGCTGGTAAGTAAAAGTATGCTAGTACGTATACCACCAAATCAACGGGAAGAAACGTTGAAGCAGAAATGGGTTTCTGATCCACATTGTCAAAGAAAAGTTGGATTAAACTCACAATCTTACACCTGGTTCTATATGCGACTAAGGTCACTAAAGAATAATGTAAGCTGGCAACAGGTTTGTTGAAAAACCACAAAGACCGCTTAGTGGACCGGTGCGAAGAGACCGAGTGAGCCTTTGTGTCAAAGATTGACGGGGCTAAACCTACCCTGATAATGGTTATGTTGACCGTGTTAGAGAGGTTATCCATAGAAGAGCTGGTTCATTTGTTAACACTTAATACTGGCGAACAAAGCAATCTAAGGCACATTTTTCTTACATTGAACCCGATTAGTTAGAACCTAATGCGTACCGGCCTTGCCTTAGGTGTCGTCAACCTATTTGACAATAGTTTGAAACACGCTGCCGCCTTTCTGGTATCGTAATCGATCGTCGTGAAAGCCACAGCCATGTGTATTGAAAAGAATCCGTTTTAAACTGCGTGATTTGGCTTGGATTACCTGACTAAACAATGGATAATTCAGGTGAACTCGGTAATCGTCAGGTTTGTTTGTACAATTGTCTTTCTGTTGTTTGTGAGAGCAGAGTGTGATAGTCAGTATGGTGTGTGCACTGTTTTCCGTACACTCATAAGGGAGCATTTTAGAGCAAAAAGGTTGACGCCATCGATTGAAGTCATTTTGGTTGAGGTTAATGTAAGAACCGTTGGAAATCCCTGCTGAATGCTGATCAGCACACTGTGTTATGTGCCTTCAAGACTGTTTCATATACTACAAGATGATTCGGTTTTATGTATGATACGATTTCGGAGCACACTCAAAGGACCTTTGCCCTCTTCTGTTTTGACGGGCCTTTAGGATGGTTACACGATTAAAACTGATCGCACGCCCTTCATCATTGCTCCTCACATAAACCTGATGACGGATACTCGATTAAAGTTACCTGCAGCCAGCCACTCGGATTTGGAATCTGCAGACAGGCAAATAACAAACAGTTCGGTAAACTGAACTGACAAAGTGAATGCATGAATAAGACAACAAGATTTCTATGGAATCCAATGAGTATACAGCACAACCACAGAATTCCATAAGCATAAATAAATAGTTAGACCAGTAGCAGTTATAACAATACATTTTATAGGGTCGAATTAAATGGTTAACGTGGCGGTAACCTACTATAATTAACTGAATAACCAAAAAACAGATCACAACAAAGGTCCGACAAAAACTCCTGACAGAAGTTTAATATTAAACTACGCATTTCTATTAAATTTTCAGTAAAAATTCAAACACACCGATTCTTGCATTCATTCTTCGTACGTTTCAGCACTTTTTTCAAGAACGACCGAAAGGTTGTTACAACAACTGATTGAAGTCACTCTTCTAGATAAACTACATAACAGATCTTGTGAAATGAGTTAGAGAGAGCATATTATTCAGCCCCGATTACCTCGACCAGTGCCTTAGAGTATAATTGTCTGTTTGTGAAAATGATGAAGAAAAAAGGCAGGACAGAAAAATTCAATGAAATGGACGAATCTTTCATTTAAATGAGCGGTAGTCAATGATCTGCTGATTAGTGGATACGTCAGCAGGTAGGAGACCATAACATTAGCTTGTGGGTTTGGCAGGGTGAATTCTGAAGCTATTGGGAAGTGGTTAAACAGACGGAAGCTTCAAAATAGATCTCGAGCATTGTTCACAAACAGTCACAGGTTGCAGGTTTCCTGCCTAAAGATGACAAGGATGTCTTAAAAACTGGAGTGAGAATCAAGTTTTTGCGATAACCGATGAGTATACTGACGGTAGCACATAAAGTGATGTATGCAAACAGATTCAGGCATTAGTTAGAAAGCGACCTGTAAACACTCGAACTCTCGATAGAGAGTATAGTTCACCAAGAAGTGATTTTTAATAAGAAAACATTATGGCGCTCGATCGTTTGCCGAGTTTTGTATGTAAGTTACAAACGTCTTATCATCATTGAAACACAAGATTTAGCAGTTTTTGCTTAACATGGAATTTTTGAAATTTATGCAAAACTTCATGACTTAATGAATGTTATCATAACTATTTTCGATCACTCTTTGATTCTAAGAAGTAAACACGAGTTTAGTATTGAGAAAGAAAGTGTAGAAATGAAATTTAACAAACTCTAAGTTATGATATCGATATAGGTCTTTGAAGCCGATGACGTTTTATTTATTATGTTGTATTATACAACAGGTTTATTTAATTCATTCTCGTGGTATGTGAGACAAAGTCGGCTAAGATAATTATACAGCCAACTTGGTCAAACTGAACGAGATAAGTAATACTGGCCGAGTTCCATTTTATACTTAGGTGCTTATTAATATGGGCTTCTGGATACCACGGTAGCGACAGTGGCTACGGACTATGATAGTTGAACTTCATTTGTGTTTTGTTGTTTCATATTGCCTGTTAATTTCAGTATGTAAGCAGTCTGTTGTACGCAGTCATAAAAACGCAAGGAAATCTGTTTAATCGTAAGATGCACGACATCCGTTGTCAGTGTTCATTACTAAGGATGAGTTAAGTCAAGTGGAACTCAACAAAACTATTCATATCGTGCTATGAAATAATAAGCAACCGCGAACCGGACAAAACATGTAAGAGGAATCCCACTGCAACCTGATACCTCCCTTAAATATCTAGTCCCGTTATCGTCCTAGACGGAAGCATATCAGCGGTTTACAACGATGCTTTGCTGCCACACATCCATGAATAAAATAGCAAACCTTATACAGAAAGATAGAAGAAAACAAAGGGGGACAGGGGTCTAACCACTGAAAATAGCCTCGTCTACACTCAAATATTCAACGCCAACTTGCCTGCACCTTGCAAACAAACAACTGAGCTGTAAATGAGAGTGAAGCGTCATCAGCAAGACGGCTTCCTTAGGGCTCCCACTGCCCCACGTCATTAAGTGCAGTTAATTCACAGACAACTCGGCCAAACAACGACAACATTCACACCACTGAGCTCGGTTAGCCGCCATCTCACCTAACGTCTCAAGCCATCGACTCCGCGAGTCGCGAGGGCTCCACCCCGGAAAACGAACCCGATCTACAGTGCCCAACCCCTTCGTGAACGATTTCATTTGTCTACGCCAGGTCATCATCTGTTCACCTCGCATCTTGCGCCAATCGGCCGCAGCGTCGGCAAACAGTGCTCGGTGTGTCAAACGACTAGCTGGCATCCTTACTACATGACCTAACCATCTAAGTCTGTGCAAATGTAAGGATCGAACAGAAGAATTCTTTTGACAATTACCACCAAGTACCCGCCTACAAACATCCTAGTTGCTTACTTGTTGCGGCTACCCGATGTGGGTGATCAAACGCAGACCTCGATGGTCAAATACCCGAAGACGGTTCACGTCTTCCACTTTCAGGATCCAAGTTTTATTGTCGTAAAGTCGACTTATATATGTCGCTTTATAAACGCGACCATTAAGACTCAGAAAGATACCTTTCAGTCGCCAGGGTTACCCAAGATTGGTGAATACCGTCCTACTGTTAAAGGTACGCGCTACCATTTTATTCCCAACACATCCACTGCCGCTGATAAAGCTTCCCAAGTACACAAACCGGTCAACAACCTCTATGACTTCATCATCTAAAAGTAGATTTGCGTAATCACTGCAATTCTGAAGAAGCACCTTGAGGTTGCAAAGCGCATTCTAAAGTACCCAAAAGAGTGCGAAATAACATCTAGGATTCTTTACGCTAGTTGAATGTTGTCGAATATCAACACCTTGTAGTCAACATAATCAAGATCATTCAGTCTTTCACCAGGTAGGAGATTCACACCGGTATCTTGTAAGTGTTGAAGACAACCCTCCATTACTTCGTCCATGACGAAATTAAACATCTATTGCAAGGTCGACAGTTAACAGCAAAATCAGGCGAATCGTGCAGCTAATTATGAGGCACGATATTTTGAGTGGTGGTTAAAATGAAAACCACTTACTATCGCTGTTTGCGCTAATCAAATCACATTGACAACATCTGCTTGAACACAAAGAACAATACCAGAACCATATTCAATCAGACAACCAAATTGTACTTCTGAATTACGATCGATGATTGATAAAGAGCTTGAATGTTGAGTTCTGGTCACTGATGCGTGGGGCGAAATGACTGGACATAATAGGCGTTTCACTGGCGACGAAACAGTATTAACAAAGCGGTCAAATTAACTGATACCGGATGAACTAAAAGTTTTGTGGTGATGACCGATCACGTTATACCGTTCCTCAGGAGGAGGCACATGCATAGGCAATAAGATAACCGAAGGAAAACACAAGCAAGAACATTGATTGCACCTTGGCATGAAATGGTGTTTTCCGCGCATGAACTTGGCATTGGCAACCGTGGCGTCCCAGGATCAGTGTCATGTGCAAATAGGTGTTTAAATTTGTGGTGGTTTTTAAGCGTATACCCAGAATGTTTAATTCCGAGTAAACAATCCTTGTGCCATCCATGTTTTTTTGCACAACACTAGTTGTAAATCAGCCCTGTTCTCAATTCAGTCCAGAAATTATTCCGGTAACGAAGCTCAGTCAAGTTATGGCTGAAGGTATCACTCGAGGCATCCGACAGAGAAAATAACTATTCATTATTAATGTGAACAAATGAGTAGTCATTAACGGATTTCTTATATTTACACTCTCGGTAAGGTTAGAAAGGTATAATTAAACAAACTTGGAAGTATCAAGCAACAATCAGTATGACAATAGTTACTCTGACAATTTGAATAAATCTCTAAGGCAGACCACACCACCTGTATTGTTGACCAGAAACGTTTTCATTACATAAAAGATAAACAAGAATGAAGGTGAGGTTTCATTTTAAAGAAAATCACAACCAGTGCTGGTTCCGGACAGAACATTTTCAGTGAAGGCCGTAAATTTGTGTCAAAAGATAAACTAGTCAATGAATGAGAAGTGAATGTTAGATTAGTTTGGAGTATAAAACAGCCTTCGGAAATATCTCCTTATACCGGTTAAATTACATCTGCCATCTAGGAGGAGTGGGTTAAAAGTCATAATTCTTTCTTAGGTGTTAACTCACAAGCACCTACACAGGATTAGCTTCAATTCGACTTCGACACATGAAAAGATCAATACGCAAACTTTCCAAGCTTCTTCCTTTAAGAATGGAATAGAAAACTATTGAGTGATCTACCCTAAAGAATATACATAATTTGTACAAACGATATACTGGTGGAGGGAATTCGTGGTGAGCACGACTTCTAAGAAAGCTTCATCCTAAATTATGAGAGTAGAAGAAAACGCAATTTAAAAATGATACTGCTTCAGAGAAGTTTACTAAGAGACTTAAATAGATAGTCAACAGCGCCTGGGTCATTGATGACTTACGTATAAGCTTTATCAAGTTCCCAGGTGTTGGACTCGAAATTGAGAACAGCCTACATGTCCTGGCTTCATTCCTGAGTATTTATCCCCTCTTTCGTTTCTGTAACACAGTCGCAATCGATGAAGTTCGTTGAAGCATGGTGAACAACGATCTGCCACAAGCAGTCTTCGTTCACGCGGCCGAAGATGGACATAATGGTCAGGCGTGGTTAAATGGATGGTAAGAGAACAACGGGCACTGTGGAATCTATTTGAATCAGTTTATTTAACCCAATATGACATACCTAAAAGACGTTTACTCGGACGCTGAGTCAAACGGGCAAACTCCGCAGTCAGTTTGTGATTGCCCAGTCAACAAAAAATCAAACTATCATTATAAAACTGTATATTTGGTAGATTGTTTTGCTATAAATCTGATTGACAACATAATCAAACTCTGTTTCTCTCACATGAAATTGTACCACGTTGACGATGAAATATTGCAAAAACGTTTCTTTATTTTTTCTCTTTGCAATGTTTTAGTGGGTACGGTTGGGACAATATGACTAAGTTTTCACTGATGTTAAACATTTATTTCAGCATTTGCCATCGGACGAAGATGAGACGGAATGGACAGAACAAACAAAATTCTCTGGCGGGACAAATCACACTGGAACCGGTTGAGCCACTAATGGAGAAATGGTTATTTTGAAAATAGATTTTGACAACACAGGTATGCGTGGAAATGTACACCATGTAACCGTATGTAAGTAATGATGCGGCCGACGTCGATTTATGCAATTTTAAACGCTGAGCAATTAAGGAGCCTAAGGACAACTTGTTTGCAAACAACAACAACCGTGTGAACTACAAGCAGCTGCACACTTAATAAGAAGAGATACCTCATCAAAGAAAATAATTTGGCAACAGATTCAAGAGAAGGCTTATATGATATACGAAGATCATGAGTCAAATGCGCAACCATTAAAACGGGTTTCTTCTGGAACAATTCGTTACATGTAGCTTTCAACTATTTGTGAGAATTTCTGATGACTGGTGTTGCCTTGTAGTTGTTGGATGTACACCAAGCTTAGACAGTGTAACATATTTCAAATACTTTATCTGGAGGAAAGATAAAACTAAACTGGATTAGGAGAGAGTTCTTGATATCTAAGAGTCCTGATGATCATCTGCAGTCGCCAGTCGCCGAAATAATTCTTATTCAGTGTGAAACTGTCGCTTCTTTTGCATGAGAGGACTTATCTCTTTACCAACTCTTCGGCATCTTTGCCTAGCGTCTAGCAGTGATAATGACTGGGTGGTCCGAATTTATTGGAGATGGAAAAATCTGTAGTCTGTCCAATTCAATGAATTCCGCAACCAGTACGTGTTCTACTAAGGGCGTAACACTTACATATTTCTCATAAAAATAAGCCTACAGGTTTCAGCACTTACCAAGCTTCCACCATGTGAATCATGATATATCAGCTTTCTCACCAAACAATTGTGTAGTTTCTTGTCATAGGAAGCGGAATTCGAACTCGACATCCTCCGTTTAGCAGTCTGCACAATTATCAGTTGCCCACCTCTTGCGTAACAATTGGTATCACATTTACAGCTCTGGATTGCCATAAAATGTTCCATGGTGTCCAAATTTCTTTAATAGGTGAGATTTTTCTTATTTAAAAAAGACAACTTCATTCAAATACGGCACACTAACCGCAGTACGTTGTTCACGAACATAGAACCAAAAGGCGTAAAATCTAAATTTCATGCAACCCAACCATCCGTCATTAATTAGTGAACAATCTCCGAGTGGTCCAATCTATCAACTGTGACAGATAGCCAGAAAACTTGACAAAGCACATGCTATTAATAATTATTACAAATGGACACTGTTTAAGGCATCCAGTTTTATGTTGTTCTGGCAATTGTCCACACCCCCAAATTCGATTTCTTTCAATGTGCCAACCTCATTGTGCGATGAACCTCGGGCTTCCAACCTTGACAACAAAATCAAATTCCATGCGGGGTGGTAACAGTAGATGAAGTCACAAAATTGGAACAAGTGAAAATTGTTGACACTTGTTGAAAATGAGTCGCTCCCGAATAATGCCAATTCCTAAGATTGTTCACTGAAGTGATGTTTTGGAGGATTCAAAATGTCTTTCTATCCCTGCTCAATAGGCAACTATGAAATAATGAAACAAGAATGTTTTGTTAGCTATGTTTAAGCGGTTAATCAAACATAAACCAATAACAAACATATTGGGTGGCGCCTGGGGTTTGTCGTTACAGGATGCGAACAACTCAACTAAATTGGACAAAATTTACGGAAAGGTTTATCCGTAACATTGCTGATTAAGTGGAACGAACATGGTGGAAGACAAAAAATGTGAGTGAGAAATCCCTCCTTCATTGGTCTAAACAACATCTTCGAAATTTGCAAAAGAGTTAGATCGGCGAGAGAGACGTAAATAGAAATTAACGATGATTTGCGTCTTTGATAAAAAAACAATTAGGAACTAATTTCTGGGGGAAGGGTGAAATTGACCGTGCTTGGAGTGTGACACTAACTATTATGCACTCACCCCTTTTATGACACACCTCTCCCAAATTAACCGCTGTCCCTCAACGCTCATCTCATGAGGAGATGTAGATGCACTGCTTATGTACATCGGTCAGTTTCCATTCTGTAAGCGTTATATCAATGGTATTTCGATAGGTACTCATGACTGTGTAAATACTTTACGCCCGTCTAGAACCCAATAATAAGAGTTGAATGAGTGATTGCTTTATTTTGACATTTTATTTCTACACAATCTTGGTTTATCACAAAACCGTATGAAACAGACATTATAAACAGTTTATTCTATTTGGTCCCAAGATCCATGAACATAATTTGGTGTAGGGAGAGCATGTTAGAGTGATCAGCCACAGTGTGAAGAGGAACACTTGGGGAATGCTTCACTCACCAAAAAGAATGTTTGACAAATTTTATTGAAGTTCCATGCACGAAGCAACAGACACCGAGGACGCAGATCTTCATGAACCTTCCCTACATCGGGACCCATAATACCAGTGGTTTACTTCTGTTAGCTGTCGCATGATTACGCGCAGAACGGTGTATGTTATTATCTACCCGTAAGAGTATTTTCGACGCCTCTGCTCGTTATTTGTCAAGAAATTCTTCCTTTCATGTCATTAGTCAGCTCACTTGTGGTTAAAATGATACAAATACTAACGAAACAGACTGAATCTTGCAAGACAGACATGTACGGTGCATCCTCAAATGGCTGATACAGGCGATCACACAGCATAAAACGGAATTTCAATCTTCATGACTGACGAAGTTCTTTTCGCTTGCGAAACACTGCCATAATAGGTTAAGTGGCTGATCCCGTCAATACTGTCATGGTCTTATTATGCGGTCACAAACCGAAGATAATGACCTTCTCCAGAGTATTACCGGTGAGACTTCACATACCAGCTGTTCGTTGGCAGACGGTGTTGACGCAAGCAATCTATTTGCTGTAGAGTTGAGAATGTTTATCCCAACTTGGTGTGTACCCATGTAACGTTCTATTCGTTCGATGTGCTGGAGTGTCACATGTTAAACCTACGTAGTGAAAAGTTTTGGATAATTCAGTGATGAGAATAGATCAACAGCTAGCGGCACACGATGTATGTTTTTTGCTCTACTGACAAAGTGGTTCAGTGGAATTAAGTGTTCCGGTACCCCATGGAAAATAGGGGCGTTGAAGGAACTAAAGAACAAACGCCTTTTCGACAGGTGACCTCACAAAACGACCGTCGTTGTGCCTTTGCCTCGGGTTCGTCATTGTTTTTCAGGGTTAAGCAAGTTGCCTTCAATTTCCTGAAACCAGCCCTAACTTGATCAATTTTGAATAGTATGTACGCAAGAATAGTCGTACTTATCCTAGTAGTGAACCAGTAGGAATGGGATACTTTGTTGAGTTTGTGTGTGCCGTTGGTACTGAGTCCACCCTTACGCCAGAATTGGGTATTCGTCACTCTCCATACTATCAGGTGCTTTTATTACCAAAGATGTGTATTAAAACGGCAAATCAAAGCTATTTCATGCTCCAACTGAACAAACCCAGATGCCATGCAGATACACTTAACTCACCCAAAGAAAGATTTGATTGTTAGCACTAGTTCTGTTATCCGGGAGCAGGTAGACGAGAACACCATACATTTATTGTTCACTAAAGTAGCACCATGGGAAAAAGCTTTTATTGCAAACCTCTGAAGATTTTAAGGCAAATTATTAAACCGTGCAGATATCAACAGTGATTTGGTGGAGAGTCAAACGCTTTTGCAAGTGAAGTCATACAGATAATGAAAACCTCATGTTGTCAGCTTACGAAGGCTGGTAAGAAGATCGACCTCATCAGAGCAGCAGACAGCTGGAAGTGAAAGCCGTATGACCCACTCAGACAAAAGAGATATAGGCCAAAATGTAGTTGAATGAAACGGATCGATCTAAGATACGGTGGAACCTAATCAGCACATGAGCCTATGAGCACAATATGAAATTCCACTTTGATCTTCTTATATAGATCGCGTATTTAAAAAAAATAAACTAGAGGGCTCAGTACATCCAGAATTTCCGTTTCTTCTCATCCTAATACGCATCGCCCACTTAGTGCATCATGCAAGGGTTATACGTGAGACCGAGGCCATTTATACGTACCACACATAACAACTTCCCAAACGAACTGGCATGATAACGATTAGCATTCTCTTAGACTGATGATATCCACTAATATATCTATTGGATTTAGGTAGTCCACCCCATATTTCACTGTGAAATTTGAGTCCAGTCATTGTACTGCCGACATATATTTATGAAGAAAACGTCCGTGGAGGTAGAACAAAGGTTTCAACGCAGCATGCAGACACACCTCATCAGATTAAACATTCAATACCGTAGTCGCCCTGCTACCATCGTCGATGGGCTGGTTACGATCATAGTAGGTACAAGTTAGTTGACATTTATATGTCGTCTTTGAATAGTTAGGTGAAGTTCGAGACGCGTAGACGTTATCACGCTATTGGTTGTCTCTATACAAACGTTCTCAGTAATCTACTGTTAAAAACATCAACAGAATTCAGCAATATGTCTATCAGCATTTCAGTCAAATATATTTGTTTGTCACCTTGCAGACTACTTAGCTCTTGATGTTATGGGAAGCATCGGGCCATATACCTTGGCTCCAAAACAGTTGCACGGTATTCTCTACAAACAACACTCATAAGGACAGTGTAACGCCCCTAAGAATCATTATTCGGCGTATGGAAAGCCACAGACAAGAGCAGAAACTATAATTGTCAACAACCGAGTTAAATAAGCAAGTTAGTTATAACCATTTTTTAGCTGACTATTGTTAAGGAAAATTAAACCATTGTTCAACTTTGTAAAGATCATCACTATCAAGCAAAAACTGTATCAATAAATACTTAACACAAAATAAAAATTTACCAAATGTACGGCGTGACTGGTGAAAATTCCATAACGTTTTCACTAGAACTAAAACAGTTATTGTACTTTTGTACTCATAACATACAATTTAAATTCAATGGAGAACTTTATCGGCAAACAGATGGCGTGGCGATGGGATCCCCATTGGGACCGTTGTTTGCAGACGTCTTCATGGCGAAGCTTGAGAATGACCAGTTAGAAGAAGCCATCCGTGGATTTAGCGTTTATAAACGATATGTGGATGATGGCATATGTATATTGAGCGAAAATGCTAGCCCAACGGATATCTTAGCCATTTTCAACTCTGC
>LUCH01000023.1:188012-198312 GCA_013368495.1 Paragonimus heterotremus | reverse complement strand
ATAGGTCACCCGTCATTGTGATCTTTTTCTTGCAAAAAGATTCGGCAAGCTGAATATGTCTGCTCCTTACAAAGGTCAACGAAATGTTTTCTCGTTGTCAAGAGACCTTAATAAATAGCGTATCTTCTCTTTTAAAGATCGTTTGCTGTAAGGTGTTCCGCGTCGAAGGTTTCTTATAGAAGCACACAATACACTTCTCGTGGTTCGAGAACAAATCACGGTCACTGTGGAATAGTAGGAGATCTTGGTCTTCATATAGATTGAACATCACTGACAGTTGATCGCAGATGTCGCATTCCCACAGACATTCCAGTCGGCCCATTTCGAACAGCAGAAACACTAGACTCGAGTTTCGCTCTCATTAGAGCTCGTCAGTAGTGCACATCCTCGTCAATGCTGAGACTTGAACCACGGATACGCTGTTAATGAGGCAACCATGCTTACCACTGCGTCATTGACCTCACACTAGGCACGACCGAATTATCATATGTGAACACTCAACCACTTTCGCCTGTGAGTAATGATCAGGTTGCCCGATCGTCTCGAGAGAAGACACAGCTACAGTCTGTTAACTCTAATCGATGACCCCTCGACTAAGACTTCTCTCCAAGTTGAAATCACAGAAATCATTGACTTGTTGAGCGGTATTTGATTATTGATGAGTAGTAGGGGATTTTGGTTTCAATTGAAGTTAACAGACAGTAACTGTCTCCTCTCGAGTCGACCGGGCAACCTGATCATTACTCACAAGCGAAAGTGGTTGAGCGTTCACATATGATAATTCGGTCGTGCCTAGTGTAAGGTCAGTGGCGCAGTGGTAAACACGGTTGTCTCATGAACATCGTGGTCGTGGTTCTAGTCCCGGCAGTGGCGATGATGTGGACCACTGACGAGCTCTAATGAGAGTGAAACTCGAGTCTAGTGTTTCTGCTGTTCGAAATGGGCCGACTGGAATGTCTGTGGGAATGCGACGACTGCGATAAATTGTGAGTAGTGTTCAGTCTTTATATAATCGCAGTCAATTACTAACCAAATGCAATAAATCCCAAGCCTGAGGCAATTCGTAATTTGTGCGACCGGTTACGGAAAGCTATCGCACTGTGTGAGTTTAAGAACGACTATTCTTTAATCTCTATGTAATTACTGTGACTTGGGGTGAGTTCAAATTTTCATAGCTGGTAACTTTTAAAATGCACAGTTTTACACAGGTTAAAAATGAACAGAACCATAATAGAAAGAATTCCGCTGGTTATTCTGACAGCTAAAAGATCATAACTGGTTTATAAGAGGCTGGAAAAACCGTAGAGTGCGCATGAACTTGAGACCGTCTAGATTTAAATCAACTACTCTGAACAGCTTATTTGTCACCCAACTATATTGTACTTAGATAGACCACGGGTAAAATAAAGCAAACGAATTTTACCCGACGGATGTGAGATTAATCCGGCAAAAACAGCAAAACCACACTTTACTAATGAAAACAGAGAAGTGACGACGCCATTGCCAGTAATGTTCAATGCTCCTAATTTCACAGCGTACACATATTCATCGTTTTTAATAGGCCAAAACATGACAGTTGCTGAGATGAGTACAAAGAAGGCTTGAAACATGAGGATGACCATGTACGCAATACTATCAACAACGTGCATGATAATTATCTCGGGGATATGCATGGGAGCACTTCCGCGCTTTACTAACTAGCTTTGAAGAAAGTAAATGAGGCGGATTGTTGAAAGTGCTAAACGATTTGGCAACATCTGTCGATGGTTTGGGTTTCTGGCTGTTCATCAAGTACATGCTCAAGTATCTACGCATTGTTTGTTACGTCTGGAAAAGGGGTGGAACAATTTTGGTCCAAATGCCATGATGAGGAACGAACGCGTGTCTAAAAGCGTGAGAGGATTTGAGTAAAACTAGCAAGTTGAATAACTAAGATGAAAATTCAGATTAATTCGGAGTAAAACAAAAAAGATCAATTCACTTGGTAAATAAAACTCCGTTCGTTTTGCTTCTGCAGGTCAATTTAATTTGTGAACGAATTAATGATCAGTCGGGATAAAACTTGGAAAGCGAAGTTTAGCGGGATTTGTGACCCTCCTTTTGACAGAAGAGATTAGCTAACAGTCACGTGTCGATTCGTCATCAGATACGGATAACTTGTCAGATAATCACTCGGGAAGTTTCCATGACTCAGACTGTTAATAAGAACTTCAGAATATATTCTTCACAATGTTCTGCAAAACAAGTCACAATTCTGTGACGCAATTTATCACTTTATATCCCACAAACGATTAGATTTCTTGGCTGCTTATCAAAGTCGCAAGTGAAGTTCCCCTCATCAAACCCGACAAAATCTCGCGTGGAAAAGTTAAGTTAAAAACCCGCGACTAACCCTCAAAACACTAACTGCTGTCAGTCAACGATGCAATTAACAGCAATCCCGGAGTGACGGAGGTGTTACTGAGAAATTCGTCTATTCAAAACATTATTTTCATTAGAATGGTCTTTGCCATAGTTACTTTTGCTTTCTCCTCATTACCTTTTTATCTCAGTCGGTACGTCCGTTTGGATACTGACTAGTAGTCAGGTAAGTGTAACAGAATAATAGGTGAATCACACGCTAGTTCTGAGCTGAGTCTATCTGAATGCACTGAGAGTTAGGGATTATACAATCTCTCGATTTGTTCGACAGTGGCTTCGCTTTCCCAAAGACACACCAACCAGTTACATCCGCACTCCAGTTTGTCTTGTTAGCCTTGGCATTCCAGGTCTGTTTATCACCATTTCTACTCCGTGCAAATCACTAGTGGAGAGACCACTCTCCAGTCATTATCCAGTTCTGAGGAACGTGGTCAAAGATGATTCGTTTGGTCCTGTCATGACGGATGTCAATTTTCTTCTACGTCTTCAAAGTGTGGTAGTGATGAACAAGGAGGAGACCAGTGCGACGTAGATAGATATGGTCTATCATTCACTAGATTGCCGTGGTCTTCAGGAGTTTTCTCGCCTTCCACTCTGCAATCGTTGACTATTGAGCCCAGACCGCATTTCCCCCAGGACTTCTATCCTGGCCATGCAGCTCCGATGTGGTCTTATAAGGACCAAGGCCCGGAATCCTCGAGATGGTCGAAATGAACCCTCAGTTCTCTGTCGTGACAACTGCGGTCAACCAGAAAGCCTTACTCACATTCTCTAATCGTTCGTAGTGTTCAGCACAACCGTGTAGTCAAAGGCTTGGTAAACGGGTTGCGCAGTTTGAGCTGTGCAGTCTTCAGGGAACTACAAGTATCAAAGCCAACTTCGATTACCAATCCCAACTTCACTGCGGTTCGTGGCAGCGCTACTGTGGTACTGGATGTCGGTATAGTGGAAGCCAATTTGTCTGGACGGACAGGATTGTAAAGTACGGAACCGAGTCTCATATTGCCCCTATTCAATCGGTATTCCGTAATATGGGCGTGACGCGAACTTTATTTCTTACTTCTGTGACCATCTCTTTTTTGGTAGCATGTTTTCATCTTCTTGTAAGGGGATTCTTTGACTGGGACTGTCCGCCTACACAGTCGCTGGCTTATTCCTACTGAATGTTCTAGGATTCTTCAAAACCTACGGCACATTTACGCGTAGAGCCTGGCATTGACTAATGCCACCTCCCGAAGTTTGTCTCATTATGAAAGACATCCCTCTGTCCCGATATGTCAGCCTTGGTTGTGCTAGCACCCTTGTACCCTGAGGAGCTTTTGATTTTGACAGACTCCTTTTTACTTTGGTCCTTTCTCCTTGTTGAGCTATCACACAAATAACTCCCACTTTATGACTGAAGTTATTGACGTCAGCTACGAAATGTGCCCTACTATTTGAGCTGATCTCGCAGACAATTCTAAACTCATGGTAGATAGCTGATTGCCTTGGGAGCAATTGTAGATAGCCGATTAATAATACTTTGAGTAAAGTGACACGTGAAGGTAACCTGCATTTCACCTTGCAACCCAGGGGATGGCTACTTTGTAAGCAACTAAATAAACAAATGGTCTGACATTCATCAGCGACCTATCACCGTGTCACTTATTCCCTGACCATCCATTTCTTTGTTTGTGAGGGTTACCACCATCCGTATGGTAATCACAGTGACCAGCTTGTTCCGAAGTCTTCCTTTAACACTTTCTGTGAGAGCGTAAGATGGCTGCTAGTTTGTAGATGAACCACAAAATTGGTTGGTCGATACCGAAAAACCAGTAAGGGAAACGCAACATTAAAAAAAATAAAGTAATATCTGTAGGCATACATTTAAGAATATTTACCATTGAGTACAATTGTCACACTCCCATATTGTTTTCAGTCAGCACTTTTGGAAAGGAATCACCGTATTTCAGCTCCATTCTTGTCAGAACTCGCCAATGTCAAACCCGAGACTAGAGCTCCGGTAACGTTTTTATGCGACAACCGAGTTGACCACTACCCCAATGACCTCACGTTAGACATGAATGAATTATCATATGTAGACTTTCAGCAACTTTCGCTAGTGTTTTCTGGATTGGGAGTTTACTAGAATGGTGCAGAAATTACTTGCCGTTATAACTATTCGGAACCAAACATTGGCAACCAGCAATTATCATTGTGGTTGAAAATATTATGTTTTGTTTACTCGAGAAAAACTCGGGAAGCTTTGCACATGGTCAGTTATTGACAAAAATATTTACCCTTTAATAATATAAACGAATATTCTGCAAAAAAACGACTGATTAATGTGTGCGCCATTTGTTTGCAATGTTCCCTTATCAGTTGCTGATCGCCACGTCACTGTACTTTTGTTAAAGCGAAGGTCACCGCGGTTCCAGTAGCATAAGGAAGGTCGTTCCTGTAAGTGATAACGCGGTTGCAGAATTTAACTTCCGGGCCGGAGTGATAATTGGTAATTGGTGAAAAATGCTAAGTCTAGTAGGTATGTGAAATGTCAGCCAGTTTAAAAAATACCTGTTAGCTATGAAACTTGCTAGCAAGTGTCATCGGAGTTCAACTCATAAGACCAACAATCCTGGATTATTCACCGGTATTCCTTACATAGCACAGTAGCTTCAGTGAAATTGTTTGCTTCATTTTGAGTAAGAAAGTATAATGAAAATGACAGCCGAAGTTAGACTATTAACACTTATGATAATAGTATTAATGAAAGTTACTACCGATTAGACTTAATCAAAGTTTACTGTCATTTGCGTACAAAATTAGTTCACTGCAATACAATCCGGTGCTCCTCGGCACGCGCCAGATATCTACTGTATTTTGATACAATCACAAAAACAAATCGATCAAGTTTGTTGATACATATATGTTATGTTAATATGGCTGGCCATTTGTATAAGCAAACTAATAATCAGCGTATATTAATAACAGTAGTTGCCAGCGTTACCTGATGAAAATATAACACAATTTTAGAGTGAACTGTCAGAATTTGGAACTGTCCAAAGAACGATTATCAGCATTTTGCCATATACCGTGTTCAGATATGTCAATTCAAATAGCACATGGGCGATGACAAAAGCTCTGATTTCAAAAGGAACAGGAGTGAAATTGAAAATCTCATACGAATCCACGTAGGCACTGCTTCTCTGTGTAATCATTGCTGAAGCTGAAATCTGGTTGTTGCGCTTGATCTGGACAGGCTGAAGTATGTAGACAAACAATAACTAGTCGGGCACAAGAGGTAGCAGAAAACGTGTTCGGCTCACAAGGCTTCAACGTGTTCCAGCTGTAAGCCTCTAAGAAAACATGTACAACTTAAATATATTGTGCCAAGGAGTCAGCGTTTTGGTTTTTAGAACTTGACCACTGTTCAAGTTTGATCACAGGTTTCATATTCAGATTGATTTTCCGCCTGTCACTTTTTTGCAAACGTCAGTTAACCTAGGTTTTACTCTTGTTCCAATGTACCCCTGTCACGATTAACTGCTGGGGCAACCAAATTAACTATTGCGCCATCGACTACAAGTTAGTCATGACCAAAACGTCATACCTCACAGCCCAGCCACATCCGTGGCAGCTGTCTCGTTTACTCCAGGAAACATGGATCAGACTTCATGTTCCTGTAGGTAAAACACTAAAGTCAAGTTCCTTCTGAGTATGTGGGAAGTTGGGAAAAAGGCATTATTCTAATTGGTTGAAACCGATTAAACGCTACTGATGGTTGTTAACATTCTAATGATTAATGGTTGATATTAACAAACTGTCTAACGATTCAACCACACCCGTCACAGTTTCCCAATCTGTAGATCAACTATTCTTTGAAAAGTTGATGGAAAAACGACACAAAGTCTAAGTACGATTGATTGTCTATGACCGTACATAATGGAAAATCTATACCTCAAATCGTCTGATGCATTCGGTTGAGGAATATGAATTGTGTACGATCTTGAGAAAGCGCCTGGTTAATCGAGCGGCATTTCGTATAGTCAGGATGCTGCTGTACTATCGTGAGAAGTCTGAACTTGAGTAATTACGAAGACAACTATCTGAAGTGTCATCGCCTGCCTCACGCTCACTTGATCAGTCGAGGTGTGAAGGCTGTCGACAGCAGAGGGCGTCGCATTCAGTCTACTCTGTGACAGCAATTCCTGGATCCTATCACAATTCACGAGAACCCCATATCTCCTGTGGCCAGCCATCCGTATACCACTTGAATCCCATTCAAGCGTGGACCTCTTGATCCTAGTTAACAGGTTGTCAAAAATCGTTAACACTTCTCTCTCCCGCACACAGAGTACACACACATATTACCTCCCAGTTTACGTTGTGTCTATGACTCAACATCCTGTTTCTTCCCTATTCAAGCATACTGCTCGAATACCAGTGGGAATAATGGAAAATAGGTTGATAGTAATTGAGTATAAAAGGATGAAGGTGGTGTAATCAAAAAAGCAGAAATGATAACCGGAATGTAGAATAAGGCGTTTAATTGGTGTCAGCATTGATTTGTACTGGTGCATTATTGGAACTACAGGTAAAAGCAATCCGTTATTTCGGACAATCAAAACCATATTCAAGTTGACGAAAAAATTCGCGGGAGTTTTGGTACGCTGATTCGTCTTAGCAATCGTAATTCGCTTGGCATAATTCGGATTCTCGTTCTGGTAATAATTCACACGGAAATCTCCGTCCCGAATAGTACCGCGACTGCCCCGTATTCGCTCCCAAGGCAAGCCAAAAGACGCGTTCAAAATAAGAAGCTTTGTTCCGCTCTAAAATGGGGTGCGGCTAGGGCGACAAGTACAAGGTATTTCTAGAGTGCGTAATGATCACATATTCCCATCACATCATGGGAAAGAGTTATGATCGCACATGTGCATAGCGGTTCAAGAGTCTCAACCGATTTGAACAGTTCCGCTAGTTAGGACTGAGTCCAGTGGTTTTCTTCTTCTCTCTCACGACGGAGGCGCCCTGAGACAGTCACAGGGTGGGTGCCCTAACAGAATCTCAAGGCAGTTAGAGAAGATCACAATTCGCCTGGGTGAACAGAATAATATCGAATCCAACCCAGATATATTGAAGAGGGAGAACCACACAAGAAGCACACGATTCTTTTCGCAATAATCTTGCTATACTGACCTCAGTCAGGGATGTACGAAGACGGTTGTTATCAGAGGAAAGTGGGATCAGTAGTTGAAATTATACGGGTTTTTCTACTTCAGCTAGCGGGTACACTCCGCATGAGTTATCAGAAAAGTCTACTTCACGACGGATTACCATTAAGTTAACACGCACTCCACAATTATTCTAGAAAGTGGGATGTAATTGTTCACTCGCCTTTTCGTAGATAGTCATCTCAATCGCCGTTTTCTAAGTCCTTCGCTTACGATCGGGTCAGACTCAAGTGAGCTTCCGCACCTGAGGAACTGCAGGTAATCAGGCATATATACTTGTGTAAATTAGTAAGAACACTTGTCTGAGTCATTTGTTCAGAATACTGTAAAAAGATGAGGGGCTTCACAACTGTGGGTCAGTTATCTGACCTGTTGTTACTGGATGTGTACCATGCGTCAGATTGACGCGCAAATCTGCATCTGACTGACATTCATCCACTCGGAGTTTAGCGCTTGATTCGTCGTCATAATCATTGTATACATTAAGGAAGTGCACTGGCACTCGACTAACAAACACTATCAGAACAAAGACAACTGCGAAGTGATGCATAAAACGAAAAGAAGGTATGCGGCCTGAGAGGTAAAATTTTCTATGTTCAAATTCACTCATTAAGGTTTTACACATCGCGATCACTTTCGCTGCTCGATGTAAGTACTTCACGGACAGTTAAGCTCAGAAGCGGCATCATTTATACAGTGAACTCAGTTAGACGCCTCCTCTTCCGACATTTCCAACCGTAAATACCGTAAGCCTCATAAATCTCAATCTTTCCAATGAACTCGACATACAGTGGTAAGTGGGCTGCAGTGGATGTCCAATCGTTAAAGTCCATACGTTCTTCTGCAATAACCGAGTAAATTCGTTTGATCGTCAGTAGGACACATTTGACTCCTAAACTTCCTGTTGATTATCATTGATGCTGTTCGATGTGAGTGAGTGACTGAAGAGAATTGTGGTTAAATATATAAAGATGGTTCACGTTCTGTGCTCTGAACAGCTATATTTTGCAAATGTAGAAGGACATGGCTGTCGACCAGGCTTTAAGCTTCACAGAAATAGCTCTTTATCATTAAAAATGCTCTAGGACTTCGAGTTACCAGTTTATTTTACGTTTTCTATAACGCTAATCTAAAATCGTAAGTTTACTAGCACACCAAAATCCTGGACAGCTTCATTATCTGATATAAAATCAACGAACTGCTGGAAATTCTTCCGAAGTGCTTCACAAGTTAGCGATGCAAAGCCTATCTGAAACTACGTAGTAATGTAATTTTATCTGCGCTACTTGGAAACTGAACACTCTAACATCGTTTACTCAGTCCACTATGCAGACCGACGCATATAATTGACGTTAGGATATTAGGTATGTCATGCGACGGATTATTGTTCAAACGGTCATTGAGATGGCGCGTTCATATTCGAATCCGATTTCACAAGAATGAACAGGTTGAACAGTTTGACCAAAACATTGTGAGTACACTAGACTTCTGAAGCGAAGTGGATAAATTATGTACGTTCTGAAGAAACACGTGTTTAGTATGTTAACGAGCAGTTGTCAACATGATCACTTAACTCGCACAGTAGTAAAGGAATGGAATTCCAAACCTATCGTCTCAGAATCTGCGCCTGATTATCTGAAATGTTAAGTGAAAACACAAAGGAAACTGTCCAAACCCTAAGTCTCGTGATAGTTCTATATGTGCTGTATTAGATAATTTTAGCGAAACTATGTACTAAAAAAATATAACCTCCAATCAAACGTTCCAATGAAAAATATGTTTAGTTAAACTTCATGAAGGGACCACTTTGTTCAGAATTAAACACCGAAAAGGCGATTGGAAGCAATAATGAGGTCCGTTTAAACATGGAAAGTCTGACCTCAGCTTTTCTTTCTTCTCTTCTAAGTTCATGTTTGATTATGTTAAACCGTGGAATAGAGACTCCCCGTTTTCTTTAACAGCAGTTCATGTTTAACCTTTACACAACCAAAAGTGAGTGTGTACACAGTTCGACCAGTTTATATCCAAACAAAGCAGACAGAAAATATTGCATGTTTTCAAAATTCTTGTTTACCTAAATTTTCGTGTCACACCAACTCAAGGAAGCGTGTTACATGGGAAACAAACATAAAATTTTTACATTCATTCCAATTCAATATACTTGAGCGAGTGAACAAGAACGTGGAAGGAAATAAATTGTCACCTAGCTTATCTACCACCTGGCGGTGATAAAACGGAAAAACTGAATTGGAAAAAAATGAAACAGATTGGTGATTCCAAAATAAAATGCAGAACTCTGTAGTTAAATAAACAGGCGTGACAAAATCCCAAAGAATGTCAGTTCATATGCGTCTGTTTAAACAAGACAGAAATTTTAAAGAAATGGTGGAGTTGTGTGTGACAACAGTCGCAATGACGTGTTTTACGGTAGAATATTGTGGGTTCGGTGAGTATTCAATTCATAATTACCACTCATATCGATCGAAGCACAATCTGGGGTATTTGAAACTACCATTCACTAATCTATGTTCAGTGGCTATTCTGAGCATTGAGATAACATATATCAAACCAAGCGATGTAAATTAGTTGAGTGGCAAAACAGATTAATCCTCCAGTACTTTTATCAATACTGATTACATTTTATCATTACAGCGAGAGATCACATA
>LUCH01000023.1:143111-187818 GCA_013368495.1 Paragonimus heterotremus | reverse complement strand
ACATTCGAATGATGTTAACAGAAAGAATGTCACTTCATATGCGTCTGTTTAAACAAGGCAGAAATTAGAAACAATAATGACAGACTTAGAACCGAGAGTGTTAAAACCAGGTCAATCAATCAAGTCTGCTTATTGGAACATGTTGGCAGAAGAGATTGGTAGTTAGGTACCACTTTATCTAAAACACAGTGTACCGATATATGAATATACCTATCGTATTCAACAATCAGATTATCACATGACTTCCGTTTAACTTGTCATTGAAACGATAAAATGAATTGTTTAACTTGTTTTACTAATGCACACAAACCATTGTTAGCTGTGTTGAAAATCAGCCAATATTGCATTATCCCCAAGATTCATAACCCACAACACATTTCTCAAAGACGCCAAATTGCGCATAAACCTCTTCGTCATTTCTGTTTCAACGGCCCAATTTAACAGTCGTTGTTCCCAGTGTGAGTTGTTGAGCAACTGCTTTATTGGTTCCATTGTCTAGTCAGTTACGACGCAAGATTTTGCTGATTTCAACGCTTTCAATCACCGATCGGTCTGTAACTATTATCCGCGAGCTAGTTTATTGCACGTATGGTTGAAGTGCTTATAACACGTCTTCCAACATTGTGCAAAATTTTGAAAAACTGCTGAATTGTCGACATTGTTATCTTACATAAATCAAACGTTGGGCTTAAAAGGAACAGAACTGTTCAAACATTCAAATAATGTTATTCTAGGCACATCACATTCTTAATGCCTATAACATAGTATTATTTTAATAAGGCCTCAATATATTTATGTTAGAACAGTGGTTAAACGATTGGAATTTGCATACGAAAACCTCGTAATTGCCCGGTGTTTTGTTTCCACTTGTTACTGGCAATCCAAATTAGAAGTTCATGAGGTAGAACCACACAGTTGGGATGTGTCCTCCACTAATTAGTTACCATCGAAATACCTTAGAAGAAACTATAATCCACAATGCACATTGACTCTTACATAACAATGGAGACTGCACAAAATTCTGAACACGCGTTGTAGACAGTCTACTTGAAGGAGTATTCTACCCACCAGGAACTCTACGGTGTATGACCACCTGCATGCTTTTCCAACGAGTACACTGTTCTTTTCTGGTACTATGGGTTCTAGTGGAAGCCCTAAAACACTAGAATAAATCTTCAAAATCTCCAGTTTGACCACACAATGTTACGCACAGATTTTGTGAACGTCAGCTTGAAGTCATTTTCTAATACACGTACGAAGTTGAGTGAAAAATTCTTTCCGTATTGCCGCACATACCACAACGTTTATTCAATCTTGTGAAAAGATACACACATATCCTGCACGTTCTAACTCAAGCGTACAGTTCATCAGTGACCTCCTCACATGTTTCTCTGGTGTTCACTGGGCGACTATACATGAACCCTTTCGGTTCTTTGTATGTACATCATTAAATTCACGAGCTTACGGTTTCAATTTCAGTTCAGCCGTGGCATTTCTTTTAATATTTGTCGTTGTTGGACTTGTGATCATAACGACAGCTGGAGTCTTACACTTCGAGACACATGAAGGAAACTACTGCCGCTGGAAATCGTTTAAATGTGTAAACCCGAATTCATGATTTGTGTGTTCGGTCGATTGCCCAGCTTACCCTTTAGTTGGCAAACGTTTTTATCACCAAATGGACTGATATCATCAGTGCGCGACTGCATGAGTATAGAGGTTTGAACTTTATGGCTGGTGATGATCAGTGAATGTCTTTCTCTATATATGATAGTAGATTGACTTTTAAACTGGAAGCTTAGTGACTACTCCTTGTTGTCGTTCATCCCTTGGTCAAAATTCGAATTGGCTATACCTAGTGATGACCGTTTGACCTGAAATCTTGTTGACCGATTTTTTCGCTGTTGACCCTGCGATATGGTAAATATTTGGATTCTTATTATCTCTTCTTCATTTTCTTTTGACTTTCCAGTTGATTAAATATCGACCGTGGGTCTTCAACTTTTACACATTGCTATGTTTAGCTATATAGTGGTGGTGCTTCAAAGTGCAACGTTCTGTTTCAAGACTGGGGCATTTCCACTCCTACTTTCTTTGTTGCAGGTAATTCGCTTGAGACTGTGGACAGTTTCACCTATTTGGGTAGCACTATCTCGTCAGCCTGTAATATTGCTGATGAGATATCAGCGAGGATAGCAAAGACACGAGTTGCCTTTGTCAAACTGCATCATCTGTGGCGTCGAAAAGACGTCCGGCTGTCACTGAAAGGAAGAGCATATAATGCCTGTGTATGTTCTGTTTTGCTCTATGGTTCGGAAATGTGGCCTGTTCACAAAGAAGATATCAACAAGTTTGCTCTGTTTGACCATTGCTGTCTCCGATAGATAGTCCACATTAAGTGGACTGATTGCGTGAGCAATGTGGCAGTTCGCCGACGCTTATTCCGGAACGCTCAGGATGCGCGATCAATTGGTCAACTAATCACGTTGCACAACTTGCGATGGTTGGGTCACGTACTCCGTATGTCATCTGATCGTTTACCTTACAGATCATTATATACTGAGACCATCAACAGTTAGGTGAAACCACATGGTGGTCAAGCAACAACGTGGTCACGAAATATGAAGACCTTGACTGCTCCATTGAGCATTTAGCCCGATGATGAACCACTGAAAACGAGCTTGTTCGCTACATAGTATTTTTCCTTTTTAATAACTCTTATCCTTCTTAGTAACGTTTTGTTCTAGGATATTCCAAGTCATTGTTGAGGTGAACGACAGCCCGAGCCAAAGTATGTTTTGGTCAGGCTTACAGCTGCTATAGTGATGATGATGGTGGTTGGCGGCGGCTGAGTTTGTGTTCCTTCAAGTTCCTTCTTCCCGTTGGTTTATAAGCTATATCAATTTCGACATGACTGTTTTCTGAGCCGGTTGACAAATTGCAGGCTCCCATAAAATCTTTTGCGTGTTTCGCGTTTGTTTCCATAAGGACTTCTGTGATGTTCATACTGAGTTTATGTTCACTATAATTTTCACGAGTGATGATCAATGTGAAGTAATCATATCTGTTTGGTGGCTACTTCTCATCCGTGTAGCTATGTAGATATCTTTTGTTCGGTTTAGCCTACGTATTGTTTTGTGCGGTCATTATGTATGATTTCGTATATCAACTTTCTTTTGTAATTGGATTTGGTTCTACTTTTGTTTGGTTTTGACTGATTATGAGGCACGGGGCAAATCCGAACTATCACGCTGTGCTTACTGCTGACGTAATCAGCCACTCCTGTAATTAGCACAGATAGATTTACGTCAGCTGATGCGTTGTTGCCATGTTTAACTGATGAAAATAAGTGGGTTGGATTCACAGTTTTCCTATGGTTTCACATACCTACACGCATGTGGAGTTTATAGTTTACTCTTGTGCACTTATCCGACTCTTTCTTTTTTATGATTAAACGAAACGCAAAATATGCTCCTACACGGCAGCACCCTATAAACGAAATTGTTGCTTTTGAGGGACGCGGTGAACCTACCAAATACTCATAAGCAACGCATTTCTGATGGCATTATTTTCATTTTCCGTTGCGGAACATGTATTTCCATCTGTCTCATCAGGCTCACTCGACAGTCTAGTATTTCACTGAAAGACTAGTTGACTGTATTTCATCAAAAGAGAAGGATAGTGAAATTACCGGTAGTAAGTTAGGAGTGGGCTGCAAATCAGTCGTATTTGGGCTGACGTCATACTTTAGAAGATCAACAATGTTTATTTAAAAGCCGTCTCAAGAACTCCAACCGGGCTTCCGGATGGTTGTAAGTTCCATATTACAAACTTTTATAGCTGGGGAGAAAACGTAAGTTCACGGAACTTCTCGTCCTATATGCTCAATCAATAACTTCGGTCTCCGGCTTGTCATTTAACTTCAGCTGTTTACTCCTACGTCGCCTTAGTGTATTACCCATATTTCTGCTAAAAAATTGACATTCTTCGCTTCAGGGCAAATATAAATCCACTTAGTATTTAGTGTTTTTGGGTACACAACCCGGCTGTATGTGTTGTTTTGACTGCAGTCTGAACCGTAAGAGCTGCTGTGGTTTGATCGATTAACGAACAAGTTTCTGTCGGCAAAACTGATCGGATCTATTCACTTGTGTGACTGAAAGAACACAGACTATGAAATATATCGCCTACCATACGATATGTACAGTCGATCTTAGAATGATAAGACGGTAGTTTTTACCGTTATAAAATAGACAGTGCAAAATTGGTGACAGCCTTAACTCCAAGGTGAACTGTTGGGCTAGCTCACTCTGAGTAGTGATGTTAAACACGAATTTAGTTTACCGGCTTTGTCTAGCTATTTAATCTAGCACATTCTTGTCCAAAGTTGGAGTTGGACTACGGCACTTGCGCTTGTAATTTTTGTGTATTGAGAAAACACAAGTTGACCAGAACGCAACTGGTTTCCCGTCGACCATATTGTTTTGCGTTGGTTTATTTCATTCCGTGGTCATATATTTTGACACTTGCCATTGGGTTCTAACTATGGTAATTTTCTTTTGAATAATTATTACTACAGTTTGTCAGCATTGGCTGTTCACTAGGCTTTCACGAAACAAGAGCCCACACTGATTTGTTAAGTTAACCCAGCGCAACTGGTTAATTTGCTGTCCACATAGGATTACCATAACGTGTCGGTATGTACACTCAAGATATGTACAGTCACGTGCTAGTGTTTTTGTAATTCACAACTGTGTCTAGCGCAGTACAGTGATAACCAACGTTAAATGGACGTTTCTAGATTGTAACCGGTCAGATGAGAATTCAAACTCAACGTGAGTGGAGGTGACTTTAACTACTGACTAAGAAATAATGACCATGGGTTAAAATTATTGGGTGACTCAGGCTGAAATATTGATGGATTGAATCACGATTGTAGCCTTTCAGCTATAACTAGATTAAACATTACCCATTACCCAGCTAACCAGTTGTTGGTGAGTGGTACTCAACTTACTCGACGGACTTGAAAGGAGAGAGTAAATGGATAATTTAGCTGGCAGCTGTATGGCTTCGCGGTCAGTTATTTTCTGAAAAATGGTATTTTACGCACTGATTGATAATTGTGAAGAAGATTGCATTAGAAGAGCGATACCACTCATGAGACTACATATGTTACATTTAGGCTCAGTTCGTCTGGCGTTATAGGAAACCAGCTCCATTCAAGCAGTGAGGCCAAGGTTCAAATACACATCCTGTCAGAGCCATGTATTTCTCAGAAATTTTGAAACAAACTGAAACAGTAACCTAGTGTTGTTTCAAGCGAGCCAGCTGAAGCGTTAACCTACATTTAGAAGTGACACTTCTTAGGTTCTCCTCAACTCGACATAACATCTCCTGTTCGTTGAACTCATTTCTCATATGTTGTTCAAGTCACTGGAGTGGAAATCGGGTGATTCTTTATTTAACACGATTTTGCCGGTCGTTCAAAGGACCGCACTTTAAGTCACATCGTGTAAGCAGATGAGTCGCCAACATAAAGATGGAAAACGGTTGGTGCGCTTTTTCGTAGAAAATTGATCAACCGTCGGTGTGTGCAGAATTGTTAACACTGGAGGTGTCTAATCTCAGTGCTGTCTAAGGGGGGAAATTTTGCAAAATAATTTCACCTATTTTTCCTATTGATTGTTCAGGCTGGCAGAAAAGAAAAACAGTGATAAGCTCAAGTGTGAACAGCAATAAATCGCAATCATGTTCCTCCTAATGAATTGATATTAATCTCCTCATATTAATAACGATTAATTAACGAAGTCTGCGTGTTGTCAACGTTTGGCCATCAGGTTAAGTACGTGATGTTGCTGGCCATTCGACTGTTCCCATTATTTTGTATGAGTTGCTTGAATATGGATCTCGAAGAACACTGTAAAAACTAAAATTAAAGAGTTATTGTGGTTCCTACTCCCGATTCTTTGTTTTGTTACTGGATCGTTAGCATCAGAAGCATATCAGAATTGCATTTCAATAGTATACAGTGCCAGTGGGCAAACTATTGACCGGGATAAAGTAGTATACAGTAGTATAAAGTAGAGGCGGAATAACGACTCATCATGCATTTCGAATTCAGGGAACAGACATCTGAGGATAAAGTGTTTATTTATTCGTATACTACTCAATGTGCATGGTAACGGGCAGGCTGACACTGCATAGAACCTAGTTTTTTTGCAGTTACTTGTAATATATATACACTTTATGAATTTTCAAATTTTGGACGACACCGTTTTTGATACGTCAGGCGAATACTATCCAGTGCTTAAGTCTTTGTAGGAGCGGCCGTAGCAATTGGAGTCAAACACACGACCTTGTCAATGAAAATAGGGTACTTTTACACCTCAGCTACCTTGAACACCGTTTGTACAAAGTTTGAAACTGAATTGTACAGTCCTAAGTATAAACTTTGTGGACATTCGTATAAAATCCCCGCACGAACCAAACAATATAAACTTGGCAAATGTAAGTCGACATTTATTTAGGTTTGAATCAGAAGGTAGTGCAATTTTTTCCAATGGACATAAATGGTTAAGTGTATATAGTCTCCAGTACTTCACCTCAGCACAAACAGAAAGATAAATGTTACTACTATCAATGTTCCAGTGAACACAAAATAATCATCTAATATCCACCAAATGTTGTTGTGAACAACAATAACTGGGTGGAGTTCATGCTGTTGTTTGCTGATGGCAATTTAAGTGAAACCCACTAAATTTAAACAACTGTTTATCTGATAATCAAACGTAGATGTAACCGACAGTTGATACTGTATTCTGATCCATTCTCATTCTTTTGTTTGACTTTTAGGTATAGGGGACTCAGTTTCAAACGTTACTAAAAACTGACATGGCACTGAGTTTTTTTTCGACCTGTTAAATTTTGTTCATTTTTCGTGAGAAGTATACAGAAATAACCATGTTTATTGAATACACACTATAAATCCCTCCAAGCAGTTTTGCCACATTCGTGACGCTTGGAGTTCCTTAATCCAGGGGTAAAAATTGAGAAAAACGAGTGTGGAGGATTTGTGGGTGGAGGCATACAAAGAAACTACAGTTCCCTGTGGATTTCTTGAGATGGACATATGAGAAATTTACCAGTGTTGAATTGATCCAGCCCATTAAAAAAGCACTTACTCCCTAAATGTGGCTAACTGCAAGTACTGTTATTTTGTATGTATGTTGACCGTCCCGAATGTTTTCAACATCTCAGATTGAACTGAATTGTAACAAAAAGATACGATGTAACACGATGGCCCAATAAGGCCAGGAAGTCATTCAATGTCAACATCAGTTAAAAGAAGTATAATTGTAACGTACGCACATTAAACCTTTTTTGTCCAGTGTACACATTAGAGCCCAGTTATTATTTGACACCTCTCACGCCATTTTGTAAGTGACTACGAGGTATAACATTTTAATATACCCAAGTGTTATTAAACTGGTCCGTTGCTTACGACTGCTTTTAGTTGCCAATCTCGCTTTTTTTCAAAGCAATCTCTACCAATGAATTTAGTTCACCAAAGACATCCGACAATATTATTAATTATGACAGGGGCCTACAACTGTATTTTGGATAGTAGTCGCATGTTATGCTGGTGGATGGATAGCGGCCTTCGTGCATCTATACTTGAAAATTAAGGTTCATACTAACAGTCATAACGCCTATGCCATTTAGAAACTTTGAGCTCAAAGTGATACAATAAAAATATTGTGCAGTGGCTTGACGTTGTTCATCAGAAGTAATTCTCACATCATGGATTACACCCCAGATGTGGCGATACTCAAAACATCATACAATTGAGCACTAGTTGGTCAGGTTCGAAACTTTACCTTCGTTTGTTATTTTTCAATAGGGCTGTTCATACATATATAAATGTTAATTAATATTATCGCCATATTATGCTGGAAGCACTTGATGGACAACGATAGCTGATTAATCGTGAGCCACCGACCCCTAATTTACACCGTTAACCTTGCTGGTCGTCATCTACACAGTAAACATTACTAGTGTTGAAGCAAAGTACTATAACTGCATTGAGCTAAAAACGTAATTGTTCCGTAGTTCTATCGGATTCTCGATTACACACAATGGGAAAAAATAATGATCCCTTCTCGACAGCTAAAATAAACTAGCATACCCCTTATTACACCAATAATTGCTTGTTGCTAGGTGGCAGACTAAGCCCCATACAGGGCCTAGATACTACTCGACAGTTTAGGTCCAGAGGGCAGCATTGGAGGTCACCGGGACTTGAACCAGAAAACATAAGATAAACAACCAGCTTAATTCTGACGAAGCTATTTTGAGGTCATGAGCAAGATGGGGATTCCCATAAACAGAAACCGAAGTAGAAAAATAAGCATTCAGTTGGAATCTCCTCAAATCCAAGCTAAATCTTCGAAGCAACTGCCAACAACAAATGTGAAACTGGCAGAAAATAATTGCGTAACATTTGAGTATATAGTGTTATAAGCAAGCCAATGTATGACCTGCTCATAGTGAAGATCAAAGCCAGCTTCATTGCTTAATAAATGTGCCCTCTTTACTGGGTGCTACCTCTGGTGTCCCCGAATATGCAATTATCTCCCGGCATTTTGTGAAATTTATATAGACATCGAAGACTGTTAATATTGTTTTTGGTATTCATCATCCAAATTTTCTCTTCTTCACCTATTCTACTGAATGGTCAGTTTAGATTGCCGCTTTCTCCGACATAGAGCAATATTCATTAAGTATATCTTAATGCATTAATGGCATTCTCCCGCATAATGCCTATCAGCAACCTTGGTTCGAAAACTTAAAACCCCTTCTAAGTCTCACCGTGCAAAATAACCCTGCTACAACCTAATGTAGTCTTTATGTATCTGATGTTAGAAGGTTTCTATTTTGGGTTTTACAACTCAGTTTCATCTGGATGGCTTATGGTTGAGTCCGTTGTTTTTGCCATTTCACGCAAAATTTTCTGTGGCTGGATTGTAGTCTAGAAATTTTAAACTATTTCCAACTTTTTAGGGGCATTTGCCAACCATTTTCGTCCAACTTTCAACGGAGCTATCGTTTCTAACCCTTGGCCAATATTCTGA
Source organism: Paragonimus heterotremus (assembly GCA_013368495.1). Lineage (NCBI taxonomy): Eukaryota > Metazoa > Platyhelminthes > Trematoda > Plagiorchiida > Troglotrematidae > Paragonimus > Paragonimus heterotremus. Next base: position 178,687 of record LUCH01000023.1, on the reverse strand, counting down.
ATTTCTAGTGATTGATATTTTTTTAAAAATAAATAACCCTTTGATATCTCACCCTAGGTTTGTGCCATAATTGTTTCTTCAAGCATTTTCAAACGTTGGAATAAAAACTCGTGGACCCCAGAGGCTTGTGTGTAGTAGCCGAGTCATACTAGCAGGAAGTTAACGTACACATAATCCGTTTTTTATTGTTTCATTCATAGTTAAACTGTCCAAATGTGCATCAAAATTTTTTTACGTTACAAACTGTGTTGAGGTATCCATTTGAGTATTTGGTCCAGTTATGACCTGAGAGCGCTGCTTAAATATCTAGCAACAACTTGCTCATTTGCCAAAGATACTGGTGTTCGGTTATGCTTAATTCTGGAAAAGAAAAAACTAACTACAACATAAAATAAGAGTACTGTGCATGCATAGGGGGTATAAGAAACATGAAATGTATTTTCACTATGAGAAATTCGTAAAGCACTCTATGCCTCCAACACCTCTTCATACTAGTGAAGGTTTAACTTATCTTGGTGAAATTGAAAAATACTAGTGATTATGTTTATTCAGTGTATTCTCTACACAATAATTTTCAAATTGTGTGTCTTATTTTAAGATTGAAAGTTTTTTAGTTTTACGATTAATTACTATTCCTTTGGGAAAAAATAATAGACCAAAAGGTCCGTGGATAGTCATAACAAGCTTTTGCTGATCGGATATTAGGTAAGAAATAATCATGGGACCAAGTTCTGTAATGTTTTGTTTCAGCCACCTGTGCAGAGTTCATAACCTCATCCGCATTTTGGCTCAGCTGTAGATCATTGCATGTCCGTACTCCAATTTGTCACCTGGTCGTAAACCCTAATCTTGAACGATTTTCACTTACACTATATTTCTGCCTAAGAAAGAATTCACCAGTTTGTCAGCACTATAAATCGATAATATATTTTCATAACTGGATAAAGCGTTTTGATCGAGCTCTGTCTGAACTAAATGGTAAGCATGAGTTTCGTTATTAGCAGAGCTCGTCAGTTGTATACATCTTTCACAGTGACATCAAACTAAACGCAAATGAAATAACATGCACAAACGCACAGTCACAGTAACTTGTGGTTATAGTTCAGAATCTTCATTTACCTCAACAGGAGATATATTAACTGTCATCATAACTTAAACCGATGGACTTACGAGCCGAAATTTCCTAATAAGTCACAATAAAAGAAGTCACTAAACACAGCTGACTAAAATAAAACCTAAGCTTGACGTTATTTTTCGAATGAGAGCTGGCTGATTAACTTACCTGAATACGAAGTTGTGAACATATTTACGTAGTGTCAATCTGGTATCATACAAGTCTCCCATCACTGTCAATACATCGGAAGTGGTGTTAGTGTAGTTTACCTGAAACATGCAATCCAGTGCGGCGTTAGCAGCATACTTCACGAATATTTTAGATGCAGGGGAAGCATATTTACAGAAAACTGAAGAAAACTGTGAAGGCGGCAGGAAAGAGGTATAAAATCTTATATGGCATTGTGGTATTTGGCAACTGAAATCGACGAACTATTCAAGCAAAGCATAACTTGGGCTTGCTAGCTAAGGTAAGAAACCTTATAAAGAGGATGTTTCGGTGAAGGCTTCTACCGGGACTTCAAAAATATTGGTTAATTTATACCATGCAGGTCAAAATACTCGGAATTTCAACGAAAAATACTTGTAAAAATCAACTGAAAATGAGATACCTTAACAGTGGACGCTTTATGGAAATTCGTTTGACAATAACCGAATACAGTTAGACTGACGGATAAAAAGGTGAATGTAGTTATTTGGTTGTTGATGTAGCACATTTGACTGTCATGTTAGTTCTCAGGTTCTTTTCGTGAAGTCCGAAGTAAGACTATTGTAAATTTAGTAAACTTATTTACTGAATATCAAATATGTACTCAATGGACGCAAAATGGAATATGATTTTTGCAAATGACTGTTTGGAGTAGTGGTGTTAGTGGTAGTTCGGAATGATGAGTTGAGCATTCAGTTATTCGTTGGGCTTAGCAAGTTCGGCGAACAACCGAATGTCTTTAGTTGAGGTAGCAAGAAATCCAACTCCGTACAACCAGTGTAAATCAACTTCAGCCTATGACACGACAATTGCCGGTTTGTACTACAACCTGGCTCTCTTCTTAAACTTCTATTCAAAAACATAGCCATTCAGCGTCAATTTTTAACGTGTGTGTAAGGGATTAAAATGGGGAATTGTCGTTGTTTAGAAGCCTGAATCTGGTGATCAAAAACTGCGAACTAATTGGGTGAACTGTACCCATCTAACCTGTGAAGCTTACCCAAACCGGATCATTTCTCTTAAGTGTTCTGTTCTATATGGAAATTATATGGTCAGTAGTTTCATCGATAGACTGATCGGTGTTTAGCATCGAGGTCATCGGTTCATATCTTAAGCCTGTTATTTTTACACGTTGAAGCAGAGGGGTAAACGTAAATGTGTGATTCTGAATAAGACAATTTGGCTGGTAGCATAGAACTGTTTGACTCAAATGTTTGGTTTTCCTGCCTTACCTAGATAAAAAATCACTTAGAAAGCGAACTGGTAGTGAAGTGTGGAATGTTTTGGGAGAAAATCCGTACTTTCCTAAAACTCCAAATTGCAAATCCTGACCTTCATATTCGGTTCTGAAACAGCGGCCCTTTAAAGGTGTTTTGCTGATTACTTGTGATATTAAAATAACCCCTAGTTACTGTATCCAGGAGTTCCTATTTCGAGCAAAAAGATTTTGTTTTTCATAGTAAACCACACGAAAATATTCGTTCTGTTAACGTTTATAGTTAACACAAAAACCAATGTGAATACCTCGGAGTTTGCCTATACTCATTTTAGGTAGACATTTCGCAATGTACCATTTGATAAAAACAGATCAATATGTTTCATTTAAAATTATTTGTTAAATTTTTACACTAGCTACACGTAGAAGTAATTTATAATAATAACCACATTCGGATATAAAATAACCGAGTTCTTCTATTTACTTCAAAAGAATCTGTTAGAAAGTCTTGACAGTACTACATATTGTCTCTATATCATATGTGGCGAATCACCTAAAAATTCTTCTTTTTTAGATAAAAGTAAAAGATTTTCAAAAAATGAATCATTATTGTTGACATTGTTTTTATTTGTTCTTTCCTCAAATAGAAACGCCTGCTTTATATTTTCTAAAAACATTTTTGAACATCAAAACAAAATATAATCGGATGCGAGTTACGGTTCGCTTCACAAATGACCTTCAGATAAATTCGAATCTCATTAGTATCTTTCGTTATCGCATGATTAACAAGTTATAAAATGTACAAATTGTATCTTGATTCATTTTTAGAACAAGATCCGGAAGACGATGATGATTAAACTTTAGATGAAGAAAACTAACTCTATAATTTTATTGATAATGCTAATTACAGGTGCTATTTGGTAAATAATCGTACTCATAACAAACATGGAGGTGAACAATTCATTTCAGTTGGAAAAACGATAACGAAAAAGTGTAATTACCTCAAGTAAGCAAGTAGTTTGCAAAAAAGTCTCCATAATAGTTTACATGAAAATTATTCTGGTCCTCTTTTATTAGTTAGAAAAGCGACATTTACTACTGATGCGAGAATAGTCCACCAGAATAAATAAGCAGGAATCTTGAGTTTCTCACAGATATCAAGCATTTTTGAGAACCATTAATGATCATAAAACATAAATTCAACTAACTGTGTGCAACCTGCGAGACCAACGATAAAACTTAACACATAGTTCACTGAAAACCTGATATAAACATTATTACTGATGAGTAGTCGGGGATTTGGTTAATTTTAAATTGAACATCACCCACAATTGATCGCAGCTGTCGCATTCCCATAGACTTTCCAGTCGACCCCTTTCGAAAAGCAGAAGCATTAGACTTGAGGTTCGCTCTTATTAGAGCTCGTCAGTAGTGCATATCATCGCCACTGCCGGGACTTGAGCCACGGACATGCTGTTCCTGAGGCAACCGTGTTTACCACTGCGCCATTGACGTCACGTTAGGCACGACCGGATTATCATATGTGAACGCTCAACTACTTTGGCTTGTGAGTAATGAGCAGGTTGCCCGATCGTCTCGAAATGGAGACACAGTTACCGTCTGTTAACTCCAATCGATAACCCCGCGATTAGGACTTCCTAGACAGGTCGAAATCTCCGATCTCATAAACATGACCCGGGTGAATCGAAGAATAAACGTTAAAGTAACCAGTAAGGTTAAGCGGGAAACATTACATTAGGTTTGTTAACGAAAATGTCCTTGAACAAAACACAGTGAGGTTTATCAGGAGACTATGTAGAGTTGACGGATTACTTGTGTGTTTACAGGACCGTCAAACAACACTTCAAGTGGTTGCATTGAAAAAACGCTCCATCAGTTTTGTAAAATGACATCGTGTGACTGGTGCAAAATGATAAATTTCGCCACCGTCCGTAAATGTCATCACCAGAGAACATGTAGTGGCCGAGATGTGCGTTTCAGCGCAGGTTTCCATCCCTCACCGTAAATAGGTATATGCAGTACAAAACTCAGTTTACTACTTTGTTAAAAAGTAGCAAAGGAAGATAGAGGGTAAAGGCTCTTTGATCAACATAGTGACAAAACAACTTTGAAGAAGGTACGGATAAACACTAATTCATCTCTAGGTTCTTTGTGAGGATGGTGGCTCGTTCCATTTCAATCTCCAAGACTTATCATCGATCACGATAAACTTCTAACCTAGTCAACCAGGTAAACAGGAAAGCATAACAGTATGTCCTTCAAAACTTCGACGCGAAGGAAAAACAACAATGGGTTCAACCATGGGTAACCAGCGTTCTTGATTGTTGTCGTCAGCGTTGAGTATAAATTGTTATTTTTTGTATAAAACATTTCACGAAATTTGCGATTTGAATGTACCATCAGCTTATACGTTTTCATCAACACAAAAGCATTCATATACATTCTGAAGTTGGAAAAACAGATAATTTGTTTTGCTATCGTTAATCCAAACACATGTTCACGCATCCATCTACATGTGTACGAGTATACACTTACAAGCAAACAGCCATGCACACATCCACATGTGAGCACCAGTGCGGTTATAATGATGACTAGAAAAGCTTTCATTTATAAATGTTTTTCAAAAGTAGTTTTTAGCCAACAGTCTATTTGACCTGTAATAATCCCACTGCTTTACTGCAGTTGTTAATCCCAATGGGATTGCTGGCGGTAAACTCACAAAGGAATTCGCACAAATTAATTAACGCATGTTGGTCCACGCAATACACGATGTGCGGCCGCTCAGTTGCCTGGTTTATGGTCGATGGAAAGGCGGCACACCCCGGACGTTATCGATCATAGTGTACGCAGATTTACTCATTCAATCCAGCAAATGAAGAGAAAGAATCAGTAGGCTGTTAGACATTGTCGTCTACTTGTTATCCTCTCCAGTCATTTATGAAGATTACACATATAGAACAACTGCTAGCTTTCAAGAGTTTGACGGACAAACTAATCGATGTAATAAATGTGCTGTTTTCCGGACCGGTAGTTTGCACGAGTTGAAAACAAGCTGGCATGCATATAACAAAGTTACATTGGAGACAAGTGTAGCGGAAGACAAATGAAGTCACGACACGGACAAAAATGAGCGGTAACCCCCTTTTGTTTATTACCATATCAGTATGAACTACGACGACAATTGGAGCGTCAACAAAATCTGTTTTTGGTCACAAAATGATCAGATGATACGTTCGGTTGTTAATGCCTCAGTAGGGTGCTGGCGATGAAGAGAACACTGAGTGTGTTGTTCAGTTTGGCATTGTGACTTGTCTGAGGTATGTGATTATCTACTTAAAATAATGGAAGTCGGTCCTTTGATCTGTTCAGTACAATCAGACTGACCAACTGGAATTGCAACCACTTTTGAGATTGTTACCTTATTCGAGTATTCCAGGTGACGTTAGACATTCCCGTGTAGCGTTCACTGCATCCAGAAAGAAAAACTACACACCACAAAGTGCATAATTCGGCCGTTCCAGTGTATTTCGATAACGCAACTAGTGTTTTTTCTGTTTTACGTCAAACTCAATTTCATCATCATATTTCGTGAGCATTATCAGTCAATGCGGTAACAGAGTATGTCTTGGACTAGTGGCAAAAAAAATTCACCAAACAATAAATCGTTCAGCCTGCCGTTTTCAGCTGTTCTTTTCTGGTTTTGTGTATTAGTCAATATTGATGTTAACTGCCACCTTTTCATGTAAAGCATACTTCTTACTAATGGGACCAGTGAATACATGAGTTGTTTCTCATTAAGACTGATTCGAATCTGGTGTTTATCAGCCCTAGTGGTCACAACCAAGCAATATGTAAACCGATCGGTAGCAAATTGCTGGTTTGTGTTGACTGTACAAATAAGTACCCAGATCATCCGTTTCCAGAAGTGCCTTCGGGTAATATTGTGTGGCAACCAACGGGCCAGATAACGGTCTAAAGAATGGCGAACTAATAAATAGGCATAAATAAGCATAAAATGGATAAACGAAATTTATGAGAAAGAAAAAGTGGTAACAACCTTTCAGACAAAGACTCACTATTGAATGGAACCCAGTGGCATGCCCCGAAGCATTTCAAGTCGGCGATGGAAGTAGTTAACAATGCTTTAACTTTAATAGATGGTGCCTCTCCATCTTTTTTAGCGAGGCAACCAAACCTGTTGTAGTCTACGCTCGCGTCACCAGTTGGCCATCCTGCACTTCTGTCAACAGCTCTACTAGCCAGTAAGCGGTTAACCGTTTTGCCAACAGCTGGATCTCATGACACAGTCTAGCGTGAATTTTGTCAAAAAGACCAAAAGTGTTAGGCTGCTTACCAAAAAACCAGACCTTCACGATCGTTTATTCTTCATTTCACTTGCTATTTGCCTCACGAGATCGGTAAATACTGTTTGTTTGAAAGCTTATCCCCCTTCAAAGTAGCTGATGTGAACGGGCTATCAGAATTGGGCTGTGTGGACCTATCATGCTGTTGGTACATTACGCAATATTCTTCGTCGTCCTAACACCTGCAGCAGTTTTTTGCCCGGTGGCTAAGTCGGTTAGATTCCCGTCAAATCTTGAGTTTGGTGGACGGGAACAGGAACAATACCAAAAATGAGTAGTTTGGTGGTTGAGAGTAAGCAGGACTATGGCCAGTGTAAACTGCCGATGGACGGATGAGGTCCAACTTGGCTAATGAGATATGTGAGCGTTTCAATGCAGTTTTCATTTACGCAGCATCATAAATGACGCTCACTGGGCTAGTGCTCAGTCGGTCATGTTTCGACTGTGATAACAGGAAGTGCGGACTGTACTCACATCTTAATCTTGGTCTTGACTAATAAGTCCAAACAAAGATAAAACCACTTCGGATGGAGTTATGCTGTCAATAGAATTGTGTGAAATTAAAGGCATATGACCCATTGTTTTACTTGACTAATATTTACCGAATGCACCGCCCGTTCTAGGAAACGTAGCCCAGATGGATGTCATTTACCATCTTTTTGCAGGCAACAACTTTGATCGTAATGTCTCGGTTGCAAATATGTATTGTCCGATCTTTGTCGTTCACTGTTGAGTGGAAACCGTTTGGACCAAAGTGTGCCAGTCAAATGTGGGTTTGCAAGGTAAACAATAACATCAGCATGTCCAAATTTACTATGGTTATGTGGCTCAATATTATCCAGCTAATTGTCCGCTAAGCCTCTTAATCGAGACGGCATTGCCTCCTTCAGTAAACAGATGTTACGAAACACATTTAACTCAGAACTGTGACACCTGGAATGAGGAACTTTGCGTTGCCCTTGGAATAGAACTTATGCTAAAACTTCTTTCGTGAACGTAATACGAAGACGGTTTTATTCTCAGTGAAGGGTGAACATATATTTATAGAGATCAATCAGCATAACAGATAACGAGGTTTATCACTGGCTGACATTAGCAGCGTGTGTAAAGCCACACAATGGACCATACTTTTTCCATTAGTGATCTAAGGACTAGTTGACTATAAATAGGTACAACTACTCGTACAATCCGGCTGCCGTTTGTGTTCAGTGTTGGATTGAATATTCGGGAACTCTTGCGTGTTTTAGTTGCGATTGCTGACAGAATGTTTGGATTTACCTCACACGGACATATTAACACTGGTTGCTGACTAGCATCCCTCGTTTTTTTCCGCCGGTCTCTTTCTCATAATTCAGTCGATTGTACACTTATATATTCATCTGACTGACAGTTAGGTTGATATTACCCTGTAGATGCGCTGTATGGCTCGTGCGTGCTGCCTCCGGTTTCCTTAAGGACGAGACCACTAGTCTCTTCCGTCCAAACAAAACTTCTCTGCCAAATCAGCCGCTCCTAACGTTTTGATCAGAAATCCAAACTGGAGTTGACTGTAATAGCTGACCACTTAATTTTACAGGTAGAGTGAACGAAACTGCACTAGGTAGTTCACATTAAAGATGATAAAAAATGAATTGTCATTAATGAGCAAAGAAGTCAATCCAACATGGGGTTTATAGCTACCGCGTTCAACATTGGAATACGTCCTAAGTAACATTTGAGAGATAGGTCTATTGTATAGATTGCAGATATGCCACTGTATGAAACGTGCACACAGTTACCTATGTGATGTGTTCCGGCAGACCAACTACACAGTTGCTCAGTTTATTCATTGTGCTCACGCTGCGCCTATTAACTTCAGTCATTCTTGTGTATCCAGTGTTGTGGGTAGACGCTTAAATTTACATCACACACAGATATAAAGGTAAAGTTTGTTCCAGTATGTAAGTGACTGCCTTCAAATTTGAACGTATGCTTACCCCCTTTCACGCGTTGCAACCATGATCGATTAACTGACGTTAACTTGTCTGGCTGGTCCCTAGTCTTGTGGGATAATTGAGCGAACGTGTTGAGAAGTGGCCGACTAGTGACCGCGTTTGGATAGGATGGTCTGTCGTTTGCTTTGGTTAGCGAACCTGGCACAATCGATCCATGTGAAGCGGATGAGTGGTCAGATGACCGACCAGACAAACAACTTCACCAGATGAGTGGTTGGGCAGCAGAGGCTGTTCCAGTAGGATAGAACGAACTGAGGAGATAGCAGTGTCTCAATTTAATCATGGCTATTCGACATCCCATTCAACCAGTGAGAATAGAGGTGGGTCTGTTTTGTTGAAAATGGTCGGAATGTCGCTGACTACATTCTATAACTTACCGAAGAGCCTTGATGTTGAGTTAAGCATAGCTTATCTGTTCGTTGACGCAATACACCATACTGATAAACAGCGCATGTTAGCTCATATATCATAACTGGACTCATAGCTAAAAAGACGTAACTCAACATGACCATGGTTTTCCCATAAACGTTATCTTCAACAATGAGATTTTTCTGTTTGTCCTGAATGAATAGACATGTGTTTTCAGCAAATGGCTAGTTGAGCAACGAAAGTCGGGTGGGTAGTCAACAAAAAACACGGTAATTTAATTCAGTATTACGGAATCCATCTTGAACTTAGCTACACTGGAAGTTAAACAATGTCAGGGAAACGGTTGATTGTGCCTGGAAGTTCAGTTGCCTACCGTGCTGCAATAATAAGCTATTTTTTAGTGGGTGTCAGATGTGAAAACATGGGAAAACAGGGACAAGCTTACGCAGTTAGGTAGCTTCTAGTATGTAAACGTCGTACTCACATAACCGCTTCATTTTAGGAGATCTGGTCGCCAGTATCTTCTGGGCTACCAAACAAACTGCAAAGATTTCTCAATAGATAAAGTAATCAGCTAGCCGTTTTACGGTTAACGTCGATGCGCATACAAGCATCTTGTTTTCACCAGTTTACATAGAACTGGACCTTATTCTGATACTATTATTCAAGGAGGTCTTCTCTTACTTCAGATAAGTGGGGACTCGAAAGCAAACTTCTAAAAATTAATCGTTCTGACTGTACGGTGTTTGCTTGTAGATTTTAAAGAGTTCCGTTATTTAATAGGTGAACACAAAACTTCGTTATCTTAAGGATAGCACGTTATGGATAATTTATTGTGAATTAAAAAAGCGGCAGTATTATGTCTTCGGCAACTCCTCCTGGGGTAATAAAGAATACTTAGAATTACCCACATTAATCCGGTACACCAAATCTTAGATTCTGTCATCACCTTACTGATCCGGAAGTATGATTCAGATGCTTGTTACCGGAAGGTTCTGGCCTCTCCTGATATATAGCGCCTATCACATGGTAGGATCCATGATTCATGAAGGCTAAATTACATCCGATCACCATGGACACAAAGCATTATCTGTTTACAAATGCGTAATTAGCAAATCGTTTGTTTCTGATGGAATTTAACGAAGCATAATGATTTACAGTACATCCCGCCAACCATTGTTTTACATACAGTCTCTGAGTTTTACGCTGATGAATAATGGTATTTTAAAACGTTTTCAATCACTAACGGATTCAGTAGATTTGTGTTACATCCTCCAATCAGTGAACAGAACATTTGTAAGGTTTAGAAACTAAAGAAGCTCACTCACGTGCTATTAGTTGTCTAGGCTTCACGCATTGCATTCGGCTGTTTGTCAACTGAATCTAAGGCTTACTTGAAAGAAGGCCAGTCCAAGTACACACACACACACACAATATTAGAACATTACTGATAAGACGGAAGACAGTCGCGCTCATTCAGGTAGAAAACAAGCAAGCCGGAAGAGGACACGGAGATAACACATGTTCCACAGGAAACTGAGGTCAGGACAGGCACCGGTGCGGTATCTCTGGCCAGGTGGGGTGTCATATGAGACAGTGTTTAGATGGCCTTAGGCTAATGTGATTTTCATGGTGATATGCTATGGAAAATAAGCTTCTCAATGAGTAAGTCTTTATACACCTCTTTGCTACATGACCTGCCAGTGAGTGAAAGTAGCGCCGTTGTGAATGTTCTAAAATGCTGACTAACACGTAATCAACGCACTGTTAGGATGGAATTGGAAAATACAAAATTTGGGGAATGGTGGCTAACTGCAAGGACGGTTGCATTTTATGATCGAAGTTCATAGTCAGTTTAGCTTAAAAGAGGTATTAACCATGAATGTAGCAGCCCTGGTCAGTGTTCAGTGTTCATTTGCCATACGAACAAAGATGAAATTTCTACGTAGTTTCGTATTAATTATGGTCATCTTTTGGAACACATCAAAAGCCGTCTCACCAAAAGATCACTTTCATAAACCAACTACCTACTTATTTAAACAAACCACGCTGTCATTGGGAAACGTTGGTGAGTCCCATTGAACAGCCTGATGTATTTAGATTTTGAATACATAATAGTTCCCTGTAACTCTTCAGATCACAGCTGGTGATTGCCTTACGTCATACAAGCTATTAACCACAAAATGCTTGAATGTTACTGGAATGGATACCGAGACTATTGTAGAAAGCCACATACTCGCCATTAAGCACTTTTAGGCCGAACTTGGCACAATAGTTTTATACCTATTGACCGAAGTTGTTATTTTAGACAATGCGTGTAGCTCTTTTCAAGAAAACGAAAATTCCGTCTAAATATACGTTAACCTTACTGAGAAAACTTTGCTGCGTCTTACGGGCCAAATGTTGCATCATACTAGTTTATATTAGATTACTGAAGAGTAGTCGGGGATGTGGTCAATTTCAAGTTTAACATCGTCCACAGTTGATCGCAGCTGTCGAATTCCCATAGACATTTCAATCGACCCCTTTTGAAAACGAGCATTAGACTCGAGATTCGCGCTTGTTAGAACTCATCAGTAGTGCATGTACTTGCCACTACCAGCACTAAAACTCCGGCCACGCTCTCATGAGGCAACCACTACGCCATTGACCTCGTATTAGGCACGACAGACTTATCAAATGTGAACGCTTAACCACTTTCGCTTGTGAGTAATGATCGGACTGCCCGATCGTCTCGAGAGACGACACAATTACTGTCTGTTAACTCTGATCGATAAGAAAGTTCTAATCGCGGGTTATTTATTACAGTTAACAGGCAATTACTGTCTCCTATCGGGACGATCGAGCAATCTGATCATTATTCACAAGTCAAAGTGGTTAAGCGTTCGCATGTGATAATTCTCTCTTGTCTAGTCCGGTCAACGACACAGTGGTCCACAGGGTTGCCTCGTGAAAGCGTGGCCGGAGTTTTAGCCCAGGCCGTGGCAAGGGTATGCACTACTGACGAGCACTAATGAAAGCGATACTGGAGTCTAATTTACATTAGTTCAGTCCCCATTATGTTTCACGTAACCTCCCAATAAAAGGTGATGAATTTTGTTTCTTTATTTAATAGAAGATAATTCTCAACATTTAATCCGACACGACATATTCTCCCACGTTTTTGAAAATTTTCCGCATGCTTTTAGGCACTGATTAAAAACGTCAACTTGTCGTTAATGCTGGTATTTAACATGTTATCACTATGCAAACAAGTTCAAGGTCTATGGTTCACGTTCTGCAGGAAAATTATTATAACATTTCCCAAACAACATTACATTAAAACTGTACTTTGTAAGTGATGACCTCCCAAAACATCCAGTTAACTTGTCTTCTCATGACAATCACACAGATATGTCAAATAAAGGAGTGGGTTTACATTATATATCTGTCACCCATTTTCACACTTCTTTCTAAATTGTTTGATTACACTTTAATCACCCACATTTTGTTCAGCTAATTACACACTGATGGTTTTCATTTCCACAGGTGATATGAGCTTTTTCTATAAATTCCATCACTAAGCTAATGAATTTTGGTTTGAGAACTTTATTTATAAAACAACTATAATGTTTGTTCATTTCTAGTTTTATTTATCTTGGAGTTTCATATTCGTTGTTTACTTGCCGAATGTACTACGAAGCTGAAACAATAATTTATGAATATCCTGGAGATCCTCGTGGGGAGCGTGTTTCGTGTGATATTTAATAACCTAATCTGATTCCACGGGTGTGTACTTCGCATGTAATTTACACTGTGAGTCACGTGATCACAAAAGTAAATAAAATGAGTTTGAAATATCTCTATATCACATGTTTGATGACCTGTAATTTACTTAAGACAAAACAAAAGTAGGTTTTACGACTGATGGTTTTCTGACAGAAATGACAGAAAACAGTTGGCAGGTATTATAGATGGCGGTCTACTTAGCGAACGGGAAACTAAGCTTATCCTAATGGCAAGGATCATTTGTTAAGGATGTTGAAGTACAAAGTCATCTTATGAAACTAGTTTCCAACACAGGTGTATCAAAGTAGACGTAAACACTTCCAAATCTCTTTGTGGCAAATCCATGAAACGCGCTTAAGACAATCTATCCGCTCAGTTCATTTTCGGATGCACACAGTATTCATGAATAGCTTCCAGAAACATATTACTCTGCTGTTATCATTCGTCATATAAAAACGTTCACAGCGAATGGATGCAAACGAAAGTGGACATTTTTACACGGAGTTCACCACAGGCTATAAACGTTACTGATCGTCATGTACACGAACCCCCATCCAAAGACATGTCTGTTCATATGAATTCATTTATAACGTTGGCGTCGAACCGGTGCATGTCAATGATAGCTTGGTTGTTAATTGATGAATGTGTTGCAATGTTATTGAACTAACCGATAGTTATCTGTTGGAAATCGGTAAAACTCACTGCGAAAAATACAATGGGGTAAAATTCACGTGATAACTTCGAGAAGAGTGAGGAGCGTAATGCGCAATATATTTCATGGAAAGTGAATCAGCTACCTTTCCTAAAATAGTCTAGAAATACTTTCTGATCACGGACAGCACCGACAGTAAACATTAAGATGTGTGTCAGTTCACAAGTCTTCATGGCACAGCACGCAAACTTTACAACTGCAAATGGAAATCCGTGTAAAGCACGCTGAATTAATGCTTAACATGCAGCATGTTCCATTAGTTTTCTAGTACAATTCCATCAGTAGCCTCTGATCGGTTAACGTTTCTTCTTTTAAGCAAATTTGTTGCTTCGTGGGTGGTTAGATCGCTGAATGAGGTACAGACTCAACCAGATATGCAGTCGAAAAACGAACCTTCTTGCACCGAGAGTTGCGAAACCGGGCAAAAATTACTGCTGATCGTAGTTCACACACACGTCTTAATTCCTATCAGTGGTTACTGTGTGTTCGACGATCTCGTTATCTCCCGTTTGATTACAATTACATCGAGATAGCCTACCACTAAACCTTTCACCAGACCAATACTTTAGTGAAAAGTCAGGGTTTCACCCAGACTGCAACTGTGGTGAATATCTGCTGGCAGTCACAAAATTACATTTATCGTAAGTCAGAATACACAAGGGGCTTCTTATTTGTTAATAATCAAACATTCATAGATTGTTTAAACCCCCAGAACAGTTTATCCTTTTTGACACGTCACCTTCAGACCTTCTGGCTTACGATGAATGGTTATTATCTTTCAATATCAAAAGTCATTGTGACAGAATTCTTTTTATCACTAACACGAACTGGGCATTGAAAGCCCTTTATCTCAACAGCTTGAAATAGAAGTCATAGACCAGAGCTTGTTACCTGAAATGTGTTTTTGATTCTACTCTGGTTTATGGAGACATTTCGGTTGAACACAACATTATCATCAGAATGTGATGACAGGAAAAGTTTTCAGACAGAATGAAAGGTTATATTCCTGTCAGGAAGTAACTATGTTCTCGTAATCAGTTACAATGTACACTTTGACCGCGTCTCTGTGTTAAGCTGTTCTCACTTCCTATATAGAAAATGCCCAAATATCAGTTACCACAAAAAACTTCCATGATGGATTGTTTTCTCATAATGACCTACCAGTTTTAACAAAGTGGAATTAAGCCAGGATATATACCAGCATTAACGTAGAAGTGAATATTTTCCAATACTACCTTAGGGATATAGGTAAGAAACCAGTTATTTGACGTTTGACAGTCACTGTCGTCTTTCGATATGTTGGAAAGATCTAAACATTACTCACAAGCAAGTGTATCCAAACACTTGTACAGAATAACTTAGTCATGTCTAATGGGGGAGGAGCAAGTGTTGCAGTGCCTCATGAATGTGGGGCCGAAGTTTTAGTTCAGCCTGACTAGCTCTAAAAGGAATGCAGTTCAAGTCTAACACTCTGTTCCGGATAGGACTGACTGAAATGTTTACAGAAATGCGACAGCTGGGATCGATTGTGAATAATGTTCAATTCTTGCCAATCAGAAATCTCCTACTATTTACCAGTTCGTAAATTTTTTAACTTGAAGATCAGTTTGAAGGTGTTTATTTTCTCATACTCAAAAGTCGTAAACTTGTGATTGGCATGGTAAACAAAAGTCATGGGTGGTCATAATCTGGAAAAACGATGTGGACAATTTGGAACGCCATGTGGACAGGCTACTGGGATTAAGATGACTAGGTTCTCTTAGGTTCGGCCGGGCATATCACGTTGTTTAGTTAGTGACATGAACTATGTTGTATCTGTGCATGTGAGCGAAGTTAAATCAGTGTACAAAAATAGGTTTTTCTTCGACAACCTTACTCTAATATTACTAAGCATAGTTTGGTGAGCTCGCTCAATCGAGCGGGAACAAGACCAATGAACACGACTCAATTACAAGGTGAAATCAATCAGGCGCTGGCGAACTGTCATAGATTTTGGCCGTCATTACCAATAAATCACTCATATATTAATGTGATCTTCATATATAAGTAAATTTGTCAGGTCGATCAAGCGCGAATTCGTTTCGTGAAACTGGGTTTATCAGAGTTAGTGTTACTGGAATTTTCATGGCCGGAAATCAAACAGCTACCGATCACTTTACTGAGGCTATGAATTACAGTTCCACAAACAAGTGATAGTTATTGAAGACTAGAGTTTATCCCTCTAGTCTATATACTGTAATGAGTTTCAGTGGATAAGATTATTACACTACTCAGAATGATCGTCCTGTTAACACTGTAGTGAATAAAGATGATGAATTCAAAAGCTTAGATGTAAAATCGATTCGGGAGGACCGCTGTATCAGTGCAACCTTCCCAATGACGCTACCTCGCCATAGCTACCATTCTCTGGTGATGTATAGTAAAACAAACCACATGCAAAGCAGCCTGCTTAATAAAGTCATTAAGCAGATGTTTGTTAGCACACCAAGAAATGTTATCTCTAAACACGTGCCACAAATGTACACTGCTTCAGTGTTGATCACGGGCAGGATTAATAATCTGGCTTACTGCACATGTTCTAGGCGGCCTCGAAGTTGAACACATCAAGCTGCGGTTGAGTGTTCAATACCGAGATCTCACTGTCAACTGAAACTAAATTTATATGTAGAAAGTTGCACTTTGCCATGCACGTTTGACATTTTTAAGTTGTAGGCTACAATCTACAAGATACATTATTGCAAGTTGAACATCACTCACATTTGATCGCAACCTTCACATTCAGATACTTTCCAGTCAGTCCCTTTCGAACAGAAGCAATAGACTCGAGTCTCTGTCTTGTTAGAACTCGTCCTTGCCAACACCGGCACGCTCTCATGAGGCAACCGTGTTGTCCACTGAGACATTGCTTCACACTGGGCATGACCGAATTATCAAATGTGAACTCTCAACCACTTCCGCTTGTGAGTAATGATTGGATTGCAAGATCGTCTCGAGAGGCGACACAGTTACTGTCTGTTAACTCCAGTCGATAACTACGCGATTAGGACTTTTGAAGCAGGTGGAAACCTGCAATCTCATCAAGCCAGCTAACAAATATTTTAGGTCACTGACGATCGATCTGAGATTTGCCCAATTTTTAGTTGAAACTGACACATTTGCTTCTGCTTTCGTATGTAGATAGAAATTCCAGCTAACCCATTTCCAAAAGAAGTAACAGACTTGGGTTTCGCTTTTTTTGAACGATACTGGCTACAAAGTCTATCTGACTGCAAGGACTGCGATCGAACGTGAGTGGTGTTCAACTTCAGATTAACCAGGTCCTCAGCTGCTCATCAGCAATCTAGATTTACATAAATTTAATTATGCTTACCTCCCCAGTATCGCCATCTTACTCAGTACAGCCGCGTGGCCCAGAATGAAATGTGGCGTTATTACTGAACTTTGGCTTCAGCAATACATCTTCCTATAACTCCCTTCTCCTTGAGCAGCTGCTTCCTGTCATTAAAGTGAAATTCCGCTAGTTATTACACCTCTTTTTCTTTCATTGAATGTAGTCGATCAGCCATTTTTAGTTTGCTCCTCAACTAACAATTATCCATGAGTCCCAGAAAGGGATGCGAGTAGCTGTACAAGCACTTAGCCCTACTAGCTCACTACCTTGTTTAATCTTATAAAATCCACGTCAGTCATAATGTAAAACCTACAACCTGTGAATGTTAGAATGGCCGTTTGGACATCCAGACCATGGGATGCAGGTAACTGTCACTGAGATTGTCCGGTTGAAACACTCCTCAAAACCTGTTCTGGAGACACGGCGAACCTATATCAGTTACAAGCCAATCACACACGGTCAGTCGATTTTCTTCTGACACAAAGAACTTAAACAGCTAACGTGATTATCTCACACGGCGACCGAAGCAAATGTTTTTGGGTAAGTAACTTTATAGCCAGTCATCCTGGCACTTATTCGTAAGTATTTATAAGTTACACCACTCCACATATGTGGTGCTGATTGGACTTATTAAAATCAAGCCAGATAAACATCAAGCTGCCGGTGACAATGGAACCCAACGATCCCGTTGTGGCAGTGTATGTGCGATAGCAATGGGAATGCACGACAGCCAAAAACAATGAGTTCACAAGTTGTCTGGCAGGCCAGAGGAATATTCCCAGCTGAAAGATCGATATTGTGCATATTAAGTGTAACAATGGAACGATTACAATATCAGTGTATGAGGATTGTTAATAACGTAATAGACATTATGAAGCCTCATCAGAAAGATACAAAAGACTAGTAGATACCAGTTTACTGTCAGCGATGAGCACCTTAAATGAATTGTGGGCATTCCTTGGATGAAAGTATGCATTATATAAAAGTCACCAACCCAACAAGTGAACTGACCACACTACAGCTGTGCAACGTGACTCTCTGCTTTTGGAATCATTTCGCCCATACCGGTTAAACCCTTAGTCCACAATGCGTTGCTAACTCTAGTAAACGTGACCGGTAGACTACCACAACAGAAGTTCACGAGTAGGCTGAGTCAATTCGAGCCGTATTTAGTCAGTAGTCACCATTTTCATCCATGCCTCAAATTCATTGGTTAGTGGCCGTGCTATAAACGGAGAATCCACCCATCTACCCTCAAACCTGGTCAAAATCTTACGTCTACAATCTGACGGCACAGTTTGTTCAACTGTCCAATGGCCGGTTCCGTTTGTTACTAACAGGAGATCATACGAACACGTGTTTAGACAACGCACCAACAAACACACTAACGCAATGAGTTTGGCATACACATTTTGTCTAATGAGTTCACGACTCAAAAGGAAGGTGAGCCTACTGAACAGGTGATTTTATCTAACTGACCACGAGACGGTTTTCGCGAACATAACCTAACAGGAAATAGCCTAAAAACCAAGACCGGAGAGCAAATTTGAAAAGAATGGCTGTGGGCTATAAGTGGTTATATAACATGGTATTAAGAAAAAGGAATCAGCAAGTGAAACGGGTGGTCTGTGTCCGTTAAGCGTTTGGACTTTTGTGTTAGCGACTTGAAGCATTTCTATAACAGTCATCCAGCTTCGGTCAGAATGTATGTGTACTACAGTAGGCTTCATATCAGACATCACGCGGTCAGTTTTACCGCCTTCCTCGGAACACAAATGAGACTGGTGTGAACGGATCAACAAGACTATGCTTCAATACGGTCAGCTAGCCAATTATGTGAACGAGTTAACGACTGCGCTCCATATCATCTCACATGATTTTGGACATTCAGTTTACTTCATCTCGAAACCAATACGTTAACCAAAAAGAAGTAAAACAAATACCTTCGAAAGAAAATTCTATTTTGGTAATCGCTTATCATCATACAGCCAACGCGATGTAAATCTGTTTCCATCACTTCCATCATTGACGTCTTTCTTTGCGTGGTAAGTTATTGCATCCTAGGTGTTTCTGTTCTCTACTTGTATAACCTAGTGATGGTCGTTGGGCCAGACTTTAGACGATATTGCTGGTATTGCGGTGTAGCTTTTTTACGGTATTCCTTGAGTTCATTCGAATTTAACGAAATGAATACTCACAATTTGAGATAGAAAAGGGTGATACCAACAAGTGGGATTAAATTACAATATCCCTAAGTCAAACGTCATCATCACCATCAACATCATTAAAAACAGTGATACATCGTACAGCATTCCTGCGTTTTACTTAAGATGAACAAGACTGATGCACAAATGTGAAGTAAATTCATAGTTCATTTGGTGCGCTATTTTTGAGCAAATCAACCGGTTCAACTTTAAATAAGATCCAGATATATCACTCATTCTCTGTATGGACACGGATAAACATCATCAAGATGAAAAATAACTATAACTGTCTGAGGATATAAGGAACCTTTTGAGTTCAATATAGTCAAGATAGATAACCATGTCGAAAACCAACCATATTGTTACAAGTTTGGATCTCTGCTAATTCAGACACTGATGAATTAATCTAAGTAGCATTGTCTGTCTATTAGAGACCAGTACGTCCTTCTATGGACACCTTGCACATTATGGGTTCACAATGGAGTTCGACATAGAGAAAGCAGTTCCATATAAATAAGAGGGTTTTAGTTGAACGTCAGTCCTAGCTCCAGCACGATGCCATAGTTGTTTACTCATCACACACATATCGAGTTATTAAAAACACATAGATCATACTTAGCCGGTTCAGTGAAGTCGGTAATTTTTAATCAAACTGAGAAGGCCTGATCGCGGGATTATCGACTGGTTTGAACAGAGGAACTATAAATATTTGCCTTTCGAATGGATAGAGCAAGCTGAACACCATTGACACAAGGTTGTAGTTGAGCATTTGGATATGACCATTTGGTCGTGAGGCTGCTGCCGTTATGGTTTACACAGCAGTTTGGTAAGCACGAGGGTCGGAGTGTTAATTCCGGTCCGGACCAGGACGTGCTTTACTAATGAGATCTACTGATAGAGGAGCTCGCTTCTAGTGCTTCGTTTCGAAGTTAGCCAGCCAGAAGGGTTTACCTGAATGCAAAGACTGCGATCGAATGTGGGTGGTTTTCACATGAAATAAACTCAGTCCTCGAATTTCTATGGAGCTCAAGGATATCTGTTCATATTACTGGTTTCCACCCTAAACTGGAGGTAACCAGCATGTCAGGTTGAGGAGTTGCCGTAGACAGTGATGATTACTTACACAATGATACCAAGAGAATAAACCTCAATCACGGTTGACTTGGCCTGTTTCAACAAACTTTCGATTCACGGGGTCTAGGTGACAATCCCGAATCTGTTTATTTGTATATATATATATATATATATATATCAGTTCAAATAGGCTAGACGGATTAGGACAATGACTACGAATATTCAAGTTGTCCTCTACTGCTCAGTTGTATTGTATAATGAAACTGGCTCTTAACAGGAACGCTGCGCTCTCGAATTTACAGTCTTTTATCAGTAAGCGATGGTTGTAACCAGCAGAAAACAAACTACAATGTTTACGACTGCAGGTGGGCATCAATGCCCACAGAAACCACTAACAACTTTGACGCACCCGTTGGATGAATTATAAACTATGTTCTGCGTGATGGAGTTAGAAATATGACCTGGTGATTCACTCGCCATAGCAACAATTTTCCCAATCATTATAGTCATACGACAACATTGAAGTTGGAGAAAGGTGAAATGGTGGTTGTGTAAACGGACAAAAACACTGACCATCCTACTCTACCTGTGTGGTCAGGGAGTATGATAGGCGTATTTCAATGTTTTAAAAATTCACGATAGCATTGACGTAGTGAAGCAGAAAAAAGAAACAGAAAATTAAAAATGGGACCAAAAACTAACAGGAAGCCCTGCACTCACAAATATTTTAACCAAGTAGGAGTAGCGAATGTTGTGGCATGGTTGTGCCTATCATAAGTCTTATTTACTCTGGTTTGGTCACATGACAGCTTGGCTGAGACGACCCTGCGGGGGCACTGTAACTGTAAGCTGTGTTGGACAGCTTAACTGATGTCCCGGATCATCAGAGTTTATTATGCCGGATGGCTTCAAGGCGACCAATAGACATGAAATATATCAGATGCTTAGTCATCCATATAATAATATTACAAACTGAATGAGAATAAAACACATCAGATGACTTTCAAAGTGATTTTGAACCTTGGTTAATGGATAAACGAGAAAGGTGGAGCTGACAGCCTACTAGCTGATGTTTCATCAAACGGTGATTTCAACAACCTATTGTGAACTGTTGAACAGGCTACAGATTTATTAAAAAACTGTAAAAAAACATTGTGAAGTGGGTGGAAAAAATCTTGGCAGGTTTGCCATAGCATTCAAAACAAGTAGGTTGAAATACATTAGGAAGTAATTTCTCATCTCATTAGGAAGGAACGCAAAATGACCAAAATGTCTAAAATCAAGGGGTGTTTTGTTGGACTTCAAAATTTTGTCAAGATGTGGAAAATATTTCGTTTCTATGAGCACAGGAAGTTAGGTTAGTAAAACAAAAATATATGTAACATATGATGACTGACTTTAAGTTAAATCAACATGAGTTTCAAGTCAGTATGTATGGGTCGGTAACAAGTGACACAGTAATCACAAACTAGGTAAACGAGAATGGCGGAAGTTAGAGATTAGTGGACCACAATCTCAAATTGCCTAGTGTCCAATTTACACTGATATCTTGAAATCTTCTATTGCTGCGGTGATCTGCACATGTAGCACCACCCAAATCAGTAGTGTTGACATACCCAAAAAATTGTTTTCTGTTACAACGAAATCTCGAACATACAAAAAGTTTAGATGAGGATAGAATAAAGAGAAATTATTCTGAGGAAATCCATTGGTTTTACTGATTAACCACCATATACGATCGAGCTAGGATGACGGGTCTGAAGTTGACAGAAGTAGCATACCCTTCAATAAGTGTATTCTACATCCACCTATACACAAATATACCCTAAAACCTTTTCCGTCACTGATTAGGAAACACAATCTTCAGACATTCGTTCATCATACCGTTACGTAATCAACCCCGAAGTATTCAAGAGTTCACAAAAACAACATAGTTGAGTACCTCATCTTTTGCGCTCAACTAGAACAGGTGTGACTTCCACGACATCGATAATGATAACTCATCAATTTCACGCAGACAAAAATTGATTATTCCGAGTTTACGATCGATGAGGCTAAATATATATGAAATATTTGTCTTCTTACTGTGCTTGTTAGTTCTCAAACCCTCGATGATTGTCTGCATTAGACTGTAACAACAGATACCATTTTCTGTAATTAACTGTTTAAAGTCAGGCGATTGGAATGGAAAATCCTGACCAGGCTGTAGATCCGATGTTTGGTCGGCACACATGTGACGTGTACAACACCATATTAATTAGGAAGTAGCGGCAAGTACACGATAATTTTCCAACCTTTGACTGAACGTTTTGAAACACTCTCAAAAACGAGCATAAGAATACTCTTGAGGAACTCTTCTCACTTCACTTATACGTTGTCCGAACAGTTTCCTCAAAGAAGGGACACTGAACACCAGCACATTTAACATGAAAGAAATAGCGGAAATCGAATTACCGAAGTGTACAATGTGAACAGGTACTTACCTTTGTGTACACCAGTGAGTTTATCTCGCAAAATATGTAGATCGTAAATCGGTCCGAAACGCTCGAATATGGAACGAATGTCATCTTCTTGCATACTACGCGGAATCTGACCGATGAATAATTTCGTGTTCCGATAATTCCATCGCAATCCGTTTGTGGAGGAACCGGCGTCCTCGTCAAGTGAGTAATCACAAGCAGTGTTCGCACTAGCTTCACTAGAAGATGAAGGGGATTGTACGGATTTGCCTTCTTCTGTAGTCCCCTCTTTTGGGTTTATTTCGTCACAAATATTGGTGCCAACGACTTCACAATCGACCGCGCTTGAATGACCGTTCAGACCATCGTGGAATGCCTCGTTCGGCAAATTCAGCGTATTCGACATCATGGAGGTGTCTAATGTGAGCGTCATGTGGATTGCAGTCTGTGGGATTGTTGCTCATACATGTTACAATGTCCCTGTTTAGGTTCTGTGTATGTGTGTCTGGATGGTCTCACCATCAGTCGCCACTTTGCTTGCACTGGTAACACACTATCCTAATGTAGGCAGGCCATGTGCGTGTCTCAATTAATCTACTACTGAGTAGGGTGACTACGTGTGGGATTGGACCACAAGATGATGCTCTCTGGCATCGGATCATAATAAACACACGCAGACACATACGCACATTGGACATGACGCAAGCTGGACGCTCGCCACCAATAGAGACTATCCACCCACGCATGCCCACACGCCCTCGTGTCGCCACTTCCACAAGCACACCTGAATCAGCTGATCATCCGGACACACCCTCCGTTCGGAAGCTCACCTGCATGGGAGGTTGCATGTAACTTCCCGTCGCGTTTATTTCGGCAGAGGTGATAATGCCATTAATACGCATGATGATCTGATGAAAGCTGGGACTTGTTCACAAATACTGTGACAGGAATGCAACAACCTATTCAGAAGTAGTCACCACACTTCCCCATACACCTGCCACCATCAGTGAGTCAACCTACTCGGAGTTGGGATATCTCCGTTCGGTTTATGTAAGCAACTACGTGAAAGTTGTGCACCTAGATAACCGCAAGAATTTCAAGTGTTATTTGGATTTGACACAGACTCTAGGTTAATGTGCAACGGAATAGTTTGAGCACGCCTTAGTGAAAAACTGAAAGAATTACGAAGTAGAACCACATGTCATTAAAGATACATCGTGCTTCTGGTAATCAACAGATATCATGAACTACATGATAAACAAACATACCAATAACCTATTGCTTTCAGTGACATACAGGGTGAAGTCTTTGTTATTCATATACCTGGTTTGTACTTTTATCAAAGTTAGAAACTTTTTTAAGAATTCTAAGTTTTGGATAATGTTCTGACTGATTCAGCACCATGAGAAGATTAGGGTTTAACGGCTGACAGAAGTCCAGAAGTAATGCCTATCCTAATTTAACTCAGCAGTTAAGCTTATGTGTTCACCATCTCAGCTCTGTCCTTGGACCGTTCTCATTTCTATGTTGTATCCAGAAGAATCCTTCGGAGGAAAGCCACCCGAGGTGGTTGAAACGTAGAGTATTACAGCTTGCTCGTAAAGTTGTGTTATTCTCAATCCACTTATTAATTCTTCGGTAACTTCTTGCTGTATGAGGATGACCTTAACATTTAGAATTCTCGTAATTCCATCGTTCTTCAAAATGATCTCAGTGTTGTCAAGCAGTGATCACGGGAATGACGCCGACCCATTTCAGATGACAAGTGTACACACCTGTCCATGGATAAAGATTTTGGAAACGAGTTCACAACACACATTTCTCAAAAAGCTGCAGTAGATGTTAAAATGGGCCATGCAGAAAATTCCGGAACACTAGCTGCTGTATAACATGTCCTTCTCTTATTATCACGAAAAGACCGCTAAGAGTGCCTATGCTGTGTTGAGTAGGATAAAACGAACCTTCCAAGCTACAGATTAGGAAGACTTCCAAATCCATCACATTGTCTCTGTCCGACCTCTGTTTGAATAAACTAACGCTGGACTAAAGAGCGAGCTACTACAAAAACAGCAGGAGTTTCGGCAGGTAATATTAGGTCTTCACTCACTTGAGTACCGAAGAATTTGGGGGAACCAGATTTATACATTTTATTTCCCCGGAGAGTCTCGCAGAGGACGTGTTCACTTTTGTGGATCAAATTGATCATCGAGACAACGAGGTGTTGTACAAATTAAGACCACATATCCTCATTCGACAAATTTCTTCACTCACTGGATGTTGGTCTACTGAAATATGCTACCACCAACCGCTATCAATGCTTCTTCAAGGTCAAGTCGCAAGATATTTTTCGACTCGCACTTTTTAACCAAGGTGACCACTAAGATAAACAACCTTTGTCCATTTTACCGCAGAAATTCTAACACTGTTTTGGTAGAATGGTAACTTTAAAGAGGGACGGCACCCGAGTATTTCACGATTAATTTTCTTGAAAACTGGTATCGAACAAAAGTCGAACTGACACACGGAACATAGGTTTCCATCCTCGCACCTGCATAACACCGAATCAATGAAGGTTCCTATAGATTTAAAGAGGGACAAGTGTTCTCTCGGCTTTGTTGATTTGGAGTAAGCCCATTTGGTTTGGTGGAAATCTGAAAGATCTGTCTGGGATTCTAGAATTGGCATAGAGATAACATCGATCGTCGTCCGATAGACGTTTGCATCACATACTGCGTCATACAGTCAAACAGGATGGAAGAGACGTATCACTCATAAGTTGTGTGGGAGAATTCATAATTTCGATGACAGTCATTTACAAAATGCTGGGCTTCGGCTGGATTCAAGCCAGCGACCAAAACTTCATGCCAAACGCGACGATCCCTTTACCATCAGACTTAGGAAGCTACGCGGGGAGTTTGGCGTTGGCAGAGTTCAGTGTGAACTGTTTGAGGAATCCTGCTTGGATAGTAAATACACCTAATCGCCGGGCGTATTCCATATGCTACAGTGGATTGAGCGGGCAAATCAGTCCGACTGCGAGATTTCTGAGCTCCCGGCGTGACTTCGTAGCTGAGCCAGTAGAGCGCTTGTGACGTTCGAACATGATGTTTCCTTTGCTGGTTCGAGTCCCGCCGAAGCCCAAGGACTTTTGTGGATTGTCTCATCTAAACGATAGATATTAATTAATGAAAATCCCAAAGCTTCCAAATAAATTTCTACTGATGTGCGGCTTAGATATTTTCGTGTGCGGTTTTGTACGGTAGACACCTTGATAATTCTGCCTTGCAGTCTCGAAAACCCAATACTTAGATTAATTTTCCACTGATAAGATGATTCGTTGATGAAACCACTCCTCGACATTACTTGAACCTTGCAACAAATCACATCAGACGACTTGTATCTCATGACGAAATCAGGTTGTTTGACTGGATTGATTGCTAGGATGCGGCCTTATTTTCCGTTTAGTAAATGAGTGTTTAAAGGTTTCCTGTTGTTCGTGCACTGATGCACTTAAGGTTGAAGGTTTTCCATCTGATTCGGTCACTATTTAGATCATTCCTTCTACCTTGATCTCATTCAGCTTCACGGTAGGTGTATTGCCCAATTAAGTTATCTTGGTTCTTCAAGAATCGTGCTACTTCCAGACTATGTGCTGTAGGATCGATCTCTTGAGAACGACAGTATAGTTTTGGATCCGGCGTACATCTGACTAAAAAATGAACTTAAATGTACCAACCCTTTTCATTCTCAAGGAAGAAGTCTACAAATTTACAATCAGCTTTTGAAAAGTTCGTCACATGCCCACTGTTTCATGTGATTGCCTGATACGAACGAGTATTCTGAACGTTCTTCAGAACTACCTTTTGTTTTGAGTGACAAACTGGAAGACCTAGTGCTATTCAACTTCTATTCCAAGCAGTCTGATAACTGTTATAATGAGTTACAACCTGTAGTGGCCGTGATAGGCAAGCATATTGTTAAAGTACATTCACCCCCGAAAGTGTATTGGTGTTAGTTCAGGCTATGAAAACAAAATTCAAGATGTCAAAAATAAAAGTGTATAGAAATCATAATCATAAAAAGCAACATATAACGAATGCGCACACGGTCATACCTACTGAATCGTTCCAGAAGTCCTGCACTTTATTGGTGTGAAAATTGAGTGTGGAGTGGTTGAGTATGCTGAAGACTAGCACATTGCTTCTAGTACTGGTAGCTCGGGTAGGGCTGCTATCCTAATATAACTAGTCTTGAACTTCAATGCGCATGAATTTATGCGAACAGACTGAGCTCAAACTGGAGGAACTGTGTAAGTTGTGTTTTCTCATTTCACGTAATTGGATTGGCATTATGTCCAAAAATGGCCAGTTGGCCTACTTCTCCAAATGGGAGCTGATTCGCCGTTGTACGGCTATCTTACTGTGACTTTAAGTATGAAATCCACAGGTATCGTCTGTGAGGATATCTTAACGATAAAAATACAAAACCTCAGTAATTCACACAATTTCAAGTCATTGGCCATCCATCCGAACGTATCTCCTTGTTACATATTTTAAGCAAAAGTTTTGCTAACGTTTGGTTGGTAAACCAACACGACAGAACTGTTTATTGCTTAAAGAGCTCAGGTTAATTCAACATGTGCCATTGGAATTCACATAGTCAGTTTTGTTACTTCACAATTTGTATCTGTGCTCTCAACAACGCTAGGTAGACCGTTCTGCCCCACACAATTCATCAGCTGGATAACCCAGTTTTCTCTTGCCACCTAAAACATCGGCTTCCAAATATGAACAACTCGAATGTCACGTAGTTTACTATGTTTGCTATGTGGATCACGTCGATATTGGCCTTCGACCATTTCCACTGTCTAGTCACGTGACCCTACTTCCATACCGCGACAAACCTTTCGGTTTTGACTGCAAACGTTGCTGCCGGTTTAAGGCCACTTAACAGGACTATTTTCGAAAAACGGTATTCCTCCAATAATTGCTTAACACACATTCAGAACTAACGCAGCGATTCTGAAAAAAAATTCAGCCAACCCCGAAGTATATGTATATTTGGTGATAAACCCTAATATGCTATTCACAGAGTATACGATTGAGTTAATATAGGGAAAAGGTATAGTACTGCTGTATAATAGGTTGATAGAAGTTATTACAGACAGAAGAATTCACGTTATTGGGCATGATGATAAATTTTGATTACCTTCTAAATGTTCGGTCATAAAAAGCACAAAATTCTTTCAAAGCTTGATGGATTTTAACGCCAGTCGAGTAAGATTGTATGATACACAAAGAACAAGTTTTTTTGGGACATTTCTGTTAACCGATGGTCCAAAACTTTATATTCTATGCAAACTGCTTGAGTCAGTGCTCCGTCTGAATATGCATAACGACACTCTGAGAAGCTGGGCTAATACATGTCCAGTGTGTAAGTTTCGAATTTTTGTCCGAATTGGGGAACATACTACAAAACCACGGCTAATATCAGTAGGTTTGTTGTACAGTATCCAGCGATGATATTTCGTAAAATGGCACCAGCCGCGACTACGAACATGTGCTAAAATTACTGACTGTAAACATCACCCACAAAACCGGATGCATAGGGTAATGGCTGAATGTGGACATTCTTTGGAATGGACATTGGCCTACAAAGAAGTCAGTGTTGTGAGGTTAGCAGCAGGCTGTGCATCAGAGTGGATGGGAGGAACAGCGTGTACTATTGGGAATGTGCTTTTGCACACTCCGTTATTTTCGTCTTGTAGTAAACACCCAGCTTCTAAACTCCACTCAAGTTCCCAAAAGACAACCGTGCTTGACACTGTAACAATGACCTCACATTAACAGATTACTGTGCGCGAATATTCGGCCACTTTGTCATATGATCAATGACCAAGTTGCTCAGCTGTCTGTGATTTCGACCTTACGAGAATTATCAATCGTGTACATACCAAACTGTGTCCGCAGAACAGACATTGTGTCGTCTCTGTGAATGATAGGGTCTCAACAACATTACACACAAACGAATGTTACTGAAAGTTTGTGTATGATATTTCGATTCAGCTTAATGTGAAGTCAATGAAACTATTGTAAAAGGATTTTCTTTCTGAGAATTTGACCGGAACTCAGCCCCTGTTCATAGTAAAGATGCATATTACTGACGAGCTCTAACAGAGACAAAACTTGTGTACAATACAAAATTTGTAAAAGGGTCATAACAGTTCATGTGATTACAGAAGCTGCGGTCATCCACCAGTGTTATTGCATTCATGTCAACAGAAACTCCCTCCCAACTCAACGCGGACATTCTAAATGACCTGAACAATTATACGCTAATCACATAGGTGCTGTATAATATCTACTTCGCGTAACACGCGAAACTGTACTTCCGACTGTAAAAAAAACTCTCACTACAACCATAGACTTAATGTTTTCACCTAGTGCCTGATCACTTGTATCACTTATGGACAAGTGAATAACCAGCCCTACATACAACCTAAAACTCATCAGTTTGAAATTAAATTTTAATTGGAAACTCAGACAGTCGCCTTCAAAGTTTTACAACATATCAGTAGTCATCTTAAAAACTGAGCGATTAGACTATCCAATAAGCAGCCATGACATTGGAATCTATCTTAGACAAACTTCATCACCTCACGGGAGTCAATCCAAGGTATTACTTGGATGTCAGCTTAACTGTTGTGCAATTCACTGAGATTTCGTATTGTAACTAAGCGCTTAAAAACCGGATAGGCTATGTCCCCGCAATGATTGCCTAAAACATAACTTGGCATTGTGTTTCATAACTTTGAGTGAGCAGTGCTCACACTTTTCACGTTGATCATAAAAGTGGATAATTTCACAATATATACAACCATGCCAGACAAATCCGAAGCAACTACTGCTGGGGGGGGGATAATGCATTATTTGGAAAAAAAGCTTTTTTGGCCAACAGCTAAGCATAAAGTTTAATGATGTTCACAGCAACTTTGGAACATTTGCGGACCGTTTGGCCTCATGGGACAGAGCATATTTGTCCAAGAATTTATTTAATATTTGCTGACCATCATAAAACAAAATTTACACGGAAACTTCCATATCCAGTAGCTCACCTATGCATACTGTCATGATGGGAGAATAAGTTGTAAAAGGTAGTCTCTGATTTACTGGAATATCCCGACGTGGTTGTCAGATATTTTCACGACCCACAATAGGTGTATCATGAACAGCAAGAGAGTTGGAATGAGTACTCACCGAGTAAAATTAGCCCAAAAAATGCCTACCAACAGACGACTAAACCTACAACTAAACACTCCAGATAAATGGAAACTTCGCTGACTTGGGAACTGAAATTCAGGCTTACAAACACAAGCACAGAAATGATGCTAGAATGTGTGAGTTGGAAATTAAAGCAGTTACTTTACTGAAAGAATTTTCTCTAATTTTCACTTTGACCAGTAGAAGGTACAAACGGGGTAATTAGTGAAATACCTTACTGTCATGTTATTTGTTGATTCATTTGCAGGTCTGGTGATACTTACAAATGGAGAACGGTCGAAAGGTTGTCTTGACTGGACCAAGTGTTTGATAGAAAACGTTAAGATAGCAGAACAGACGTATGCGGCAAAAAATTTGAAACTTCAGTTCACTCTTCGCACATCATCTAACAGATCAGATAGTTCGTCTATACTGTTGTTACAAACCAATCAACCTGACAATTTTTTAGTCGGTTGAGGCTATGCCGATCAGACAGTACTGATCGATCTTGTAGACACGGTCCTCCCGGACAGTATCAGTTCGATTGACTGAAACTTTTAAACTGCAGCTCGTAAATCTAATGTGTTCAACGAGCTTGTTTTGAGTACAGAGTTGATTAGTTTAAACGCACCGTTATCATATCACAATACACGCATTCCTACTATGCAAGCTACAATAATGAAATGAGTACAAACTCTAAGTAATCCGTTGGAAATAGTATAAAACAGGACAGCCAACATCAACAATCTCAGCGTAATTCTACACACCAGACTGGCACACCGATGAAGAGTTTAGACTTGCAGTGCTACGGTAACTACTTACGCAACAACCCTTGGTACACGGATGCAATAATTAGTCTGTTGGTATACAGCACAGTGCTAGCCAAAGAGTAACACTTCATAATAGATGTCCGAGAACTGTTATATGCTAGGTACTACCACTTTTTTTGGAAGCGGTCATTTCGGCTCCATATTTCTCGTCGCAATATCGCTCCACGTTTACTGCACCTGCGTACTACAGTTGGAACTGAATAGTCGTCCCAAGATCAACTGCAACCAGCCACAGTGTACGTGGTGATCATTTCTGGATCGGCTATAGCGAAATTCCCTTAGTTGGGTGAAATCGCAGTGCACTTGTTCTGCTAACACCACAGGAACCACAGCTGTGCGAAATAATGTTTTTATTTGTTGTATGATTTCACATGTCTCGTAATGGATATTCAGATATAAAGATGTATCTTTCAAAGGGATAGCTCACTATGCTCAAACGAAGTTGTTGAGAGGTTCAGTGAAAAAGTACAGAAGTGTATAGTTAGATGTTGGTCTGCTGGAAATTAAAGTGGAAGACTGTTTTAATGAATCGTGAATTGAGGCGACGTGTTATTTTAAAAGTATCCATTGTACTTCGCGCAAACATTGTTTACGTGAAAATGCCGGCTATGTTGTGAGGTTGTTTTTAGTTACTTGGAATTTAATTGTCTTGAAAAGGATAAATCATAATTATGCAGTTCAGAATGTTGTTCCACTACTTAGTCATAATGGTCGCCATTAATTAGCCAAAGCAAAACATACCAAACACTGCAAGATTTTCATATATATATATATATATATTGCGCGCACCTAATTAATAGTCCAGGGGAAGGGGATAACTGATATTATCAAGAGATTTTTTGGTAAAATTCCCCAGATTCCTTGGAATAATAAAATTTAAGGAATAATGACACTTTGTGCTGCTGCGCTTTTCCAAAGGTTGTATGGAACATCTTCAATCCTCCGAGTTCTTCCATCAAATGATTGGAGAAAATGACAGCAAACAACATAACTAATGAGTAACTCCGCTGGCTCTGTTCCCTTTCAAATTTAACTAAAAATTCTTTCAACGTGGTCTCTTTTTTAAAAAAGAAACGATGTTTACCAGAAGGGACTAGTGTAAGGCGCAACAGGAGTTAATTCCAAAGTATCTGAATGAGATTTGCCTGTTAAAGGATTCACTCCAGCTTTGTAACTCCAATTGCTTTTTCATGATTTTCCAACGACGATTGCCACTAACGAACAAAACATTTCGAGGTTTTCACAGATAATTTTTACTCAAAACAAGCTAGTCGCACGGCATTAGTTTCGATTCAAGAGTGTTGGCAAGTACTAAGTCTTTCACAGTTTTATTGACGTACTTGAAAAGTATAATTTATTTTGGTCACGCATGAATTTTTGTTAACCCAAGAGAACATGTTGAACTTAGTTGAGCCTGAAATTCGGAATATTTCTCTAAGGATACGTTGGTTCAATTATGCTTAAAATGACTCCTGAAGTGTATACCAAATTTCCGTGAAACTATAGTATGGGGCAGATAGGTTGTAGTATATACAGAACTGCTATGAAGTTAAGAACCGCGCATACTAAGACACACTTTCCAGCCTTGTATTCAAAGCCGAATCGGTCATTGCGTTAAACGTCTGCACAATTTGTATACATACTTCTTGGCTCTCTCCTGACTCATCACCACACGTCAAGCTTATTTATCTATCTCAGTATTGCTTCGTTGGAAATTTTTGTTTTCATATTGACAGCATCGGACGTTGATAACTTTTAAAAAATTCCTCTTTCTTGCATCTAGTTACTTTCTATTTGAAAGTGTAAATAGTTCATAATACCTAATTCTGCTGCCAGCACACAAGCCGGAAAATACGACCAGATTTTTTATCATTTCGTAGTACAAACCTATAAAACAATAATCCTTTAAACAAGTACACATGCTTTTGTGTTTTACAACCTTAAATGTAACAGCTACCTTACTTCCCAAGTTTATATGTTTATGTTTGACACGCAAAAGTACACGACACTTAGACAAGCCTAAGCAAATATCTGAAACAGCTGAGCATGTGTGAACTGAACATATCTATGTTATTTAGTTTACATCGTTCGCTGGCATGGCAACCTATGACTTATCCATGTCTTTTGCAGAAACAATTTTGATCAATTTTCATTCAGTATAGTGAGACTAATTAGATTTTGTGTCGTCAGACCAGGCAAGCGGCTCTTGGGAATCAAAGATAAGATGAAATCAATCGGAATAAACTGTTTTTATTAGGCAACCCTGTTATGATAAACCGGCATACGGCCTATCTCGTCTCAAACAGAGTGATAAACAACTGCTACGTTTATTATGAAGTGCTGTCTTTATATAGTTTAGTTATTTTTCAAATATCTGCCCATATCACGCACAGTACGCAAGAATAGTTTGTGTACAATTCTGGTGTCTCACATGTCCTAAAATTTTTATGCATCGAAAAAGATAAGGGCAGCATTTGTTGTGAGGAACCTTACCATCCGATTGTGTCCTCATTAAACTAGTGATCGATATTAGGCTAGAAAATATTTTTAAATGATGAGGCAACACAGAACTCTTTATGTCTAAGCATTTCTGAAACGCCCACCTCCACTTGTAATATCTCTTATCATGACTGGCGTTCTGTGTTGGTGATGCCGACTTCCTTTAATATGCAGTCATTTCAGGTATAAAGTACACGTTTTGCGTATCAATGACTGTTGAGCTGGGCTGTATCAAATCCAAGCATAACAGTTAATTATAGATTCGAACAGTTATCTACTTGACTTTCAATGTCATGTGTAAGATAAAGTCATCAACTTTTAATGGATAATTCAAGAAGGGTGGTACCGTTGTACTTATTACACCAAGTTCCAGTTTCTGATGACAGAGTTGTTGCGGTATATATGAGCTTTGATACCGTTGACATGACATACACAAGCCCAATGTTACCTCCGAACCAAATCTGAAAATGGTACAACTGAGAGTAATCGTGGTCTTTCTGAATACGTCGGTAGGCTGGACTAGTTTTAGTGAATTTTTATGTTATCCGAAGCGAAAAGTTGTTCACTGTGTATTTCATGCTCCCGGATTAATGCCACATGCTCTCAGTATCCTGCAACCAGCCAGTAGCACTTCAGTTTTTCTCCAAGGTGAACTCGATATATAGTTTGGTCAACAAAAATATCGTATTACTTATAAGTAGTGTGGTAGTTTTCGTAATATTGATAAAACTCAGATGTGAAAAATTCTGGGCTTCGGCTGGATTCAAACCAGTGACAAAAACAGCAATTAATACGGTTCCAATGCTCATCGGTGACGTTGATAGATGTCAGCCCAAAATGTTTAAAAAATCTACTTGGGCAGTCAGTTCGCTGAATCATCTAGTGGATTCCAGATGACAGTGGATTGCTCGGGTGACCGAGTTCAAATGTGAGGAATTCTGTACTCCTGATATGGTTTCGTAGCTCAGGTGGTATAGCGTTCGTCGCGTTTGGGTATGCTGTTTTTATTAGTACATCAAATCCGTCCGAAACTCCACTTTTTCACAATCGGGTCTCATGTAAAAAAATATTGTTATCGGAAACAGTTCTAGCAAGTGAGTCACATCAGTAATGATCAGAGTTGGACATAAGAACTGGTTGACACGAAGTCTCCAGTTTTCGCTTAATTCGTCATTTGGTTTTTTAACTCCAGTGGACTGCAAGAAGCGTTGCTTCAATACCGATAAAGCTGCGAGCTCTCCCAACCTTTTGACTGACTGACTGGCTAGGATTTTCCAAAGCAGTTGTATGTATTGCTTATCGTTAACAACGAATGACTGTAGCATATGCTGGATACCTAATGAAGAATGGCTCACATATTAAAGAACGTCCCATTTGTTATCTCTAAACTTCCCCGCATTCTCCCATAATGGCCCAGTTAACAATTTGTTACCTCGTAAAGTCTTTCGTGATTAATTCATTACTGTTGTCGAGGTCCGTGAGATTCCACTCCGGATAATTCGATAGCCGAGACACTTAAACAAAATTGCCCCGATGAATTTAGTGCCAAACTGTTAACGCAGAAAGAATATTCAGGAACCGTTCACTTATGGTTTCAAGGATATAAATACTACTGTAGATTCTGGCCAGAATCTATAGAAGTTGTGTTCGGATCACCCCAACTGAAACTGATAGTTGGATGGCAAAGCGCCGGCTGGAGGATCGAATCAAGGACCCGTCACACCCTAGGCAGCGACTCTACCACTGGACTAACCGTCCGTTGCGGGCCGTGTGCATAATGCCAGTCTCAACTGATACCCATACCCATACCCCATTGGTCAAACTATCGTACTGTAGGTCCTACACATATATACCCCTGTATTGATTACATTAATTACTGGCCGAACGTTTCTGACATTACTACACGTAACCAACCCTGTTCCGACACTGTGAACTTTCCCTTTGAACTCGCTCTTTGTTTGTTTTGTACCGCCGCACTGAACTGTTTACGCTACCGTGTTATTGGTTTGTATTTGCTAACGGTTAAATTCCGTGCACAGAGTTCACTTGGTTGTAAGTTGTATAATTTGTTAACCGTTGCTTATTTATGTACAGA
>LUCH01000023.1:108371-143011 GCA_013368495.1 Paragonimus heterotremus | reverse complement strand
TTACTGTTGTTTAATTATGTACAGAACCAGTTTTTTCTAAGAAAAATTTCAACATTCCGTCTTGTTCTGCCGTGAATCAAGAGGTTTACAACCGCCCCGATAGACTGCGTATAGCCGTGAATCCTGACAGATACTACAACTACTATTTTTGTGAGCTCATCTTTTACTGTCACTATGGCGGAAGTCGTAAGCTGACCAAGTTGTGCCGTCCAAAGACGCAACTCGCAAGTAGCTCAGTCATGATTCTTTGATCAATATATGCGTTCACTTTTCAGAAAGATTAAGATGGCTTACATCACCTAAACGTAATAAAAAGTAGGCGATTTTTGGCTTATATAACCTGAAGATCATTCACAGCTGATTGCGAATTTCGAATTCCCATAGATTTTCAGCCAGGCTCGTCACTGTGTTTAGCCTTTCACAACCAATCAAAAACATTGCACTGCTTAGTAATCAGAACACCGTTCTGCAGTCTAAATGGTTTCTGTTATTTGAACTTGGAAGAAAGTGTTAACCATAGGGTGATCGATTAGAGATCATAGAACAGCTAGTGTTTCGCCTCCACCAGAAGATCGGGTGATCAAAACAGTTGTTAAACGTCTATTAATCACAGTTGTACTCACAGACAAATGTGGGTGACTGCTCGCACATGATAATTCAGTCAAATCTAATGTGAGACCCATGGAATGATGGTCAAAACGGTTGTCTCTTGGTAGCGTAGCCGGATTTCCAATCCTTGCCATGGCAAGGATATGCTTCACTGACAAGCTCTTCGAGAAGTAAGACTGGAGTGCTTGCTAAGAGGGCTGGCTGATCAGTTCATGAAAATATAAAGGCTCTGATCAAATGTGAGTGATACTCAACTCACGCCATCCTGTGAAATTTTAGGTGTTCAGTGTTCGAAACGTTCTGGCACCACACATTACCTATAAACCATCATTCGCTCACCCCCATGCTTAGACGTTAACCAGAGAGAATGGCAAATACATGTCGTCGGCCATCATACGGAACTCGAACCACCCGTAAACGCAAGTTTCCATGTTCGTCAGTCCTCGTTACTTCTCATAAACGTTATGTAATTCACTCAGTTACCCCAGCACTCGTTTGCAGAGATACAAAAACACTGTGATGACCGGAAGCAAAAACTGTAAACAACTAATTTGTGAACGAAATCTTCGGAATTTCAGGGCGGCAATAAAGAGTAGGGCCAATGACAGTGAGGAGAAAAGTGATATTACGGACAACAGAAAAAACGCTAGGATGATGAGCCTACCAAGCTGGCTACCTCTCAGCGATGAACAAGAGGCTCTTTCTATAGGAATTGATTTCAACACTAAAAGTGCAGCAGACAAGGAATATTCTACAAACCTGGAGTATACAGAAGAAGCACAGAAACAAATTCGAAAAACTGTTTTTTCAACATTGACTTGTAACAGACAATTCAGTTTCGTCGGCAAAGCTGAAAATGACGCACTGGGCAGGTTAAACAAAGAGAAAAACAACATTTTACCAGATGACAAAGGGCAAATGATGGTCGTCACGGACAAAACAGATTACGCCGAGAAAACAAAGTAATTACTGAACAACATAAATACATACAGTTTAATCAGTGTTGCACCTGCATCAAGACTAACGAATATAATGAACAAGATGTAGGAGAAACTGTAGTCTACGCATGAGAGAAGCAACCAAATAGGTTGGGAAAGACAACACACGATGCGACCGTTGGTCCATTCTAGCAGAATACATGCGTTAAAGACTGTGATACTTCATCAGTGGGGCAAAACAACGTATTAGCAAATTAGCTTTTCACGAGCAAACCGATAAATTACTCGTAAGAGAGCGTTATTTTCGAGTTTAGCTATTGTTAAAGATCGTCATTAATGAATATCCTTTCCATAACCAGAACTGCGCATTCACTGGGCTTTTGTGGAGTTAACAAGACAATCAGTATGTTTTCATTCGAGACAAACATACAGTCTGAACACTACTAACAAACGAATATGGATGCGCATTGCATACGATAATTCTATCGTGTCTGTTTCGAAGTCGATGGCGCAGTGGTCAGTATCGTTGCCTTCAGAAAGCCTAGCGGAAGTTCTGTTGCCGACCGTCGCAAAGATATGCATTACCGACAAGCCCTAACAAGGACAAAACACGAGCAACCTAAGAAAGATCAACATAGAGGAAGACAACATCATGTTACTGTCCTTTTCATATCAGCTGACCTTGCCCCGTTCAATGAAACTCTTGAAAGTCTACCGGAAGAACAATGCCATCCAAATGAATTAACGAAACCGGGGAATATTTGAAGTACTATGAAACTATGCTTAAATAAGTACTTCAGAATGAGTGGGCAAACCTACGAGGAGCTGAAAGGAATTCCAGTGGAATCTCCTACGTCGAAACTCAGTGTAGAGGCAAACATGCAACTACTGGAAAACTTGCCGTTTCCAGAGTATACCAAAACTGTCGATACGGTACTGTAACGATAAATTTGTAATACTCAACCACTCCGAGTCACAGGATATATACATTTTCAGTGCTCTTATATTCTCCATGTAGTTTAGAGGCGATGATGAGCTGCTGTTTCTGAGTGTACCAGACAACTTAAAACCTGATAGAACAGTAGATAGCTCAGTTAACTGGAAACGAAAAAAGGCGGATCAGGTACTCTGCTTCTACAGAGACAACCGGAGTTGACAGAAAAATGAACTGCTTTCTTATTCTGATCAGAATAGCAGAAACACATTGCGGTACCGAAGAGTTCAGAATGAGGGAACAAAAGTTGATTCACTGGGTAGCTTTTTACAACAGACACAAAAGAAGTTTCACCAGACACATCCTTTTGCAAAAGGAAAGAAACGCAAACTCTACTGGACAGTCAGCAAAACGGTATATTCTGCCACATGCGAAAAACATATCAGAAATGACTGCTAAACACTTGCCACCTCATGGGACCATGATAGCACACAAAACAACTGCACCTATGGAAAATTATCTTCACGACCAAGCGACAGAAGAATCCAGTTCGTCGATAAAAGCAGCGTGATGTCAAAAATAAAAAACAGTCACCAAGTAAAGCGTTAGGCCTGTCAGACCGGAGGAAAGTTACCCACTCGACTATATGAACAAGAATTAATCACAAGAAGACATGACCATTTCACACTTATCTCCAATCACAGAGATCACAGTGAAAACAAATTCAACATGAACGTCGCAGAAATGTTTATGGAAACAAACAAAAAGCACACAAAAAAATTTATGGAAGTTTGGTATTTGCTAACCGGCTGCATAAACAAACACGTCGAAATTGATATAGCTTATGAACCAGTGCGAGGAATGTGCTTGAAGGAACGCAAACTTAGCCGCCATCAACTACCAACATACATCCAAACATGGCAACGTGTAAAAGATGAAGATCCACAGTGGATAATCAGTCAACTGGAAGGTCAAAAGAAAATGAAGAAGAGGTAATAAGGAATCAATCAGGTGTCAGATCAAAGGGGCAAAAGCGACAAAATCGGTCAACCAGTTTTCAGGTCAAACGGTCATCACTAGGTATAGCCAATTCGAAATTTGACCAAAGTATCAACGACAACAAGGAGTAGTCAATAAGATTCCAGTTTAAAAGTCAATCTACTGTCATATATAAAGAAAGACATTCACCAACCATCACCAGTCATAACGTTCAAACCTCTATGCTCATGCAGTCCCACACTGATGATATCAGCCTATTTGGTGATAAAAACTTTTGCCAACTAAAGGGTAAGCTAGGCACTCGACCGAACACACAAATCATGAATCCGAGTTTATAAATCTAAACGATTTCCAGCGGCAGTAGTTTCCTTCATGTATCTCGAAGTGTGAGACTCCAGCTGTCGTTAGGATCACAAGTCCAACAACGATAAATATTAAAAGAAATGCCACGGCTGAACTGAAATTGAAACCGTAAGCTCGTGAGCTTATTGATGTACATAAAAAGAACTGAAAGAGTTTATTTATAATCAGTCGCCCAGTGAACACCAGAGAAACATGTGAAGAGGTCACTGATGAACTGTACGGTTGAGTTAGAACGTGCAGGATGTGTGTGTATCTTGCCACAAGATTGAATAAACGTTGTGATGTGTGCGGCAATACGAAGAGAATTTTAGCCCCGTCGAACTTTTCAGAAAACTTCGTACGTGTATTAGAAGATGATTTCAAGTTGACGTTCACAAAATCTGTGCGTAACATTGGTAATCAAACTAGAGATTTGTAAGATCTATTATTGTGTTCCAGGGCTTCCACTAGAACCCACAGTACGGCAGAAGAACAGTGTACTCGTTGGAAAAGCATGCAGGTGGTTATACACCATATAGTTCCTCGCGGGTAGAATACTCTTTCAAGCAGACTGTCTACAACGCGTGTTCAGAATTTTGTGCAGTCTCCATTGTTATGTAAGATTCGATGCGCATTGTGAATTATAGTTTCTTCTAAGGTATTTCGATGGTAACTAATTAGTGGAGGGCACATCCCAAATTGTGTGGTTCTACCTCATGAACTTCTAATTTGGATTGCCAGTAACAAGTGGAAACAAAACACCGGACGATTATGAGGTTGTCGTATGCAACTTCAAATCGTTCAACCACTGTTCGAACATAAATATATTAAGGCTTTATTAAAATAATGCTGTTTTATAATTGTCAAAGAAGCACTGTGCTCAGAATAACATTATTTGAATGTTTGGTAAGTCCTGTTCATTGTAAGGCAAATATTTCATTTATGTAACCCAATAATGTTGACAGTTCAACAAGTTGTCAAACTTTTACACAATGTTGGAAGAGGCGTTTGAAGCACTTCAGCCATACGTGCAATAGACTCGCTCACGGCCAATAGTTACAGACTGATCGGTGTCTGAGAAGCGTTGAAATCACCAAAATCTCACGTCGTAACTGACTAGACAATGAAACCAACAACCAACTCACACTGGGAACAACGAATGATAAAGTGGGCCGTTGAAACAGAGATGACAAACATGTTTATGCTCAATGTGGCGTCTTTAAGTAATGTGTTGTGGGTTATGAATCTCGGGGATAATGCAACATTGGCTGATTTTCAACACAGTTAACAATGGTTTGTGTGCACAAGTCAAACAATTTAAACAATTCAGTTAATCGTTTTAATGACAAGCCAAACGGAAGTCATGTGATAATCTGATTGTTGAGTACGACAGGTATATTTATATATCGGTACAGTGTGTTCTAGATAAAGTGGTACCTAACTACCAATCTCTTCTGCCAACATGTTCCAATAAGCAGACTTGATTGATTGACCTGGTTTTAACACTCTCGGTTCTAAGTCTGTCTTCACTGTTTCTAATTTCTGCCTTGTTTAAACAGACGCATATGAAGTGACATTCGTTGTGTTAACATCATTCGAATGTTTGTACAGTGTAACAATTTTGCCATTCTGCAGCCTACTG
Organism: Paragonimus heterotremus; assembly: GCA_013368495.1. NCBI lineage: Eukaryota > Metazoa > Platyhelminthes > Trematoda > Plagiorchiida > Troglotrematidae > Paragonimus > Paragonimus heterotremus. The sequence goes on along the minus strand of LUCH01000023.1, from coordinate 137,547 downwards.
TTAGTCGAACTATCAGTCTGTTAAACCAACAAGCCACCAAGATGACCCGAACACTTCCTTAACTGTGTCATCAGCAAACAGATTTTTAACTAAATTGAAATTTGTCAGAGTTTGTCTAACTTATTTTTTTTGTGTAAATTCACATCATCTAAACAGTTTTTATGATGTATTGGACTAGTATGATAAAACGAGATGTCAATATTTTGCAATATGTGATCTCTCGCTGTAGTGATAAAATGTAATCAGTATTGATAAAGGTACTGGAGGATTAATCTGTTTTGCCATCCAACTAATTTACATCGCTTGGTTTGATATATGTTATCTCAATGCTCAGAATAGCCACTGAACATAGATTAGTGAATGGTAGTTTCAAATTATCCAGCGTTTGCCTCGATCGATATGAGTGGTAATTATGAATTGAATACTCACCGAACCCACAAAATTCTACCGTAAAACACGACACTGCGCCTGTTATCACACAAAACATTACCAATGTTCATGGCGCTTTTGGTTGTGAAGCAAGTTGCCCATACTTAGCAATCATATCATAAGTGAGTTTTGATGGATGATGATCAGGGTTTGTTTAGCCACATTTGTGACATTCACGAAGAAGTAAGTTTCTCACAGGCTTGCATTCTTCCACAACAGTTGCACTATTTATCGGTTATGCCTCAGATTTTGTTGTGTACGTCTAAATGGTCTTGTTGCAATGTGTGAATTCCATTTTATATACTCACGAAACTTAATGTGCTTCTTTTCTTATTCTGCCTTTTAACATGATGTATCCGAAAGCGAGAAGATTTGGTAGACAAGTTTATTTCCGATGTTAGTCATCGTCTGTATTTTCACGCACTCTGTTTCGCATTGCATTTATCGAGAGGTTTTTGCCGAATCCGCCTCATTGCTTCAGTTTAATTTATTACGTTTTGGATTATCTGTATGTAAGTGACTTTTTCTATTACTAATGTACATTATGGCAGATTTTTCCTTGCAAAGCAATCCGTTTGTGGAAGACACGAAATCCGGCTGAATTCGAAACGGTAACAGGTAGCACATGTCCTTACTCGACATACGCCCTTCCAGCTGCGGTGCAAAGTCATGGCGGAGTCCTCAGAACTTTACATTAAGATTGCACTTCCCAGTTATCCCATTTCATGTCCTGTGTTTGGAGGAATTGGACTACCATGTCGAGGCTTCCATGAAAAACTATTATTGGCATCCAACAACGCATCTGCTTGAGCCACGTTGTCATATTATTAGTGGGTAGTATGGCAAAAACTTCAACAATGGATTTAAACATTTTGTCAAAATTGTGTGGCATCTAATTGGTTAGTGTATTGATTTTCGGTCAATAACCTAAAATAAAACCTTTAAAACAGACTTATAGATACCTTTAGTTAGATCTACGTGAGTCAAACTTAAAATTACCCGGAATGATTTTCAGGGTTAATGAGTAAATCAACAACGTGGTCTGATTTGAATTGGTCTAGTTCAACTTGGCTTAGCTCGACTACACAAACTCGCACGTATTGCTCATTGGAGTGGTGGTGCCCTCGGCATTTAAAGGAAAGTTCCTGTTGATAACACCTATTGGAAGGGCAAACAAAGATGTGACAATCAGGATTTACTTGTACGTTATATAGAATGAGATGTATGTAAACTATACCATATTTATGTGCTGATACTAACCGATTCTGCTGTAGCACATAACTATGTTTTACATCAGAAGGCAAGTCATCCCTTTCAAGTTGTGCCTACCACTGCTGTGTGGGCTCATTGAGGTGATGGAATTAAACTATATGATTTGGTATGAAAATTCACTCAACCAGCTGATGCGCGTATTGCTGATGTCGGAGACGCGAGGGCTTAATCACTGCTAACAAATGATCTACTCACTACTCATTAATATAGATGTGTCCTGGCTAGGCTTAATCACATTTGTTGGAATGTACCATCAAAATGTGTAATTCAAAGACAAAATTTCCGAGATGTCTTTACACACAATACATCCGAAATCTTGAAACGACTTCAGTTTGAAGTCTTGTTCACTTCAGATATATACCCATAGAGTTACGTAGTTATCACTTACTTTTTCCACTCTCTGTAATAAAAACTGAGCGCATCTGTCAGTTGTATGTGATAGTTAATATCTGGCATCTCGGGGTTAATTAAGACTTCGACCACAAGCCATTCCCAATAAAACTGCAAGTATAGCGACAATGGATAAGCAGGCTTATCGATCCGCTGGTACGGCTGATTTGAATGGTACGCGTCGTTTCTGGTCATTGTATCCATAGCTGCTCTTCATTCGTTTAAACTCTGACAGTTTTGTTCCATCAGTAACAATGTCCTGGCAGATTGTTACATGCCGTAACTCATCGGGAATAGGCCTTATCATTCACAAACCTGTATCACGGAGTGGCTATCATATCGTTGATTTATTGGGTGATAGTTCTGCAATTGATGAATTATTCGAGTTCACTTCTACTTGAAACAGTCAGTCTCATTCATAGCCATCACATGAACAATGATGAAGTGTGCAAAGGGTCTAACTGAACAGTTGTCAGTTAATCTGATGAGTATGATAAAGTCGACACTGACTGTGTACCACCACAGTGGAACACTGCGGCTGAGGAACATTGCATGTGACCAACAAATCCATGTCTGAGCCTGGTGATACAGACTGTAGATAGACGTCATTGATTATCGACGCACGTAATAAAGAATTAGCTAACAATCGGACTTAGCAAGGCACGTTGGTTCATGACATTCTTGTTCATCTACAAGATAATGTTTCACAAAACAGTGTACAACAGCGGACTAGTCGAAGGACCGGATATAGGTTGGTTGCAAATCAGCTATCGATCGTTGCTCCCCATCGAACTGATGCAAAGTGGCGATTTGTTGTGTGTATGTGCTTAATCCCGAAACAAAAAATTCCGTTTCCTATCAAACCAATTGTTGCTGATGTTGAACACATGGCTACTTTGATTAGGTAAATCTACCACTAGTTGAGTGAGTCAGTCTCGTTGAGTTATTTTTCATTTCCCTAAAACAGAGCAGAAAATGGCTCCCTTAATTAATTGATGGAGTTATCATTGATCTTGGGTAGTTAAGTTAAGACTCGTCGAGATATGAATTTATTCACTAAAAAATATGAGTCTTAAGCGATAGTAATTTGATTCAGAGAGTTGGGTAATAACAACGGTCATCAAATGTTTTTGTGTCCTCTCATAGTTTATCCATCCTCAAGTTCATTCGCACCTTATCGTCTTAATTCAGAGTTAGTCAACCAATGTAATCCAGTGAAACACAGCAAGCAATACAGATTTATAGGAATTATGTTATATACAGCGTTGGACATTCATTCGATACTTTGCTCATCGATTGGTTGATGTTGTAAAACACATACTGACTATTTCATGAATGCCGATTTTGTCAAGCATGCAGCTTAAATGGTCGTGACTAGCACTCGTCGAAATTCGTAGATCTCACTGTTTCAATCAGGTATACTAGAATAAAACTGTGAGATGATCAGAAAATCGAAACAGAGCCACACAAATCTACCTATCTACGAAAAACTGGAACTGGAAATTTTTGGTCAATATCCTAAGCGCATAAAATATATACCGGATGCGTGAAGCAACCACTTCCCGTTGTGAGTTTGAATAGAGTAAGCAAAAGACTGACAGTATATGTGTTTCATGGATGAGCAGGCTTTGATGCATCTATTCTGAGTATTACTTCCGTCGAGTTAAGTGTACAAAACTCCAAACCAAATTCCAGTGCAAATGTTATCCATTTTCAGTTACTATCAGGGCAGTAATAACGTCACAGCCAGCTATTCAGCACGAAAGAATTGGGGTGACGGTATATGACTTAACTTGTTCCGGCACAGCATAGCAAACGTTTGTGTCGAATTAAAAAGAGAACAGGAAAATATCGCCGTATCAAGTGTAACCTGTAGATTATGTAAATCCTAATTTCACAAGAGTAAACGTCACCTCGTGAACAGAGTTATTGATCGCTCATCGGAATTGATCGACCAAATGGCCACACAATCACTGGTAAGTAGTGGGGCATTTTTATTAATATGAGCTGAACAACACACAGCTGAGTTCAGCTATCGAATTTCCATAGACTTTTCAGCAGTTGTATTGGTTGATTTAGTCCTGCTTAGCGTGAGGTCAATGAAACGGTGGTCTTAAAAGTGGTGCTGGAGTCCGATCCCCGATAGTGGCAAATATATAGATTACAGAGGGACACTAACAAAGTAAAACTCTTGTCTAGTGCTTATTTTCAAAAGATTACGCATTTGGCCAGCAGTTTGGAAACGGACACATAAAAATGAACAGAGCTGTTGATCACGAAACACCATCTCATTACTCAGCAGGTGACTTGTTTAGCAATGGCCTTTCGGGTCGCGTTCCCAACTAGAAACGAAGGTTTGGGTACGGCATACTGACACAAACAATTAGATACTGCCCCTCTATTTTGTACACAGGATCTGTGCTCATAGTAACACATAAGTGGTATTCATTTACCACTAATTTGCCGAACTCAGTTAGAAGACGTGTAACCGTGCAACTTCACACAGTATCGAGACCCCGGTAAGATCCGCCTAGGTAGAACCAATGTGTCTTATTGCACCAGACACCTCACTTGCAAAAGTGAATTGTGACGACTTACACTGTTTTCAGGCAGATATGGCTTCAACTATGCAGCACTTCATCGGCGTGGTGCGAGAAACTCTGTGCCTCGTAAATATAGGTCAAAGGATACTGTTTCCTACAGATTTAATGAAGGGAACTGACATGAATTAAAGTCAATTAATGAATGTACCTGAGGACAGGTGAAAACCAGATGTGATAGACACGTGTTGTTGATAAACTTATCAAAAGATCATTAAATATTCCTTTGTGATTGGAAAGATTTTTTGGTCAAAACAAGAAAAATGTCAACTATCACTGCATGACTGTCAAGCAGACGGTTCGAGCCCGGAAGCCAATCGGGTTGTTGGGACAGTGTGTCGATGTTACGTAATTATGATTGTATTGAGTACTGTTGTGTAAAATTTCAGTGTTTCAATGTGTTCAAGGAATTTATAAAATAGAACGGTATGCTCTGAGAGGATTGGCTGACAATAGCATACAGCTTAAAGAAAACCTGACTCCAAGCCCCCATCATGGAAGAGATAGATAATAAGAGAGAGTTTCTTGTGCTGATGTCATCTGGAGTAAGTATTCCCAACAATTCACCTGATTGTAAAAGTTGAGGTGAAATAATAGCGGCAATAAACCGAGAATTTCAAACTCTTAATAGCGATTCTTATCTATAAAATGTCTTCTGTAAAATACATACTTATCACATCGGGTAGTCACGTTGGATTCTTGTAAACTATCAGTTACGACTATATCGCCCCTGAACAGAACGTGAAGTTCGGCTCATATGAATGTTGCCCAATCGTTTTTACGTGCACAAGTAACTTAATCAAAATCCTTGTTTTGCGTGAATAATTTACCGTTATGTAAACTTATTATCTGCTGCAATGCAGATGTTCTGTGAACAGTGGAGCAATAGATCGTCACATAGGGCGCAATCAGTGCCCCAGGGTCAATCGCCCGCCTCAAGTGACAAAATGAGCTGAATGGATCATGGGTTCATCGGTAAGCAACAAGCGCACTCAACACAAGAAAGGAAGTTATGCACTCATTAAAAACGTAAGCAACGAAGCTGATTTTGATTTGCTATTCTAATGGAATGGCATGCTACCAATATGGTTCGTGCAGATGAATAACTAACGCATACTACTCACTAGTAAGTGAAATATGGTGCTTAGCAATCGCGCTGATGGATGCTAGTATTGGTCTATCGGGGTAATCCTGTCACAACGGTCCATCTTGTAAACAGTTTATTGGACACTGCGTGTACAACAAGACATTTAGGTAAAGTTCCAGTGTAAAATCTGCCGGCTTCCGGTGTGTCTTTGCAGCTCAGCCAGTTGAGTACGTGCTGCCTCAGGACAAGCAGCTTCTTGCTGATGCAATTTTGCTCGAACATAGGGTATCCCCATGAATGGATCGGTCCACAGATAACAGATTTGTCATGCCACTCGCCAGTTAAAAACTAACGTTAGAAGGTATTGGCTTGACAATTACGAGATGTACAAAAACTCCAATCTTTTGGAAACCCCAGTGTTCAATTTATCTGCCACACCACTGGGGAGAAACAAACTGACTGATGTGTCTCCTATGAGAACAGTCGGACAACCCCAGCATTGCTGTCGAACGATTATATGAACTAATGTTTAGATCAAGCGTATTGATCGGTGACTCAATAATGAGGTAAGTCGTTTCACATGTGTGAGGCCTGACACCCAAACTCCACTCCAGAAGAGACTACACACTACTGATGAGATCAAACAATAGTGAATCTCGAGTCAATAATGCAGCTTTCAAAATGAACCAATGGATCAGTTTATCAGAACCGTGGAAGCTACCAACATCACCAGTTCTCAAACTGTAATAAAACAAAATCCACGGGAATTTGTCGGTAAAATGATGGAACGCTGAATAAATGACACAAACTGAGTATTAACTAATGAAACGAGTGCCACATACGGAATAGTGCTCGTTTGAGTTATAGTGTTCACAAGCTTACATATAAATTAGCCAGTGACGTGCACGGATTATATTCCTTTGTATCTTGCAGAAGGTAGTACAAACCTGAAAAGGTGGCATCGTTATTGCCAAATATTCGTGCCGTTTATGTAAGGCGCACGTGATTACATGAACGGATCGAAACTCTACATAACTTTATTATCTAACAATAATTCTTAGTAATCACAGCACTCTTGCAAAAACACTCTTTGATAGAGGCTGTAAGACGTATGGCCCTGTCGGTGTTGTTCAAAAACAGCCATAAAAATAATACATTGTCACCAGCATATTCATTATCAGTCATTCTTCAGTCGGGTAAGTGGTGACCAGCATAAACAATCCTACAATAGCTCGCTTACAAAGAAGCTAAAAAGGGTGGATGATGACAGTCTTGACTTACACCGCTGTTGATGCTGAACTTGCCATGCGATATTTCTGACGACTTCGACCCCTCACTATCTTGTAAGAAACGGCAGTAAACCGGACTTGAAGTGGGCTTAATAAACCTACTACTAGGACTAACTAAAGGATCATCGTCATGACGTAAGTGAAATGTAGGTGGTGTTGTGTCAGTATCGAATTTCAGTGGGATTCTAGTCCACTGTTATTACTGTACATCCTATCTTTGACTGTAAACCTACGACTTGTCATCTTCCCATTTTACTGTATTCTGCCGTCAGGGGGATGTTGGTTCCATAGAATGTGAGGAGATGTGGAGGATTTCGTAGTTTTTTATCATTCGGCTGTCAAGTAAATTTTCGGTTTGGTACTTCTGTAAAGTCACCAGAAGATCGTACATTTTTACAACATGTCTCATGCGGAATGCTTTTTTAATGATAACAATTTAGGCACTGTTACACGTGGAAGAGGTTTTGCGACACTCAGCTCATGGGATGTCAGCCTTTTCCTGTTCATCGACCGATAAAGCAAACTATGCGATTGGGTAGCTTCACGCAAACCTTTCCATTAGACTCAGCTGACTGTTGCGCCCACATTTTGAGTTGAATATCCAAACCCTCATCCGTATTTCATGAGAGGTGTTTGTCTTAAATGAGATAATTCAATGAAGAAGAAGGAGACAAACATATTTTCATCACCTATTCATCCTGCTCGAACAGGTTAAGTAGCCCGTGCCAGTTGTGTACGTGTTATCGACGTCTCGGAAGTAAGAATGTCTGTATATCCGGTCCTCGACAAATTCAGCTACCTAGTACAAAATGTGCTTATGTGAAATACAGATCGCGAGTTCACAAACAGTTTCACTAAAATTACGACGATAAATAGTTCACATGCTTTGCAAGTAACACTTACTTGGTGTCCTACATAACCTCGTTTACAGCACTTCATCTAGGTGGTTTGTGAAGGTACCGTCAGTTTACAAATTCAAACGCATCTTCAATAAATATATTCACTGTGTCATGTCGACAATTTACCCGTCTTGGTCTTGAGATGGCTTCCGGTCAATTGGAGCTGTCCTCCATCTTGTAATCTTGTCCTCTAGCCAGCCACTTGTTATATGCATGCAAAAATATGCTCGTAGTACTTTTTCTAGGATGCGACCGAATGTCTATCCGCGTTTCACGACGCCTCAGTTTTGCACTCATGTAGTTGCTGACTCTTCCCTGTCGTTTTACTTTTTGGAGAGTTATACCTTGACGACATGACACAAGCTTAGGCCTTTCTCCAACCCCTCCAACTTGAGAGGGTTCAATGAGTCAACAGAATCCAGTATATACAGAAGGTCTGTCGTTCCGAAATAAACGCGATGAAAACAAATTCCACCAGTACCTCAAAAGTTAACACCAAAATGAGCTTCCGAGTTAATTAGCGCGAACTTTTCCGTCATTATGTTCAAGAACTGTATGATACACTATTTATGTTATGTGACCCGCTAAAGACTAAACAGGTAATATTAACCGATGCTGAAGTATGGATAGTAGACATGCTGGATCGTGAAGTGATATCCTAACAACGAATCCTAGGGTTAAACCGATCAACTCCCTTCGTGTACTGTTTCATGGTTAACATTGAAGTACTCTCAATCAAATATGGGCAGTTGGTGTTGTCATACCGATAGAACGTCACCCACAATTAATCCAAGCAGTTGTCGCATCCCCATAAACTTTCTAGTCGGCCCCTTTCGAACAGCAGAAGCACTAGACTCGATTTTCACTCTCATTAGAGCTCGTCAGTAGTGCATATCATCGCTAATGCCGGGACTAGAACCACGGACATGTTGTTCATGAGGCAATGGTGTTGACCACTGCTCCAAGGAACTCACACTAAGCACGACCGAATTATCATATGTGAACACTCAACCACTTTGGCTTGTGAGTAATGATCAGGTTGACCGATCGCCCCGAGAGGCGACACAGTTACTGTCTGTTAACTTCAATGAAAACCAAAATCCCCTGGTGCTCATCAATAATAAAATACCGCTTAACAAGTCAATGATTTCTGTGAATTCAGCTTGGAAAGAAGTCCTAGTCGAAGAGTTCATCGATTGGAGTTAACAGACAGTAACTGTGTCGCCTCTCGGGGCGATCGGGCAACCGGATCATTACTCACAAGCAAAAGTGTTTGAGCGTTCACATATGATAATTCGGTCGTGCTTAGGGTGAGTTCCTTGACGCAGTGGTCAACACCGTTGCCTCATGAACAACATGTCCGTGGTTCTAGTCCCGGCAGTGGCGATGATATGCACTACTGACGAGCTCTAATGAGATTGAAACTCGAGTCTGGTGTTTCTGCTGTTCCAAATGGACCGATTGAAAAGTCTATGGGGATGCGACAGCTGCTTGGATCAATTGTGGGTGATGTTCCATCTGTGTGAAAACCAAAAGCCCCTACTACTCATCAATAACTGATGTTGTGTTGATAAAAAAACACTGGCTCCATCAGTTTGCACTGTTTGTGACAGTTTTCATTTCCTAGTAAGTTTCTCTAATTTTCATTGACATGTGTTGGCAAGTAGATAGTCTGATTGTGTTCTTTAGTAAGCGGCTGACTTTATACAACCAATACACGTTTCCTCCGTTAGTAGATGAGGACTACAGAAAAGTGTCTTGTAGTTGTTTTATAGCGAATTGTGGTTATTCCAGTACGCCAGGCGTGGTTACATGTGGCTTAGCCGAATAATGTTTAGCCAATGATCGACGTGGAGAGGACAGTTTTAAACCATCGATTAATACAAAAACATGTGCAGCTTGCGAGTCGTTTTGAGAGTAGAACCTAATTTTTGTGAGCGCCTAAAGGTTTTAAACACGAAGCTCGATGTGCATTGAATAGAAACAGGATGTTGATAATTAACGCATGTCAATCTGAACAACCGAAACCCGGGTAGAGGGCAAAAATTTGTTCGGGGAAAAAAAACATGAGCGCCATAAACTGTTTTCGTGCAACTTCATTAAAACCTCGTAGACAATGTGAGATGTGATCAAGTTTTCGATTAACTAGAAGAGGGTATGAAAAACTAACGTGCGGAGAGTACGTTGGGTAAAGAAACTGCCAGCCAAAACCTATAATTCCACTCACGTGACACGTAGCAACTACCAGATATGTTCATCTCCCAAAGATCAACTGGGTAATAGTGTTGTGTCCACAACAGTGCACTCATGTACGTTCAGTTTTTATCCCTAGGTATTTCTTTCGTACTTCTTAGCATGAAAATTCGATGTCGCACGAGTTACGTGGGAGTGTTCCAAGGTCAGTCACTGACCTCCATTGCCAAGAAGCGCTGGATAGGTCGTCGATCCACTCGGTTGGTGAAGAATTGTGGCATGCCTAATGGTAACAGGAAGCGAAAAGTTAGCTGTAGATTTCAAGCACCTCTCCACTAATGGAAGGACTTAGCAATTAAATTAATGAGCTCATGATTTCGGACACTTGCACAATATGGGTGATTTTTTGAGTAAATGTGAACCGTATTGATGGCTTCTGACTAGACTTCCAGTGCAATTCTTCCGGATATGAGTGTAATCCCGCGCTCCATTTAGTACCAAGCATTTGTTCAAATTAGGATTTGTTTCTATTTCTAAGGAGTTTAATTGGCAGCAATATTGCGTGGGTCTTTCGACACATCACGTACTGAGAATCAGATTGGAACAGCTGAAGGTGAATGATCCACATGACAAAGGCCAACAACATTACGTAAGATTTTTTGCACACTGACAGTTGGCTGGCATCCCCTTGGGCAATTTCGCGAAATGAACATACACATTACAAGGGCAAGAAACAGTGTATACTCCATCTAGTCATACCTCAGACAAACAATCAGGTGACCAAAGGAGAAACAGTAAGATTCACATGAGGCTTGTTCATCGATGAGGGAAATCAATATGATGCAACATAACAAAATTGTTACGGTTCAAAAGAGATCAATATACGTGTGATCAGTGGATGAGTGTCTTTAGCACATTTCCATGCTAAGAATGAGTGGAGCATTCAGTACAGGCTGTTTTCAAGTGTCGTTTTCGCAGACATGAAATAGACCATCAGATGGGACTGCAGTTGCTATAAGTTAGAAGGTAAAATGCATCGGTTGGGTCGCTTCTTTTGACAATGGTCTTTTACAGTGATTCGGAGAGAAAATCAACAAAATCTATGTTCAAGTTAATTAATCGTTTATGCTTTCTAAAAAATTACTTTGCAGTACAGACAATGTGGGTCGACTAGTCTGACAACGCTTTGATATGTACTGTGCTCCACACGTTATATACTGTCGATGGCAGTATATTCCGGGTCCGTAATCCTTTGATCAGAGTTCAGACATTTTAATTAGTCAATGGATAATTTAGACTATAAAGACAGGTGAACAAGTGGAGCATCCTCAGTGAATGGGAGTGAATGCCAGCATAAAAACCTGAGTTATAAAGTGTGAGTTTAGACAGACATTCAATGACAGTGCTTGTCGAGGGTGGTCAGCTAATATGAAAACGATTGTCTAACATAAAGTGCAGGCATAAATATTCATTACGAATTTGTAGTCTGTCTTTAGGCAGTAACCGTTCTGATCTCTGAAAGTTGTCTTCATGGATTTTACAATAATTTTCAATTGAAGTAAAACAGCGTAAGTCTAATTCTATGTTCAGCAACAAACGTACCAAAACAACACCTATTAACCTCAATGTTGAACATATTGGTAAAAGCGAATGCAGAATAGTCTGCTAAAACTAGCACCGTCTTATCAGTTCACAGTCAACAATGCAAGTCATTAGAACTGTAAATATGCAATGAATGGGACACGTTTGTATACCCGTTGATAGAATGCGTGTACAGTGTATCTGGGTGTCATACACCTCAGGATCTACTTGTCATGAAAAGAACTACCCTTTAGGTTCTGCGTGAACCTGATTGTAGAAGGATGAACTGTGGAAAAACCCATAAGTCTGCTTCCGAAAGTCAATTAAAGAAAGCCGCAGGTGTAACCGTTTAGTCAACCTGGAGGATAAGTTCGCAGATTTTGCCATTTACTTTTTATTGAAATACCGACCGATATTTTACCACCCCGTCTATCAGTTCGTCACCTGAAATATCAGAGTGCCTAAATAAAATCTGAAATTCCCTTCAGGAACATTAACAGTTAGTTGCGTGTGCTACTTCTGTTTTTCGAGCCGAACGTTGAACCTTTCAAATTCAGCCTCGTCATTGATTGCTAGAGGTACACAACCTCATCCTATATGTTACCCACAAAGTCCCACTTAGAAGGATTTGTTGGGGTAAAAAACAATCAACCGATTATCACTTCAAAGCTTAATAATGGTACAGGAATTTTCTGTGTAAAGTCAACCATGTTGCCGAACTAAGTTAATTTTTATTGGTCTGCTGAATTCCAGATTCAGAAGACTGGAAAAATAGAAAGTAATTGTTTCAGAAAAGAAATCCATAGTGTTTATTTAGACTGAGTCAGTCTTACTATATCCGAAAGTTTGAATGTACTCGTATTTGCTCAACGGGACCCCGCGAACCGTGTTTATACGGACCGTCTGGTATAAGCAAAGATGAGATTCAACTCAGACAGACACACGGCAAGCTGTTTTGTGAAGACTGGTGGAGATTTCGGAATCAGTTAAGAATGAACTCAAAACACACACTACAGAAGTTGAATTAAAAATTCTGGACTCAATCTGAAAGCGCAGTGACTAGGATACGAAAGTGCCATCCGCAAATGTCTTTGTTTCACTTACTGACAGTCATCTAGTCGGAACAATCAACATCCGTTATGAACCCATCAAAATATCCTCAGATTGATATTGACCTATCAATCAAAACCAAATAAACTTGGTATTCCGCATTTTGTTAGAAAGGACGGTGACAGTTAACGTCAGTATTCTATTTGAAAAGAAGTAAGAATATCCATCACACCATCTTGTGTCTAATCTGAACAGAAAACCTACGCATTTGTCTTTTAACTGCGTGCCATTTCGTAAAGTTGGTATGACTATCAGTTTACTCGGTGTGCTTCTAAGAAGTACCATGGTCTGGCTGTCATGTTTTGTTTGCCTTTGTCTTCATACTGAAGATGAATATGTTGACAAACGCAGCTCTATGGAAACCACTGCGTAGCGCATCATGATATGGTCATTTATTAGCTGAAGTTTTAGTCAACAAAACCGTTGACCAACCCGTGTGACACCTTCTAGATTCCGGTAACAAAGAAGCTTATGGCCTGTTACCCGACCCTATATGTGATCGTTTCATTACGCACGGTGACAACAAGAGTTCAGCAGAAAAGTCTGGCTAAACACCTACACTTCTGATTGTGCTATTGGCGACAAGCCTGTTATGCAACGTAGGTATTATCTTGAATCTAATCAACTTATTATGTTTGTTTGACACTCGCCGAAGTCTTACCCATCTGGATTCATCACTACCAATTTGTCAAAAGTAAACCATTTCACATCCGATCTCAAACTTTCACTTAACCTCTGGCATAATCTGCCGACAGGTGTCTTACATTCTGAACAGATCACATTATGTGATATTTACAATTAGAACAACTTCTCATTGTTTTTTACTCCCAGAGGTATATGCTTTGTTGGTCCTCTTAATTCTTACTAACATCCGGATGACCGATTATCGGAATTCTAAATAGTCCCAAGTGCCTGACTAATAACTGTTTGTGAGGTACCTGTAATGAACTGATTACTACAGTATAGCGACCACTTAGTCACACGTGCTTTCAAGGTGTGGGGTTTGTGAAAATAGGTTTTGCAAAAACGGTGGGATTTCAACCTGTCTTCTATACAAGCTTTAAGCTCACTCAACTTGTAAACTAGTTCCGCTCTTGGTCTAAAAGATTTTAAAACAGGATCGAACTGAAAATCTAAGCTATGTATGCCCAACCTGTACACTTACCGTGACCTATGAAGAGATCCTGACTGTGGTGCGAAGATAGTTGTTCATTAAGCGCCCGATCTATTTTCTTATCATAAACACCCTGCATATTCCGTCATGTCTAACTGAATCTGAGAACAAAGCTGTCAGTCAAAAACCAGTTACAAAGTCAACAAAAGACAGTGAACTTCTTCCTACAATCGGTCGACAGTATTTATATTGATATCACGATACACAGCCCCCAAACTACTGCGAAACCAGACATTAAGCATGTTGACTACGAGACTTATTTTCCTGGCCTGAATAATACCTCGCCTTCTGTTAACCATGATCAATCAAACAAACGTTCACAACCGAATCACGCAAAATTTAGGATGTCCGTGGAACTACACCTGATTCAGACTGTCAAAGTGAACGAAAGCAAGCAGGAGAAAACCTTGTCCATTTATCTTGATAGACAGTGTGAAACAAACATTACAGATACGAACACAATCACATCTAGGATGATACCGTTAAACTTGCACGGATTTGCCTGTCTGTCTGTAATTGTGCTTAATGCGGATGAGAGTAGTTCGACAATCCTATCTAACTGGGAAGAACACAACATAAAGAAAATTAGGAAATTTCCCATACCTTTGAGTTATCCTGATATCTCCCAGAAAGATCTTAAAGACCATTAGAAAAAATCTGACCTCAATTACACTCACCAACTGCATCCTTTCCTGGACGGTCACCGGCTTATATCGTCCTTCACGGCCAGCATACTGAGCCTCTGTAAGTACCTCTCGAATTCTGATAATAACCTTCTTAGCAGAAGAAATGACAAAACGCTTACATGCAGCTATGCCCGCATCCTGCTCAAAGTTGCCTACTATGATCAAGCACTATTCCGACAAACCAAAAATAATCAAATCCTTATGGAGACAGTTGCGTCCTATCACAAAACCGAGACTAATTGCTCCCAATTTTTCCTCATATGTCCCCCACACAGACACCAAATTCAGTCCAAGAGTCCAAAAACCCAACTTGCCGCCGTTATACTCGCTTTAGGTCACCACTGGCAGCGCGGCATTGGGAATATCTCCGACTCTGTTAACAACTGTGTTACCATAAGATATGCCTGGTCTAGTAGAAAGCTGAGACGCTTAGTAAATAAAACTAAACCTCTGATTATATTGGTGCGTTCATCTAGGAACACGTATCAACTGAACTCTCGTTGGTTGAATAGGTCACACGACGCACTTCTACCATGGCTACTATAAGATGAAATCAATATTGCTATCAACGACGTCTTATCCAAAAGGTGAAGGTGAATCTTAAGCTTTTCTACAATGAAGTCGCAGCACATACCAGGAGTGAGGTTGACTTTTTGTAACTGAAAACGTCTGGTGGATTTATCAATACAGATACACAGGCGATCAAGATTGTCGATAACCAGTACCTAATTGTGCACAACTACAAATCGTGAGCAACTTTTGTGCACATGGTCAGCAAACTAACCGAGCCAACCCGAATTTCAATGTTACAAGTTAGAGTCAAATTAAAAAACCTTCTGACTCAAAAACTATCCTGTTCAGACTGGATATCACCTGCTGTCTTGGAAACCTATCTATCGAATGAACAGGATCTCTCATAGTACTCTCTTATCTCTTCTCATCATCTGACTGTCTACCGAAATTCTAGAAACAGTTTACAGTCATACCTCTCAGGAAGCAAGAGTGACCCAGTACAGTTGCCTCGACCGGTCCCTAAAGTAATGAAGAGCTTATTAGATGACACGTTCAGGAGCAGCGTTGAAGACTTCGAATTCATCAAGAAAGGGCAATATGGCTTCCGTAAGGGGATACTCATGAGTCACGAATCTGATGATTACTAGTGACTTTTGGACGAAGACCGTTGACATAAGACTGGCCACAGATGTGATGTATCTTGACTGTTCCAAGGCCTTTGATAAGGTTGATCATTCTATTTTGCTACAGAAACTCAATAGTTATGGTTTTGATGATCCCATTTTCATGTGTCTTGACGGTTATGTAACAGAACGTAGGTTCAACGTCAGGGTGAATGGACAGCTGTCAGAGTGGTTCCCAGCCAACAAGGGTATTCTGCTACGTTCAATCTTAGAGCGTCTGTTATTCATTCCCTTCGTTCTTGAACTACACATTATGGTCAGCTCGCCGAGGTTGCTCCAAGCTCTGGCGAGTTCAAGAGTACCCGTATGCTGTGATAATCCTACAGAACTATTTGGACTGCCTACTTCAGTGGCCCACTGGAAACACCTCCACGCCTCCAGGATCTAGACTACTCCTTTGCATTTTAAAACACTCTAGATATAGTGAAGGTTTTCGGGTGATAGCTAACATGATCATTCAGCCATTTCTTCACACCTATCACTGAACAAGAGTGACCTTGAAGCATGGTGTGCTTCACCTCAGGGAGCGTTATGCACATGCACACTAGGAGGTTTTGTTAAAGATATATGGAGCTGAACTAAACAGCATTGATAACTTTCGATAAGTATAACTATTGTAACAGGTTCAATTTAATCAAATTGTTTTCCAGTAGATTTAAGTGTGCAGAAACCGATAGTGTTCATTCGCCAGACACAAGGTAAGAAGGTCTCTTTTTGTTTTGTTTGTGTAAGGTATATTTTGGCAGTCATGTGTCGCAGTTGTGAGCACTTATCTGTACTGGTATCGAGAATGTAAAACTGGTTAATCCTCGCTATCCCTAAACTTCGCAGTAGAGCAGCCGGATTATGGTGTGGGTATTTCGATGAGTGGGTTTGGCAGCTTGTTTGCTGAGTACCAGGTCTCAAAACAGCAGTGTAAAGGGCTACCGGATGGCCAAAACCAGGCGGTTCACATTGGTGCTTTGAGGTACCGACTGAGGAGAAAACCAACCTCCTGGAGCTCCGATATTGTGCAAGATTTTGTATAGACATGCCTTTTAACTTAGTAGTTTTGACAAACACTAACTTTCTGCTGCCAATACATGACTAGAGTAGCCCATTTGGGAATGAAGTGGTACTTATTAAACGAAGTCACCTTATCTATGTGCACTCGTGTGGTTCTGTACGTCGTACGATCACAACGGTCAAGTGTCTCCTTCGGGGGTATCTTTGTAATCGTTCAATGTAGTTGCCTTTTATCTACCGGCGTTTTAGATTTGGGATCGCCTAATTGTTGGGAGCACCGATTCTTAACATGAGGATCGAGCATCTTAAACATTCTTATCATTCCCACCGAATCCATGTACGCTACAAATGTGATCTTGAGGTAAGGTAATGACTAAAATTAGATTATTCCGTGGAAGTCCCTGGCTCCAGTGTAAAGATTTGCTCTGAACATTGGTAAAAAGACAGTCTATAATGCGTGTGTGCGAAAATGGAATTGCACGCTCGCCAGATTGTCTGATATGAGTGTTGGTCACACTCCAATGACCAAACATGACCTGTCCAGCTATTGACTTTGTCACAGCATTATCGTTCATACAAACCACATGAGTTCAGTCGGTTTGCGAGCATTGCAGTAATGTATGCTCGACTGTAGGTTTTCTGTAACCAGTGTGAATCATGGCTCTTAAGAGCTGAGTCATCGGTTTATTGTATAGTTTGGTTATGTTATTCGCTCCGGTTGCTGACATTTACTGAGCACGGTTTTGGCAGTGAGCGCGTGATGCCACCAACGTCATTATATGGAATAACGGCAGTCACAACAGCAACACAAATCACACGCGCACACACATTATTTCACCTATTCTGATTGAGTGAATATTTCGTCAACCAGAAAGATGAAGTATCAGTCCTTTTTTCCACAAATTCCTTAGTGATTGAACACACTTCATTTACCTGCTTACTCAGTTGTCCGTCTCCTACAAAATACAATGACGTTCTTCAAGAAATTCTTTCTTAATGCGGCAGTCCCTCTATAAGAAAAATCGCAAATCCATTTATGAAATGCACTGCCCAATCCGTTTTTAGTTGTACTCTTCCCGTCATCTTACCAAACGTTCAAAACTGAGTAGTTTGCAGTTATACTGATCTCGTTCTGTGTATGTAGCAGGCAAAGGTTGGAACAATGTCAAGGGATATTTGGTGATTTCACAAGAATCCAACCGAACTATCCCAGTATAAGCTTGAACCATTCAAGACAAGTCTCACTGAGTCAGAATATGGGTTAATGTCCATTCATATTAACTCGGGGATTGGGGAATTCGAAAAGATTGCGATTTGAGAGTATTGTGAAAATGATGTAAAAGTAGTAGTATATTTTCACCTAACTTCTACTAACATTGACACACCTAGTCCATTACATCTTCTAGTTTAAGACATTGTCTCAAAACCACAACTGCTGTTCGGTAGTTTGAACTACTTCGACGTCTTCCTCCCTCTTATTCCCTAGCACTTTATAAGACAACAATGAAATAAAGTTGTCGACTGTACTGCATTCTTATCAGAGAGGTTGACATGGCTGTCAATCCAAACATCACGGTTCCTTCTAGTCACAAGGCAAGTGCGTTTAATTAGCTGTACAATGACCTGTTTCCTAACATACGGGTATAAAAGCTTATCTTAGGGAAGTTTTACCAGGGATAAAAGCAAGACTCTGGAAAGTTGAATGTCTCTATTCAGTTGATGGAGGGTCATCGTTGAGGAATTACCTGACGTTATGAACAATCATGTTCAATTAAAGTCTCCTAGGATTGCAAAAATCTTGATGCCTGAAAAATGGAACTAAAAGTCTGATTAGATTAAAGTTTTTAATGCTATCTAGAATAGACTGGTCTCATGTTTACTGATTACGCCATTTTGTCTCATCTTACCCCAGATGTTATAAGACAGGATCGGTTTAGCTAGCAGTAAGATCTTGCTCAGAACCTGAAGGTGAATCCTATGGTTTTCTACAAGGAGGTCACAGAGCGCACCGGAAACAAGATCTGTTGTTACCGACCTCAAGCCTGTGGTAGCTTCACCAAGACAGATGGCCAGCATACTGGGCAAACAGTACGTATGTATGAAAACCTCTCACATCAAGAACGACACTTGAACACATAAAAACCTTACTGGATTATCCCAAATTCAAGGGTCACAGGTCATAATCATCTTAAAGAACTCAATGAAACGCGAACCTCCCGACCTATATTGAACGTTTCCTGTTGTTTTGTCGAATTAGCGTAACCACCAACAATATCCTCTGGACGTTCCTTGTCAGCAAACTGTTTAACAAGGGCTTGAAAGCGGTTTATTTTTACACCTATCTTCAAAGGTAGGTACACAGAAAATCGAGCATAATATCTGCTAGTAAACCCGCTTCTCGTGGTTTTTACAGCACTGAAGAATTCACCAGAGGAGTCTCTTTTCAAATTACGTAAGCGTACCTCGAACTCACTGCTAGAGAATGGCATGACCTCCGTGAAGCATGTTCATTATGTCACAATTTTTGATAGTCCGCGACTTTCAACTGAAGACTACTGACGCAGGATAGATCAATGAAGTGGTCTGACTTGATTTTTTCGCAGCATCTGATAAAAATATTTATTCAACTTTGCTATGCATGCCCTATTTTTACAGCCTTAATGAACGATTATTCGGGTTGTCCGTATATTATCAAGCTGGAAGGTGGTTTAACCTTCAAACAAATAAAAATCATCAGACTGCCACCGGCAACGTACTGTTAGAGTCCATTTGAGAACACCTGCGGTTTATTTCGTTCGCTCCTGTACCACATAACATCTTCAACTCATCAACTTTGATTTCGACCGCCAACATAAAACCTTGTAAAGTTGTGAAGTGTGCGGAATATATGGAAACGCCACAGTGCTATTTGAACTATCTAACTCGGTGGTCCATAGAAAATAACCTGTCGTCCAATTTCGACGAACTTAAACTAATGTACATCCACTCTCACTATGGTGACACTTATCTACACGGATCAGTGTGTAGAAGAGACCTAGCTTCCCTGGCGAGGGACGACGTCAGTCTTCCTACCAACTGTGCTGTCAGGGCTAAAAAGACACAAGTTACCCTGAACCTTCTAGAAAACACTAGTGGAACATTTCAGTCTGAGGGCATTTCCAGCACAACTCAACACCCACTGGCAGATCTCTTACTACTAAATAAGCATGAAGGTGTAAGGGCTCATTTTCTGAAGCCGGGTTACGGTGTGGGCAGGTTACTTTGTAGACTGAAGTTATCTACTGTTAAGATCTGCTCACATCATAATTTTCTACACACCTCTTTGATCAAAGTAAAATTTGTCGAGATTTTTCAAATTCTACTACACTTTTGCTTACTTGAGAAGCACTCCACAATGTAAGTTTCCTAACTAGCATTCTAGTCCACTTTCCATGAACATTAAATATGTATATTTGACGATACATTGTGGTCGTACGTTTCAGTGTTCGTCACTGTTGTGAATGCACGCCTACAGTTGCATTCACTTTTTCTGTTCACTTCTCTACAATTAAAAATCGTCCACAACAAAATATTTCCAAGCAATTATGGGCTGGAATACATGGTCCCCTTTTTCCTGTTGAGTACTTATCCTTCCATTGCCAGTAACTTTTGACCGCCCGTGGTTGTTTCACTTCAACACTCAAGCTTCCAAGGTAGACAAAAAGTCAAGCCAAGTGTTTACAGGCGAGCTGTTGAAACCATGTTTTACAGCTTATCAGAGTGAAGTGGATTTTTTGAGGCTCCTGACAAACTATTCGGAAGGGTCCATCAAACGGGATTTTCAACATAATTTGACTTGCGTTTTCCCCTGTAATGTTTAATTCTGATGTGACAAACCGTTGGCGTAAACGATCAACAGCAGCGTTCTTATTGACGCGGTTTACATCGGACTGCCAGTTTTCACTGGCTATAGATACAAGGACCCAGAAAGGTGAGAAAAGCCTTGGTTCGTAACGCGAAGGGTGGGCAGTTCCATTCCTCGATTTTATTGTCCTTACGAGGTGAGTTGAAACAAGAACGAAAACCGGTCATGAATTTTGAGTTCAAAGGTTGGGAACGTTGTATTATTTTGAACGATTTATATAAACTTACTGATCTGTTAGTATCAGGTGTGTATGATAATATGTAAGGTGCAGTGAACAAATATAGTTAGGAAGAAGGATGAACGTGGGTTCATATTACACGATATCGGCCTGAGGACACATTGACCTCTTTTACAGTTTTCTTGTAATCAGCGAACAGATATGTTGAGTCTCCGATCAGACGCTATCGAATATGTTAAATCGCGAGTAAAAATGTTGAGGACCACTAATGTAGCCAGCAAAAAATCCGTCTACAGATAGGAGATCTACAGCAGCCACAGTCAAGGGGTAATGACGCCAATGTAACAAAACAATAAGGTAGACAAAAGGCATAAACGAATTGCAGAGATAGTGGTAAAAAGTTTGAGAACCAGATAAAATGGAAGGTGCTGGGCTTCTGAATGAAGATGAGCCAATTTTGAACTTGATCAACATGAAACCGTAGTAATATGAAACATCAAAAACCGTGCTCAAAGCAGATATTTCTTGATGAGTAGCAAGTTCATGTGTTAATTCCAGACAATGCTTGGGAATGTTGAAGTTGCCTATGAATAGGTGGCATTTTGAACCACAGCACTGATAATGTTAGTGGAATGTTCACAACACAAAAACAGTATAATCCTCTTAACTTCTATGGAATGGTTCCCACGGACCAGAAGATCCGTTGAGGATATGGTTAAGAACAACTTAAAAGTTTGAAACGAATAGCAGAATGATGCAACGGAACCGTATTTGTAGTCAAATATTGGCCAACATGAGTTGGTTAATATTAACTTTGTTTGTCTGAGAAACGTCGAGACAAGGTCTGAGTTGTGAACGGCAGATGCATTGCCGAAGTCCAAAATGCAACCCTTAATATATCACAACCGTTTATCAAGTGAGGACAAAAAGGACCTAACAGGGGATAACATAGAATGCAAAACATCAGTTAATTTACCGGGAAAACTATTTCATCAATGGTTGTCGGGTTTGAAAGAACATTTTTAAAACCGTACTGATTTGTATAACTGACCTCAGTGTGTGCTTAACTATGGATTACTGGATTTTACAAAAAAACTATATCAGTCCTCCTAAATGTTCATTTAAATATGTTGGAATGATATTAATTGTTTTTTCGAGTTACAGCCTTTAGGTTGATTCCAGTCAACGACAACTTGTACCATTAACTACTCTTCTACTCTATGTACCAGTTGCGTGCACGCCAAGTTTAGATCACGCGTTTCCAGCGCACAAGTTTATCAGATACTCGAACCTTTGTACGTCGTAACCAACTCACTTTCAGTATCGTGGTTTGGTCGCCTACACAGCTATCCGTTTAATGGAAAAGCCTCCGCTATCGAGTATTTCAAAAAGATTTCACGCAAAGTCAGCCATTCTCCTTATCTTTCAGTGTTATCCGTCATACAATGCACTTTTATTGATAAGAGACGATTACCTTACAAAGCGGGAAACTCATTTTGTTGGGTGCATTGTGGCCAGTTATATTTCGATTTGGAAATAGTAAGGAACAACTCAAACAACGAACAACTCTGTCGTTGCACACATTACCTATGCTATTGAATGCATGTATGTATGTTCCACTTACTAACAATACCACTAGATCACTCGAAACGTCTTAGAAACAAACCGAAACTTAAAGTTACTGGGAGTTCACAAGTGTTTCGAACATTCGATAAAGTCTGGCCAGTTGTCAGTGCTCGGTTAGTCAAGATGAACACCAGTACTCAATCCATCAATTCACACAGGGTACAAGAGTGGTAACTAACGTTGCGAATGATCATCACACTGAAAACGCGATGAATACCAGATTCAGTCATAATAAGATTTACTGATTTGAATTGGTCGCCACCGAGCTCTACAGAAAGCGTCTAAACAAGAATGGGAGTTGGAATAACAACACAGTAAGTAGTTAAAGCTTCCGACTACTTCGGCGTTACCTAACGAAAATAACAAATATTCTGTGTCCATTCCGGTGCAAACCGTCAAGCGATGCGTCAAGCGTTTGCCGGTTCCAGCAGTCACCATAAAGTTCCCGTCGCCAATGACACCAATAACCTACAGTGTTGTTCAGTAACACTTAGAAAACTTACTGAAGCAAATATCCGGTCGAACCATAGCAGCTGTCGCAATTTTTTGATTGCTAAGATTTTACTTGAAAAGGGTAGTAAGTTAAGTACCAGTAACATACTCAATGTCTTGTTCCGCGATACAAGAAGAAATATTCTTTGATTTACCAGGCGTTTGCCGATTAAGCTTACCAAAAAGTCTCCACATATTCACAAATATTTCGTGCAGACATATGAACTGTCCTGGTAGCCTTGACTGATCTGAACCTGGATAATGATTGATGAGCGTGTATAGCTGATAGCATCTTTTCTGTCTCCCTTCAAGTATGTGCTCAGCATTGGCCGACTGGACCCAAAGGCTTCACCCACACTTCTCTTGGTCTAATTCCTTCGGGTTTACACTGGATACGTGATGTGTGAGTGGAACCTCAAGTGGTGCAGCGCAAGCTATTTGTGGTGATGGTTAAGCGCAGGCGTCTGTTAGCTTCGGTCATTGTGACTAGCTAATCCAAACCGGATGTCACCAACCGTGTCAACGTATAACCTAGTTTCAAGTTAGTGTGTACAAAGTGTTCTTCCGGAAGACATTACACGGATAAAAAACATATGTTTTATGTAAAACCTCCTAAATGAGATTACTTAAAACAATGGTCGCCACTTTTAGTAATCGGCGTGCAATCTTTATCAATCCACTGGGGATGTACATTCATGCGTGAACTATGAAGTATGTGGTTACGGGTACCACATTCCCAACCTTCGAGGTAATCTCAGGTGCCAACTAGAAACAAGGTAAAATATTTCCCAGCAACTAATGCGGTTCATGAACAAAAACCAGCCAACCCGATCGTTCTATTAGCTGTGATATCATTTTGTATTACTGTAACATGTGTTTGCCTTTTCTCGACGCGTGGAAATAATGAATAACGATGTGGGTTGATCGTCAGAGTTCGTGATCTTATGAGGCTTTTAGTCTTTTAATAAGATATCTTCCCGAACAAATTCGCTTGGCGAACATATCCTTAATTTGACAGATACAATGAAGGACAAGAAATTGGGTCATCATACCTTGACAAACTTTCTGACTGATCAGCTTGCCTTAACAGGGTCAATTATAATCATAGTAACAACTTTCCAGAAACGACATGAACTTGGCAACATACAACATTGAATACAAAATCAGTATCTGCTTACCCCCCCTAGAGGTAAGTTGTTGGAACTGAAACATTGTATGAGCAACTTGGTTTATTGGTATACGTGTATTCGATGTCTGAGTGTATCGAAACTGGAATGTTCCACCGGCTGAAAAATTCAAGCAGAGACTGGATACGCGCTTTTAGAAGACCGAGGTGTCTCTTGATAGCTAGACCAACAGAATTATTCCGGTATAGTCAGAAGATACTCCAACGTACAGCATTTCCGTAATTCAGGTTTGTTTACTGGCAGATGTAGTGTGTTTGTTGTCATATGAAATCAGATTAAGAGGCAATCTTGCTCATTCGAAGAATTTTTGATCGTAATATCCTCATAAGGATTGGCAAAAGGTTTCTCATGTTGAAATAATGGGGTCAACTAGGGAAAATATGGGGAACAGTTGGAAAAAAGCTAATGTTAAAAGATATTCTCTTAACCTGGAAAGGAAGTTCGCAGTTAATAACTCATCTGCGGCATACTAGTGCCAGTGACGTTCGTAGGTCCGTGCGTTTAAGATCATTGACAAAAATCAAAAACTCGATCGTGTGCTCTCTGCGAATTTCAACCATCACACACGCACATTACTCATACCAGTTTACATTGCTGATTAAGGGCTCCCAGAAATTTACCCGAAACCATTTTTCAGTAGAATTTTGTGCCGTTTATTGTTGTGCAAACTTTAAAACGTGAGTGTCGATTGAGCGGCTGGCGTGTGTAATATGTCAGAGTTGGAGTGAACTTTTAAACAAATGAGAGATTTTTATGTAATGATGTCCAACCAAAAACAGAATGCAGTTTCACAAAAATGAACTCGACTATTGAACTTTCTTGAGTCTTAGACCACGCATGTACAGTTAAAAGGCTGTTGGAAGACTACGGTTTGCAGACTGATGTGAAACACAACTGAGAGTATCCCGGTACTAACTTGCATCACAGTTGTTCATAGCAGATTGACAGAGCTACAGATCACTGGCGTGCCTCTACAAATTTTAGATTGCTAGTTGACGACGAAAGAAAAAAAGTACGATTAAAAGGTGGTCTTCTAGGCATCAAGCGTGGTTAGATCAATTGAAAAATGTTCTTCATCAAGAAATGGAATATTAACTGATATTAAACCAGTAGTGTTGAATTGTTTAAGAAAACTTTATCTTAGCCATCGCTGAAAAATAAACAGTAGTACTTCTGTTTATGTTCCTACAAGTTACACTGGAATCCAAGAAACACCACAACCATTGGTCCTTACTGTCCTATTAGGATAAAATGAAATGTATACAACATTGAAAAGCTACTACTGAGATTCCAGAAGGGAAGTCCTGTAGAAAGCAATGAGTTGAGTTTTTAAATGAACTCGGGCTAATCATTTGAGTAGGTGTAATAGACCAAAAGTTTGATGTTGACTGAGTGTACCTGTGTCTTCCGGACGGGATTATGCTTGCAATTCAGACCTAAGGTACCCAATGGGACTTACCTTGATACTAATGATGCTGCCTGTTTCTGTAATGGTATTTCAGTTACGTAACATTCTGAAATTACGACAGCTTTTGACCGACTATTTTTTAACTGAGAATGTGACAGGAATTCTTCACCATCCTAAGACAACGTTCAATAGTCACTTAAGTCATATTGTGAATTTCGACCAAACATCTACCTGTCCAAGCCTCACTTCAACGTCTCAGTCAGTGCAAAATTATCACGTGTCAGTCGCTCCTGTGAAAGCAAACTTCATTGTAAATGTACACCACATCTTTCGCGGCTGCTTACAGCTATGTTGCGTAAAAGTGCAAAAGAGCATGTTTTTGCGAGAAGTTGGGATGATCACATTGATCAGGATTATCGCCAGGGACAGTAGCTCGTCAGATCGCCAGGGTGATTGGAATATCGCCTGCTCACCGATGTACAGTTAGTGTGTTGCCACAATATCAGAAGTGCAAAACCATATCCCATCGAGTCAGAGGCAAAGACAGAATTAAAAAAGATCGACTTGAATTTCTGAATGGTTATTAGTTGCATCATGTTTTTTGGCATGTACAGAGGTTTTGTAGGCACTCAACCCTGAGGGTTGCAATCTGGTATTCGTCAGAAGTTGCCCTCAAATAAAAATTCTTCACAGCTGACAATGATGTCAATGGAAAGATTTTGAACTGACACACTTTATTTTCACGTCCCAAGATCCAACGACTGGCAAAATCAGTAGCATAATAGCCCAAAAACCACTCATGGGTGGTTCGAAGTTGCACATTCTGCTAGATATTTCGGGCGACCCATTAAGAAGGTAGGAATTAGACTAAAGTTTTGATCTTGTTAAAGCATAAAAACGGTGTATATTCTTGTCATAACCGGAAGGTAAACTTTGTTTTATGTTATTATGAAGCAGCCTTGCTAAACACTGCACCACTCACTCGACAGTGGGTTTTTGTTGATTCTTTCTACAAACAAACGCTTTTTTCTAACGTTTTGTGAGTAAAGCTCATGTCGCTTGATTGCCTAAAAGAAAGACGTAATGACTATCCTGTTAGCCTCAGTCGACTGTTTTGCGGTAAGACCTATTCATCCAAGTCAAAATTTCAAACTGTGTGGAAAATGCTGAGTTGCGTTTTATTGTGGAATTAGGATCAAGAGATTTTGGATGCCATAATTTGAACACTTTACTTCTGTTCACAAATGTTGCCTCCGAGTGAACCTTTTTCAGCCGATCCTGAAATAAAGGACATAACGCTATTTTATATGCAGCAAAATTCATGTATCAGTAGATAGCTGAACAGTGACGAAAACGTTAATCATCAGCTTTCAGTCGATTGACGTTATCGGAGAGGCAAATTGTAATCTCGCCTCGTAACTACGAAAATATATGTTAGTATACAAACTGCAACAGACTAAGTGTATATGGGCAAAAATGGAGACTTTCTTTGTGCAGTATTTCCAAGTCAGACAAGAAATGGGTCACTTGTAATGAGGTCCATTCCATTCTACACCGTGTAGGGATGAGTACATATTCACTGTTTAGCTCCTCCGCAAAAACGACGTCTTTTTTAGACCATATCAGGAACTTATTGAGGTAGCTTGACGTCTTTAGTGTGTACCTGTTCCACACACCGTTGCACACTATCTTTCAACCTAGGATTGAGACAGAAATATTTGCAAGATGAGCAAATTAAAATCCCAGTTAAGGAATGTTATCAACGACAGTAGTTGATGCATCGTGTATCAGACTACTTAAAAGTTATTAGCACTGTCGTTTACAGTGTAGGCGAAATTATCTATTTTGCCAATCAACTTGTATCTACCGACGTCATGTTTGTCACTGAATGGATGCTTGCTTACTGTGATAGAAGATGTCAGTTTCTCCCGCTGTTTTCTACAATATGTGTTGAGAATTGAATGAGCAGAGTTCGCGGAGCTATTGCGTTTATCGCCACTGGAAAAAGCATCGGAAAATACTTTGAGAACAGCATGTACAACAAAAATAAATTGCGTAGTTGATTGTGCATCGACCGCAGTGATGCATCACACCACGGGCGAAATGAATCAGTATTCAACACTGTAAGTATGCTGATTCGTAAAGTGCCAGGTCAAGATTTTCTATTCCACTCCTACTCAGCAATTTACACTCCCTGCCTACAATCACTGATTGCACTCACACGTTAGAACGTTAAATATTGCACAGTGCTACTCGGCCAACGCAATATATCCAGTGTTTGCTGATTATCTGACTTTCAGAGCAATCTGAATAGACCAGTAAAGCCATGACTGTAATTGATTGACGTGTGGCTATTGTTTATCCGTCATATCAGGAGTAAACGTGTAGAGATGGAAGTATTCAAGAGAGGAGTATGAACAACTCTCCACAAGAACTTAGTCAAAGAAAAACTGAGGTAGCCGAAAAATACACTGAAATAAGTCCAGCGAACATAAATCACTCACTGTGCCATAACTGGTCCGGATAAAAATTGGAAGATAAAAGGACATAGTTTGAATTCAATAGTTCGGCTGGACTCACCCCAATTTCACGTACAGATTACAGTCTGTGATCATGAAACCGAAATACAATGGACAAAACCCGATGACAGTAATAGTCAATCTGAAAGCAACATATACGGACATGAGTATGGAAGTTCACAATAGAACTAAACAAAGCGAAACAAAGTTACCAGAGTATTAATGCGTCCACAACTGGAGAAATGGAAGCAACTAAATAGAAACATAAATATTATTGAACAAATCAAATGGCTGAGAAGGAGTTGGATGAAAAAAAGCAAACAAGAAAAGGAGCAACACAATCGACTGTACAAAAAGTTAAACAAATTCAGGTGCAAATTCGAGCGAAACATGAAAGAAAATTTCACAATAAAAAGAACCCGTCAAACGAGCCTCTACACTGCAATGCGGCGCCCATCACATTAACATTAAACATACACGACAATGCTGACATAGCTAACATGAAATTCAGAAACATTCCACGAACCCCCGTAAACAGGGATCACCGAGTCAAAATCACCAATCCATTTCAAGCCACTTATACCACTGGGAATATTAGACTGCTACGTTTTGTATAGATCTGCTCATCACAGTACAGTGTTCAAACTAGTTTAACCTAATTGTCAATCGTGATTCACCACGGTAGCAATTCTCGAACACCGCCTTTCAAAGGTGCGATCTCATGTTATCGTATTGGTTGAGATGACTGCAACGTGTCTGTTGAGATTCTCATATGGACACGTTTTCATTCATGATATGCCCTATCTATTGCTCTTAAACACAGTGTGCAACACTTAACCATACACACAATATTATTACAGGATGCAGGTCGCATCACGATAAAAGGAAATACACCAGGTTTGAGTTCATTTCAATTCAAGACATGCAGTCCGATCACCATAACATGTTATG
>LUCH01000023.1:45304-104912 GCA_013368495.1 Paragonimus heterotremus | reverse complement strand
TCGTGGAATGTTTCTGAATTTCATGTTAGCTATGTCAGCATTGTCGTGTATGTTTAATGTTAATGTGATGGGCGCCGCATTGCAATGTAGAGGCTTGTTTGCTGGGGTTTTTACATTTTTAGACTGCGTTTTTCGTGCGTTATTCTGAGGTATATTCGAATCTGTGCAGTTTATTTTTTGGTGGCATTGTTCTGACAAATCGTATACCATATTTACTGATTCCTGAAGTTTGTACCGCAATGGGGCTTCTCTGTATACAATTATGTATTAGATATTCATACACGATGTTTCGTTGTAACCTAATTCAGTTGAATATTTGGTAGCGTCCATTCTATTTTCAAGTCGATTCTTAGTTTTTTTCCAACGAACAAAATACGTAGCATAATTTTTTCAACAATCCATTATTGATTACTGCATAGATGATAGCTTGATTGAATGATATTCAAAATTAGTATGATGGGGCCAAAACAACTGTTTGGAGCTTAAGTCTCACGATTGCATTCCGGACACAGGGAAGTTATAGTTGATCATGCAAACCGTTCATGAGATGAAATGAATACTCGAAGACCACTCAGAAAATTCCTGAAAATCCACTTAGTTAGCGGGAGTTTGAGTTACCCTTGTGGATATTTAATGTTATCAGTGTGCTGACCCTTCACGTTGTCCTTAAGGTCGCCAGATTAATGTACGTTCACAATGGTCGACCTAAAAATGTACCTGATGAGGCTATGTTTATCATTTCTGCCTGGGATTTGTTCGATTTTTGGACCAAATCCCAAGTGTCCTACCCAAAATGGTCAAGCATACGGTAAGCCGACTACTTGCAATTTGAGCATTTGATTCTAATTAGGTGTCTGTCAGGCAGGAAACTGGTTACTAGCTCGCCTTATTGGGTAATACGCAACTAACAGTAGCCCAAGCCACCTGCTATGTGGCCTATAAAGTATGCCCCATCTTATTTCAGGAAACTTTGCCCCATGATACGATTGCACCCGCAGAGAAGGGATCCAATACTTGTAGTGAATCGCGTCTGAGAACTTCTCCGAGCAACCTTTTAAGGTGTAGTCGACAGGCAATCCATCACAGTGGACGGATATCTTAGGCGAACATCATTCGATGAGTTGAAAAAAGAACCATCGCTGCAGAGTATCCAGTTGAGAGTTCCTGGAATAAGTTGTTGAGTAAAGCTGGAAATCTGTGTGTTATGCACACAGAATTTGACAAACGTCAGTAGGCAAATCCACAGCGTATAAACACGATTTTGTTGTGCATCCTCAGATGTCGTACGTCTTTGAATTGTCTTTTGGGTTGTCTGTGATTGAGTAAACGAATTGGAACTTTCCGTTACAAAAATTACAGTTATTTCCAACGCAGGTTATTTTCTTTTCAAAACGAACCGGGATTTACAAAATGAAAGAAAAAGGATTTTATTCTTGGGTGAATGCCTACTTGAACTAATTGTCATGGATTACATCGTTGACGACGAATATTGTGAATAGCATGGGATTATTCAACATAGTTGATATATTCAAACCCTCCAGAAAATCCAATTCTTTGTGTCACAGTCCAGACATTGCTGTTCACATTGCTTTGAATTTTTGTCCTGGTTGCTCTGCTGTTAGTTGAATGCCACAGAGGAATTCATACTTTAAGTGCAACTTTTAGCAATGGTGTCCTTGTTACCAGGTCAATAACAATCATTTTTCCTAACCTACAAATCAATTTTTAACTTAGAAAGCAATTGGCTGGATGTTGATGTAATGGCCGTCATAAGAGCTGAAGTGTATAGGAAACTAGAACAAAACTGTGCATTCATCACAAGTAACTATGCTGTCGTATGACCGTGGTGATACTCTCATTTGACCCGTGAAGTAGACACCTCTCCCCATGAAAACCAGATATTCATCATCACCCCCGGAGCGTATAGTAGTTGCCTAAACAACTTTTCAGTGGTTTGGCTGCAAATTCCGTATTATTTAACCAAGCTATATTACCACATTTCACAAGTGCTTTGTCCAAATCATACCGCGAAGAAATAGACTAACCAAGTGAGAGAAAAGAGGAAATTTTGGCATACCGAGAAATGTAGTTGATAGATCGCCAAATGGCTTCAGACATCCGAGGATGCCCTTATGCATGAGTTGACATGTCCACAAGAAACTGTGGAAGTGTAAGAAGCAAATGACAACCACATCAATCAAAAAGACGTAGGCGATTAACATTTCTATTAGTTTTTAATAGGACAAGAAATGTTCAAATGTTCAGAACGATACACACTCAAAACACCACAAGAACAGTGCAAGGGGCGCCAAACAACACCAGAATAAATCTATTTTGCTAAACCCGCAAGAGATGCAGCCTCAGTTACAATCGACTGAAAGTCACATTTCCGGTGGTGTGCACGATTTAACGTGGACCGCCGTGATGCATGAATATACCATTAGCACTGTCTTCGAAATAACTGATTATGTTCCGGCTAAAGCATTGACGATGGACACTCGCTGAGTCTATCAAGAAATCACCAGTATTTGGGGTGACTGAACCGACCACACTAGACTATAACCAAGACGCTGACTTGCGAAGTATGGTTCTGAAATGCTTTACATTGTCAACCATATTCAAGTTGACAAGTTAAAGTAAGCTTTCAAAAATACAACATTTAATTCAAACGTCACATACTACAAGCGTTTGGCCTCTTATTCAGCCAGGATTTTAGATTAGACGACCTAGATTCGTGAACTTATCCATTCAGGGAATGTTCGTGGCTAATTAAGTTCTTTTGAATCAAGTAAGAAACGCAACGACAGCCTTTGAATTCCTACAAAATTTTATCATACCCATTTGCTGTCCTCAAAGATCGTTTATCAACTATACAAAGATATCACACTACAGTGTGAAAGCCGAATAGACTACCGCGTTTAAACATACAGGCTGGAAATGGATCCCTAAGTTCTTATCGTCACCCGCTGGAAGAGTGTCTAATCCACTTCTCGAGGGGATGAATTGAAACAATTATACCACAATGACCCTTTACAGAACAATGATATGCTTGGCGAAGGTATACTTATGTAGCAGCCTTTTTCTTAGTTTTGTGTATACTTTAGTCTTCTTCAAGACAATTCAACTAAGATTTGGTCAACTACTTCCTAATATGAACTCGAAACACTGGGTTCCCTTCAGCGCAGAAAGAAGACACATGATGTGTTATGTTAACGTTTCGTTTACTCTCATCAGTCGCAAACGTAAAACATGCAAGTTATATATGACAGACATTTAGAGGTAGACAAGGTATGGACGCGTATACAATCATACCACGTATTATGTCATCAACACCACGGCAACCCTATAGGTTGCTTCACCCACCTTTGTGCACATAGCGCCGGCTGGTGAGCTCTAATCAGCATGGCTTTGCTAAAGGCCAGTGACTTCGGGTTCTGATGACGCAACGGTATTTTGAAAGATTTAAGTGGGTCCACCTGGTGACCTGTTGTCATGAGGAGTCTGGCAATCGATGAGACAGGGCTTGGAGTCACAGATTCTCCGGTTTTCGCTCGTTGTGTCATGGGGTGTTTTAACCAGTTTGGAACGTTTCCGGCCACACGCTGAGATAGCCGTCGGTCTGTTCTGCCTATATAAACGTCACTGCAACTGCAAGTGAAATGACGGACAACATGAGAGACAGATTGGTCAGGCAGGTTGCGTTCACGATTGTGTTGAACGGGTCCTTTAGTGGTTTGAACCAAGTGTAATAATAAGATTTCTTCTTTTGTTGTGTACAAACAGATCAGCATCGACTCAAAAAGCGAGGTTTCTTGTATCTTCATTGTACAGTTAAAAGGTGTTCAGAGTATTTCATTCAAGTATTGAGAATAAGACAGCGAATAAGACAAATGAAAATGTGTATCTTTTTACCTGAAGAGCACAGCTAGTTAAGGTTCCGTAAGTTCTCGTTCCGTGGTCGTCATTTTGTTTCCTAGATGACCATAGTAGTCAACAAAACCCATGGAGGGTAGTGTCTCAAAGTTACTGAAAGACCAGTGAAACTCAGGAATATCGAAATGTAGTAGACCTTCAAATTTACATATAATGTTGAGGACGTTCTGACTGACGGATTCTGCGGTTCCAAGT
Source organism: Paragonimus heterotremus (assembly GCA_013368495.1). Lineage (NCBI taxonomy): Eukaryota > Metazoa > Platyhelminthes > Trematoda > Plagiorchiida > Troglotrematidae > Paragonimus > Paragonimus heterotremus. Next base: position 100,784 of record LUCH01000023.1, on the reverse strand, counting down.
CCACCGTTGCCGAGTGTTGCGTTAACGGTACGGCAGCCATATCGATCGGCCATAGGGTATATATCTTGAAGTTAAACGGAATCTGAATACATACTTTAGTGAGTTAAATGTCTCAGTTGAGCTTAGTTGCAGAAACGGACTAGGTATAATAAATTTTCCCAGATGAGCTCAAAAAGCTTCACGTATTTCTCAGGGCTCTCATGGAAGCCAAAAGCAGAGACCTGTAGGAATGGTTGCCTCGACAGAGGCACTCCGAATTAACCGCGAATTATCATCGGTGGTGATGAGTAGTTTATTACTTGTAGATATTCACAATCAGTTGCGAATACTCTTCAGGTTACTCGGTTCTCTGTGTAAGAGAAAAGATAGCTGGTCACAAAGAAAAATGGACCATCGTTCAATTCCTGGCAAATTTCTTGAACTACACTCTTGACGGGATCTTACAAAATTTATCCGTCTGCTGTTTGCTTTAAAAATGACTGGTGAAAAAACAGCTGACTGCAGTGATTTGACTAATTACGATGATTCAACAAATAGGGTCGGTCGAAGTAACATGAGTCAACAGGCGTCGATCGATTGAAATTGATCGAAGTGTTTTCCTGTTATTAAATAACGACGGTTATCCTTAAGCGTGCGGTAGAACGGAAGCGACAGGTTCACAAGGCTTAGACAACAACAGGTCAGATGTTATCGAAGGTGATTCAGTTACGGAGTGAATTGGAGGCAAATAATTACCGATCACCTCTTTACAATTCACTTCAGTGGGTGCTTTATAAGTAGTATCTTCTTGGACTCATTTAGACGAGAAGTAACCATGAAAATGTTAGCCGTTTCAACGCTCACCCTCGTAAATTCTTTTACAGACAGCCTTGCTACAAAAATGTGCGTTCAATTTCCGCCACCTATTACCGTATTTCAGCACGTGTGCATGGCTCTTCCGATCAAGGCAAGTCTTCATGCGTGGATCACATAATAATTTCTGGGGATCGTCGAAACCGTTTACTTAGCGTTTAAACAACGTCCCAGACAGCTGACATATTTTGACGGTATGTACTTTAGTTCTATTACACACCTCATTATTTATGTTCGTACACATTGTCGACTTTGGTCGCATATTTGAACCTGTAGAGAAAAGTGTGGTATTTTGTCAGTTGATTTGTTTCACTTGGACTATGTAAGCCAACTTTGACTTTATGGCTTTCAGGAAGTTTACCATGCAATAAATGCACATGAAAAACGAATGAACTAAAAGATACTAGCCGCATTTGGAGAGTGATCCTGGATTTTTAGAGTTCTCCGTAGTAAGTCCGACTTGGCAAATATCCCTACGGGCTCAATTTGATGCATCTTTTCAAAGTGTCTACCGAAAAGTCCTGCCTGTGAACTGCAAGTCAGTAAACCGCAAAAAATTCATTAACGCCTAAAATGCAGCAGTGACCAGCAGTTACAACTTCATAAGTCAAAAATGAACGTCTTCGGTAGTTGAGAAATAAGATATGTTGGCGCATTTCCATCTGGTATACAACTGTGCTATTTACCAGCTGGCCTTTCTTTCAAGAACATGGAACAGATGTAGTCAAGTATCGTGCACCACTAATGGCGGAGTTCTCGATTTTAGTTTGATCGCTCGGAGTACCTCTTTCTTGGGTTGCAGATGGGAAAGTATTTACTGATTGTAAATGAATGCATATATGTTGCCGGAACGGTACATTGTACAACGGATTACGATCGCATTTTGACAAACCTACGTCATGGAGACTGATGAAAGTGCACCACAGCCAACTGAGGAATAAGTGTGCATTTACCGAAAGCAGAAATTTCTTACGGAAACAGCGTTTACAACGCAAAAAACGTGTACTTTACCAACTGTTAAAAGGGAATATAATTGCATCATGGAGTACAGTGAAGATCGTAGTGAATAAAAGAAACGCCTACACATGAAAGGGGGAGGGGTAATTTTGAAAGGATTGTAAGCACCAGTGTCAATTAAGGTCAAAATAACCAGTCTTCGAACTTGTCAAAGTCTGTGTGAGTTCTTTGCTGCGTTTAATATAAAGTCAATCCATACATTTACTTGGCATTCGTGATCCTTGCTGTTTGTGTAAGTACCACATTTCAGCGTTTACGATAGTTTTCAAACCTCATTGTATATATATATATATGCGCTGTAAGTAATTTTTTCCTGTAGCATTTGGTTTTTTCCTATTGTATATTTGTTACCGTTTTATCCTCAGCTACTGAGTATTAGTCACCTCTTGCTGTTAAATGTGCTCCTCTCTTCAAACTTACCTGTCATTGGCGACACCAACTTTGAGGAAGCGTATCTGTTGACAGCATCTGACCGATATCCACTTGATTCACAGTTGAAATGTAAAGTATTTTTCATTACGTCTTTTTTCGTTAACATAGTATAAAATATTCACCTTCGTTCAAGATGATCACCTTTTCGACCTTTTCTGAATCCATTCAGATTGTCAAGATTTGTAAGATGGTGTTAGTGAGACCACTTAATGGAAGAAACCTGTTTGTGGAGAATGAAGCATATTGTTGTCCTGTCTAATCAAGTGAAAACGTTATTATCAAACAAGGATCATATATAAGTAGTCAGTGACAAGTTGTATAAATAAGATAGTCCATCCTTTCTATTGTCAACTAAGAACAACAACAGACAAATTGATACTGATCCAGAAGATTGATTACCAACGTTCTCTCTTCCGGACTAAGTTTTGGGAAAAACACTTAACCAACCAGAATTTGGATTTGCATTTTTTAGCGATAATCCAACAGCTATCAGTTTTATTTTGAGTAACTAAATTAGGGAGGAAGCCAAACGGATATATCTACACATTCTGTAAGTATGGTAGTAAGGTATTCCAAAGATCTGTTATGCCGTCCTGAATTTAAGCTACAATAGGTCTTCGTGTACAACTCCATGCTTAACATTCCGGGTATCAAAACTGGAAAAAAGGGATAAACCAATAAACGATCGTTTAGTTGCTTCACTGTTTGTCAAAACTCCATTTGAAGTAAAATAATGAAGATAAACCTATAGATGAATCATATCCGCAAGCAATAATTCTGATCAGCATGAAAAGAAGGCGCCTGACTGTACGATAGCTAACAGGTTCGTTACCGTCATGTTCGCTGGATGAGTATTCAAAGAGGTCCTAGTAGTCCATCCGGTGGAAAATTGTGTCCTTTGTGCCATTAGATGTTTTATGCGAGGAAGATTGTGACACCAAAATCTCCCCTATTTTCCTACTGATTTTATAAACAGGTTGTACTGAGACAAAACGTGGAGGAAAATGTAATCTTTTAGTTAGAGTTTAAGCTCAGTCAATCACCTTCTACGGTTCTCACTTCAAAAATGATCTGCACCTTTCCATCCTTTTGCAACTGAGCCTATCACTAGTATAACTAAGAGAAGGTGAGTCGATGAATTCATTTGACTTCACAAATTTATTAAGACTGTATGTTTCACTTACTTTAACTGCTTAAGTTATTAGACTGTTAACTTGCTGCTTGAAATGATTCGCTGTCGATTACCTCAGATGCCAATGTCACTGGTAAAGTGACCGGACGATATTCATTCCACCGGTGATTCAACACACTACCTGCCTAAGATAGGTTTCCGTTCGAACTTTACTTAGTCCTTACTATCAGGGTAGACATCCACATACATTGTTTTAGCCATTAAGGCTTACTGTCACGTCAAGCTATCACAGTTCGGAATGGTAGAGTGGCATGGTCGATCAGGTGCCTCTAATCTGCTGACTCGCAATCAGGAGTTGGATGAACTGACGAACTCACTGGTATGAGGGTTGACACTACACTGCACGACACAGTTGCAGCGATGAACTATAATTATGTTATCGTTGATACTTCCACCAACCACGTAACAATGGTATTGTGATACTCTCTGAAAGTAGGTTTATAAATTACACAGCTTATTTATGAGTTTTCATTTACTTACCTCAGTAAATGAATATCGATGTTGACAATGGCTAGGCATTTTCCCTTTCTTCTCTAATCTTTACATCGGTAGTACCAAGGTAACTTGATAATATTAATCTTACTGTATGTCATCTCGTATACTCCGGCAGTCCAATGATTCAGTGTATTTACCACTAACTGGTTGCTACGTCGATTATCATGTGTGATGGGGCAGGTAGTGTGATCATAGATAGATTGATATATATATATATATAGATATATATATATATATGGTCTTGAGGTACTGGTTGTCACATTACAAGTTACCGTACCAGTCCGCATTGCACTGTTATACGTGCCTACTAAAAGATTTAACATAAGAGACTAAGAAATTGCAATCGCGTGTGTGGTTGAAAACAACTTGGACTCGGGACTTAGCGTGTTCTCACACGATTGCCACACAATATCCTGAAGTTTCCAGGTACTCAGATGACGACCTGTACTGTACCACAAACAATTCGTACTTTGAGAACGCACAGTCATACGAAGTCCTAGTTCCGATCTTCTCCAAAATCACGGAGGAGAGGCTTGGAAACATAGTGTATGCTTTTGAGGTCGGAACACCATGGTATAAACAGCTGCCTGTAGATAAAATAACGAACAACGTGAGTGCCGACGTAGTTTCATTTTTGGACTGGTAACGAACATCAGGCCTTTACAGACGTCCTGTAATTTTCTAACCGATGATCAATCATGACGTTTTGCCACTGAAGGCAAGTGGACAGGAGCTTGAAACTAAAAACTGTTGTACCCTGAACAGAATGTTGTATTTCTACGAAGAAATGCACTAACATATAGTCATAATACCAACCGAATATTATAAGAAATAATTCTTGGTGGAGCAGTCAAAAGGTGCCATTCATTAAGTGCACATCAGTTGCATATCTGATGCGTTCAGTTGTTAAAAAATGGCGTGCTGGCGCCAAGCCTTCTCCTTACAATTGTTTCAGTACGTAACGCATCGCGCCCCAGTAAACGCTGTGTGTTGGATATAAAAGATATTGTTGGTATTTTTTGCAACATAAGAAGTACTCGGTAAGGGTGTCACAAGTAAGTAGTAGATTTTTTTGTCGATGCATGGAGACTGGTGTTCCTTCCTTGGGCTCATTAAGTAGAGACAGTTCAACTGCTAAGTGGATTAGTAACCACTCTGTGAGGAGCTGGACCCGTTACTCATTAAGAAGACAAGCCTGTGAGCACTAGTTGTAATGGAGGGGATTACGATTTGAGTATGGCTAACACTCATTGACAAGGATGAGCATTGTCCATATGACGATCAAATAAAAACGCGGAGGCAGAAACTTAGAATCATGTTTTTCTTCAGTTTTTGCTTTCGTAAGAAGGAATTTCACCCTTAGGTTTCTATAGCCAAATCTGATTTTCCCATCATCAACGGTGATTACAAGACCGGCTGTCTACTGAGTATAGGTTTTGGTCCGTCACATTTCTAGCTGTGTATGGATTTTGTCAATCCGATCACTCCAGACTGGGTTGAAGCCTGTCAGAATGACGTGTTGTAACCTTAAAAATAAGCAGCATCCTGAGCCGAACTTACTTGAACAACTCCAGCTCTTGAGGTGAGCGACTTCAGGGTGCCTCTGTCAATCTAAGCTACCATGACATCTCGTTTTGTCCACTCGTTCTCGTTGAAAACTTTTCCGTGATCAAACGATCGATATGGTTATGTGCATAGCGGAGTTGTAAAATATTTCTTCTTTGGAATATTGTTCACTTCATATACATTTCATGTACACTTGAAACCACCTGATCGGACAGCGAGTAATTCTATCCAGTAGGATTATTTGCCCACATTGTTTCCTGTTTCTGATTTTCAGAAATTCAAATAATCAGACTACTGTGATAAACAGTAACATTACCATTTTGGTTTATAAAGGTAGACTGTTACATAATTTGGTTTCACAAATCACTTCTATGTTTAGTGCCACATACAGTAATGACCAGTTACTGTGACAGAAAAATCGGTATTCAGAATTCTTGAACAAAACTTCCTGTTTGAAAAATGACCCTGGATATGAACGTTTACGTGGTTCCTGAGCTTGGTTATTTTCCTTAACTACAGAACAACTGGAATCAACTTGCATACCATTAGTCTTAAATTACTACAATTAGCCATTTTCAAATTGTTTTGCTTCTTCAGTGATAAGCAATCCGTCTGTATTACATCTTCGATAATGAAAGAGAGAAGACGAAAACGTGGTATAAAGCAGTTTTGCTGTTTCCTATCAAGTAAAAAGTCGTACATGCTGTTGCAACCATATGGCTTGACATTCATTTGCTAGTGAACATCTGCTTCATGTTTTCATTATTCTGAAAATCAACCACGTGACAACCGCTGTTGATTTGGTTGAAGTGGACATTTCAGACAAATACGAAAGAAATGATATAGTTGGTACTGTAACATGCGGTCAAAACCAGCAAACGCTCACGGGTTCCAGTTGAACTGTGTAACTTGACGTGCTGCTCTGTTGTCGGCGCCGTTTTGGTTCTCGTTTGTGTAGGTGGTGTGCATGGCTTACTGAGCCTTTGGTTCATGCTTGTTTCTTGTTGTTTCCTTTCTCACGACTGTTGTTGGATCCCCTGCTCCGGAAGAACGCTGTTCCTCGATGTCTCCACATTGCCCCAGAGTGTAACGGATAATCAGGGTGTGAACGGCCTGTTTGTATGTTATAGTACCTGAACAACTGTATCTCATTTATGTTCACAGAGTAACCTACTGTCTGTCTGATCATAAAACGCTAGTCACACTATCTGATCTCAATTGTCACTATTAATTCTCGTCATGATTCATTCATCAGCCCGCAAACTCACGTCTCTCCCACTACAGGTGGATATGTAATCTCCCCCCTTCTGGATAGGCTGCTATAAACCGCTGAACGATTGGCTAGTCAGGTGAACGTTATGCTTACGTTTTCGTCATCTCCCTGACATGTGGCCGCCTTCAGTAGGTTGGAAAACCTCATCGTGATTAGCAGAACTGATTTTCACACGAACCTTGAAGGAGGTTCACAGCAGTATGAACAAAAACTTTTACTATATACTGATTTTTTGTATTCTCTTTACTCGCACTAGACTCAGGCTCAGAGACATTTAAAACGTTCCCCGAACCATCTCTTGACCAGTTCACCAGGCCATCTGAAAAAACCACAGAGGTCAACATAGCACATGTTCCCGAAAACCAGCAGCACAAATGGACAAGTATCTGTAACTTTTCAAATTGTTCTTTCATAGAACCTTAACATACACAGGTCAGATACGGTTCACCTCTGCCTCGTGAACGAAATACTGGTTTAGTAATGACATTTTCATATCGGTGGCTAATTGGCTAGACTGTGATTAACGTCAGAGCTGAGGATACTCTTAGGACGGTCGACCAAAATGTGCGTCCATTAACGGAAAACCTATTGAGGATAAGAAATGCGTTAAAACAAGAATGCTATCAACAACTTACAAGTCGCCAAGCCGGCCCATAGCATGCTCATTAAAGTAATTTCCCAGTAAAAATTGCACATTGCTAACCCATCATGAACAACCGAACCAGATGGTTATATTTCTGACTTTTCCTGAATTCTCTGATAAAAACACAAATCATACTAGATTGCTTAAGTTGGAAATGTAAGAGAAGCAGCGGATATTCGGCTACTGGGTCTACGTTTTCAAAGATGTTTGTCATCAGAAAACAATAGTGTAGCGAACAGGATAGTTTCCGGTTATTCATCATCAGGCTAATTACATAACAATTTATTTGAAACAGAGTTGTCAGGGCGAAACGAACAAAACCAAGTAGCTAGCTTGGATGCGGTCAGACATGTCATCGGCACAAACAGAAACGACGTTTTGGTACGATTATGTCACCACCATGACGCCACTGGAACCATGACGGTTTGATCGGTCATGGTGTGTGTGGTTGGCCATGGCAACTTCAACGCCTGAACAAAGCGCTTTTGTGCGCACAAGGGTGGATTTCTTAATCGAATTCCAATCGCTTCAGCTGTGGCTAAAACTTGGCATCTGACAGCTCTCGAATGACTGGCGTTTTCTTGGTAAATCGGACGAAAACAGTAGTCCAGGTTGACAGTATGATGTGTATAAACGAGGTGTGAAACAATTGCGCTCGTAATTGTCTCGATGACTCCGCTGCTGATCCAGGCTGGATGATGCTCACGGCTACGTTTAGATAAGCGCCTGGTAGTGCGACCCACATAACTAGTTCCACAGGAACAAGTAAATGATCATACACAAAAATAAGCTGCAGAAACGGGCATTTTATCCTTTAACCGTAAACACAAAGCTGGAGTAGAGTTGAAACAGACGCGTAATTTTGCAGCGTAGAATGTTCTGTTGTTGACAGTGTCAAGTCTGCTGGTGCTTGTTTCAACAAGCGTATCCCCTTTGAATGATAATGAGATAAATACTGCTTTCTTTCCCACTAGGCTCATCTTATTTGTTTCTCACGGCGCCGCATAGTCTTGTCTACAAAACGCTCTGGATGGAAGATGTTTGTATTGCTTTTGATGTAAATTCCCGTTATTAGAATGTGCACACAAAGTATCAGAGAGCTTTGTATATGTACCGTGATAACAGAAATCTACATCGAAAAAATCACAATCATCTTTGAAGACTTAGACTGGGTAACCGATTGTCTGCTGTTTCTCTCATTTTATTTGTTCAACATGGTCACGATCAAAATATGCCGATCGTCTAACGCATCGTTCAGTTGAGATAACAATTGCAAAAAACTTTAAACAGACATCTGCCGAAATTGCCATATGGTTGATGTTATTGCATAGATATGACCGAAAACTTAACCTATTAGATTAAAAAATGTAGATAGCAACGCGGTGCGCATGAAACGAGCACGCGGACACGCATTTACACGAGAACTGTTCGAACTCCATGTGGACATATGTTAAACAATGAGTTAGGAATGTGTAACATCATACACAAGTGGCAAACATCACTTAGGCTATCGATCACGATAAACAGTTCAGAATAATGAAATCAGTTGAACAGTTCATCAAGACAAGTTTGGCATTTATTATGCACCCTCGTCCGCTATAACGCGATGAACGGTTGGGAACATGTTCAAACCACATTAATGCAACGTGCGGTCGAAACCAACAAGCGTTCACGGGTTCCATTTGAATAGTGTAACAGGGCGTGCTGTTGTGTTGTCGGCGCCGTTTTAGTTCTCGTTTGTATAGGTCGTGTGCATGACTTACCGGGCCTCTGGTTCATGCATGTTGGTGTTGTTTCCTTTCTCAGGACTGTTGTTGGAACCCCGTACTTCGGAAGATCGCTTTCCTCGGTGTCTCCACGTTGTCCCAAAGTTGGTCTACGAGTGTAATGGACAGTCAGAATGTAGTCGGCCGGCTTGCATGCTACATTCATAGAACCATAAACTCGAATGTAGTTAAAGAATGTCTTCGAATGGCAGTGACAACAGATAACATACACTGAAACATTTCGCTATCTTTGTCCATTTCGTCAAGTCTGCGAGAAGACATATACTGTAAGATGCAAGTATTCCGTTTATTCTCATAGATCGATTACATGTATCTATACATACGTATGGTTAGTACACGATGAAAAAACACTGAAACAAATGAAAATCGCATGGTTGCAATCAGAGTGGGGTAAATGGTCACAGCAACGAGATTGACTGTGTTACCATCTTTGGCCGTCAGAGAACTGGTGGATGAGAGTTGATTGATAACACTTCGGGAAACACCAACGCCATGGAGTTACGATTACATGATGTCTATACAGGATGTGTTAGGATCAACCGGGCCAGGTCGGGGGTGCGAGTATTCTAGCATTCCGCGGAATATCTCAACGCGGTGGTGAGGTATAGCCGGAGCTCACAGCCAGTGGATTGCGGACAACGACAGCGACCAAACGAGTCGGCACCCAACAAAATCGAACCGATGGGCGAGAAATGGCAGGCAAAACCCCACGACAGAAGGCGTCAAGAACATGCACAAAATCAGGCAGAAATGCACATGACGTGCAAACAGAAGCTATAGCTGCCTGATGAACAGGAATTGCGGTTCATAAACGGGAGTGCGCTCACCGTGTGAGGACGTGTGAGTTAGGTGACAAATATAATGTTTTACTGAAAGACTTTTTGCTACCAATTGTTTCGCGATCGAGGGCACCGGATTTATGCTCAGGTGTTGGAGTCTTGCAATCTTTGTCTTCTTGCCATCTTTATGAAAACTACAGTGCCAGGTTTTTCGTCCATTACTGTCTTGAAAAGTTGTGACTACAACTGCGCTTTTCGAAAGTAATTTGTACTTTTGCAGAACGGCTGGCAACTACACAAATTATTGAGGGCTGTGGCGGACATAAGCAAGTAGATGGAGCACAGCTGAGCAAAGGGACTTGTTTATTTAAACAGAACTTTGCTCTCTACAGCCCCTGTACCTCTGGAACTGAGTAAGCTACACGTAAGACAAACAGGACAATTATTGGTCGACTAACGTGACTAACCGAACAAATGGAAAACGCTTCAGAGCATTCAATTCCCCTAACTGAATCAAACACACTGGCCTACCTGTTGTTGACTCCTCCATCTTGTTGGTATTTTTGGAAAATTAAGTAAAATTTAATAAACCGGAATCGATCAAGCGCTCATTAGGATATACTTCTGACAGCCTGTACCAACACCGCGATATCACGTGCATTGTAATGGTTCCGAAAGACCTTAAAGGTTAGAATATGTTGGACCTTTGTATACTCAGTTCAACCATTTGACCCAAACAAGTCGTCAAGCAAAGTGGAAGAACAGGTACCAAAAGTCGGTGACTGCTATTCAGCATCACGTATGCAGTGCTTCTGGAGCTACGTTCGCTTACTTTGACAGGTGACAGTACTCCAAAATCGGTTGCAGGGTAAAATGTTATCAATGCACACGTGACCGGATCGTAGTCATGTCTATTCTACGTGTATTTGGCATTTCCTGGGTTTACTGAGCTGACTCAATATAATACAAGTGAGTAACTTGGACACAACTGACACCGAACTGATGTCTTTGTAGTCGTCATATAGACTTCGGGTGCAGTGTTTGAAAAATGGAATAGCTATTCATAAACGTCAACCACAAAATACCTCTCCTCCATCCTCGCAAGTGGAAGGAAGAACAAGATTCTGTCTAAAAACCTTGTTACGCTTCGATAACTTGAACTCAACGACAACTCTTTTCGACGGAGTACCGTCTAGGATACAATAACTGACCACTTAGGTCCCGTAGTGTATCCAATCCAGTTGGGCAAAACTGAACTGTCTCTCAGAATCTTCAGTCCACATTTTAAGTTGGCGCGACTGGTTGATGATAAATGAATCAGCATTTTCACATATGGTCTCATGTATATACTCACGAATCAGTGAAACTATTTTCCGTTATTCCTAGATAATAGGTTGAATTAATCACTTTCGACTGTTAAACTTACTGTCTCTAGTTAAGTTGTTAACGACAATCATCATATCTGTGATTAGGTAGACTCAACCGATGCCTATTCATCAGCGGGCTTCAGTTCTGTTACAGCTCCACAACGTTTTTAGAACACACATCTTAACAGCAAGTTCTCTTAGACACTGCGCTCTTTTCTTAGGTTCCGTTAAATTCCCTCACCTGACCCGAACCGGGCAATTTGTTCAACGGTGCTTCCTGGTACACGTTCGTTACACTCACTGCTATCGACTGCAAGTTAATCACCTTGCACCTCGAATGTATATCCTCTGGGCAAATGACAAAACAAAACTGGCATGTACAACAGCGTAATCAAAGTTCGGTTGATTGTTTCAAAATACACGATAGTCGATAGCTGTGACACCACCCGTAATTAGCTGATATGTGATCAGCTGGTGTGATTGGTTGGAACGCACAGGGCAGTCTCCCACGTGACGATGAGAATCTCGAGATATGTTGACAGCGAAATGTATATAGTTGCAACACGTTCTTAATAGTGTCGGTGCATTAAGCCCGAACAGCTGAAGGATGACCAGAATGAGCAATCAGATTGCCGGTTAGTGTGATGATGTCAAATGGTTTAGGCAGCTTCGAAAGATCGGCAGTGGTGTCGTAGAACGCGTTCTTCGTGGTATCTTAAGAAGTGTCTGTTGGGACTCACGTCGATGTAATGAACACACAACATTTTTCAGATTTGCGTTTACAGGCTTTAGATGATATATTAATTCAGACAGTACAGAAAGGAAAAGTGGAAATGAAAAGAGGCATTTTTCGTCCACAAATATTTTTGTAAATTAAACAGCACTCACATGCGGTGGTACTTTTGCATTCAGATAGACATTTTAGCCGAACTCCTTCGAAAGGAAGCAGTGGACTAATGTGTTGTTGTTAGTCATTCAAGATAGCAACGGAGGGACCGATAAATCAGTAGTCAACGAGATCTTTCTGTGATTAACTTGATCTAATTATTGGACAATAACAAAGTAAATGGTTTGAATGCATCAACCTGCTTGAACAAAAGTTCAGACATTGTGTGCAACCAAAACGCTTAGACAAAGACGGAATTCTGTTATACAGAATGACTAGTTTTCTCTTGCATGTTAAAGTTGTGTTTGTGCAGCTGTAATGGATGGAACCGGTGACTCAGGTTACTTGGTCTTTCTGTCAATTTTGAAATCTAATTACTCGAAAACCCGACAATGTGAACGACACTTTTATGTCCTCCATGCGACCGCGTTGCTTCGACTCATGAGCGCTGCCCATATGACCTGAAATTTTACAAAGAATCTTGTCACATCACATTTGACCCTGTTGACCGTCAGCTAAGGTCCGTAGAGAACGGCTGAGTCACGTTCTAGCTTTCTCGGTGGAGACTATATTGTGGTAACTCAAGAACACCTCCAAGTAGAGATTAACCAACTGGATGACTGATTGAATCATGGCGTGTATTATGAAGAGGAATATGCTTAATTATACGACGAAATTAGGTAGAATAACGTATTGTGTATACAGTGTGTTCACCTAAATCCATCTCGTTTGGCCTATTTATGTCTGAAAGATAAGGATTTACCAAGCGATTACTAGATTAAAGATATATATAAGATTATTTTTGTACGCACTATAAAGGTGGTTTAAAAAATGCTATTTTCCAGCGACTGGGGAATATTCGCTTCGGTGCAGTAAATCAACCCAACCTATACAAATATTTCAAGCCAAAGGATAGTAGGGAGCTCTAGAAGGTAGTGTTGCTTCTACGTTTTAAACTGTAGAGTTTCCTCTAGTTTCTCTGTGTTCACTGCCATTTTTACCGAACATCATCAGAGTACCGTCCATTCATCACTCCTAAGAGATTTTGGTTATACCAGAGCCTTGTATCTTGATACGTGCCCAGAGAAACACTGCTTAAGATGTTCACGGAGTGTCACCTTTCGGTCACTGGTGCCTACGAAGTATTAGCGGCGTGTGCTGAGAACACCGTGTCAGAAACGAAGTAGTCCGCCGACCTATCACTGCAATGCATTGACTCTATCAACCCCTGAACATACTTACCTCGTCTCGAGTCTCGTTGGCTTGCCCACAACTTACGAATGCTAACTCGCCGCCTACCAAACCCCGCCTGGTTCATGAATGTTCGGTTAGGCTGGAAGCGGCAGTCTGGTGGTCAGCGCATGTTCTGGGTTCGCGATAAGAAACCACTCACACTGAAGCTTAATTCAGTAGGGTGTTCCAAGCTCCCTGGCTGTGCACCATATGACAAGAATCACGTTTGGTTAAGGACGCTGTCTAACATAACGAAGAGTAGAAGTCAACGGTACGTGTGGTAGAAATCTCTGAGTGCATCGGTGTAAATTTTTGTCTTCCTCCTTTCTTATATTGTGGCACTTTCGTCAGTTTGTATGGTATTACGTGTTAAATATAAATGTATATTACATGCAAATATACATAGTCAGTTTTGACTCGTATCCCTGAGTGGCTGGATTTGGGTTGGATTTAGACCCAAATTAGTCCACAAAATTGCACAGTAATAAATCATGAAAGCTGTAGGAAGAAGCCTCCTGAACCAGAAGACGAGTCATGGGTCTCACGGGTGCCGGCTCGCTATTGCATGCAACACACCGCTATTTACCATAGCGCTTTCAAACGGCGATGTGAATGATTGCGCATTGTGAAACCTAGCAGATGGCACCACACAATTCTGTTCAATGTGAAGGTTAAGACTTTCAAAACAGTATGAGTATATTATGACCTGATCACCATGTGGTTTCTTTCAATTACCGGCACGTGCATTGAACAACGTTCAGTTTGACGACCTCTCCTCCTGCCTTATTGAATATGTGATTCTATCACCTTGGATTGTGCAGTTTCATTATCTAGGTTGGTGACCATGAAATACTATGACACAATTACCACTCTATGTGACCACCGCGTGATATATTTATATATATATAGCTGTATGTAATGTTTATTAAAATTTCAGAATGACAGTATGTTACTGTTCGATTAAAGGCCGCTTAGCTGTTGAGGTATTGCAAAGAGAGTGGCACGACTTATAGTGCATCCGTTTCTTGTTGCTCCTGATACAGACGGTGTGAAGGAACATGATCGTTGGAGGAAAGTTTACTCGGCTCACAATCAAAGTTAAATAGCAAAAAGGATCCAGACGACTTATTGTGTGTAAACGATACTTGAAGACAGCTGAACGGCAGATGTTCAAAGAGAAAAATTCATACAACCTTGAAGGTTATGTCATTTCAGGTTGGCCGAAAACACGTGAGGCTTCCACGATCGACTTCTAACCAGTACACTTAGTTACCACTATGGGCAGCGAGAAATGAATATATCAGTGCTTAAAAACTATTCCATTCGGATAGGTTTGTTGACCTGGTGTATAAGTGACACGATTTGAAATGTGACCGAATATGGCTTTGGCGGCAACCGTTTTGGGATTACTCTATCTCAGTAACACACGGATAATGGTATTTTTCGAAAAGAGCCAACGCATCCAATCTTAGTAACCCAAAATTTCACGGCAGTTACTGCGAATTGTGGGTTTAACTTTTACTGGACATTTAAAGTTTCATCAGAACGAGTGTTCAATACCTACAGCTAATGTGAAAAGCGTGACGTTTACAAGAATGTATTGATCCCATAGCTTTGCCCATGTGTAATCCATATGGGAACACAGCTGGAGGTCATTGAGGTAGGTCTGGTCAACAAATGTACGAAAACGGATAATTACACATCGAAATCAGCACTGGTTTTTGGCTGGAATGAACCTTCACAGTAACACCCACACGGTTCGATAGACAGTATGTAATAACAACGCAGAGAAGTTTATAAGAAAAATGGAAACCACATTTTTAGCTTGAGGGTCAATAACCTACCTTCGTCTGAGATGTCCGTGCAATTATAAAGCAGGACAATTACGGTGTATAATGCTACCATGAATTTGTTTTAGCTGCTGAAAAGTAACACATGTCAGAAACTGTGTGCACACCGTAGTCATATGTATTTACAGGAAGGTCGTGGCTTATTCGTTTGAATAAGCAAACAGTATGACAAAATCTCAGGTCAATCTAGTTTTAAGATGCAGCATACATTAAGTATTCCACAATAAAGTTATACGGTAATATCTTTATTAGTAGCAAGTCGACTACAAGGTTTCTTTTAAAACAATAACCTAAACACAAATTGGAGACTGTTTGAAAATATGAGGAATAACCTCGAAAAACTCACACGACTAGCCTCTGTACCGTAAAGGAGCAAAGATTTGGCAGGATGTGCTTATGTTGTTTCAGGTCAGTTCTTCAATACGTCGTTTGGCCATAGACCCAAAACCAATCCCCCAATTCACCCATCGAACTGTTAACCTTTGCTTTCTTGTCTACCTGAACGGATAGTAAACCCCGTAGATATTGTATGAGACTCAACACAGGACTGTAGTTGTCGCATCCCCATAGACTTTCCAGTCGGTCCCCTTCGAAAAGAAGCATTAGACTCGAGTTCCGCTCTTATTAGTGCTCGTTAACGGCGCAGTGGTAAACACGGTTGTCTGCTCATGAACAGCCTGTCCATGGTTCAAGTCCCGGCTGCAGTGACGATGATATACACTACTGACGAGCTCTAATGAGAGCGCAACTCGAGTCTAGTGCTTCTTTTCGAAAGCGGTCGACTGGAAAGTCTATGGGGATGCGATAGCTGCGGTCAATTGTGGGTGATGTTCAACTTGAAATTAACCAAATTCCCGACTACTCATCAGTAAACAGGACTGCAGGTCGGACAATCCGAAATCTCAACCTCTCGCAGCAGCCACAATAAAGAATGTATACTGCATCAGTTAAGACGTTGTCTTGCTGAAGGCTTACAGTTCATTACTAGTGAAAAGAAGTAAAGAATAACAAAAAGTGTCTGACGATGTAAATATTAAAGTCGAATTAATGACTGTCATCCAACAGGGCAAATTCACCTACAACAAAGCCTACAAATATGTACGGAAATTCGGCAAGCTCTATCATTATTGAATCGAATAAAGCATATTTCTTTCTTTCGAGATAAAACTGTTATAAATCGAATAATCTTATAACTAAGGCAAACGGAAGGGCAATCGTGAGTCTATGAACCACATGTTGTACTTGTAAATAATTCTGTAGATGAGTTCCATCCATTTTCTTATCCCCCAACGAAGAGGTGTTGCATACTGTGCGTTCCACAATCTATGCGGATAAGCAGAGTTTAATGACCGATCTGATTTCAGGAGCATCTTTTGATGCATCGGATGGTAGTGATCTAATCGCCGTTTGTTTGATCTTTATAAAATTGTTTGTCATCCTTCTGATTCGCTTGCGCGGTGGTCTGATCATGCGATGCGAAAATGCAACTTCTCATTTGGTTACTTACATCTGCTTGAGTGTTTTGAAACCAATCAGGCATGATATTGACATAATAAATAGGAAGTCAAATGCCAATCATATGCCAGGTTGTTCGCATCAAGACTGCCAGAGATGTGATCCACTAACTGCTTTGTTGACTGGGTGATGCCACTTCTAATTCTTAAGACAAGCGGCGTCTACATGACCAGCCAGCTTTGGGTGAATGCATCAGCCTAAAGGTCATGTAGCAAACTGGTTTAGTCGTGTAATCTTAGTACGTCTACGTTCCATAAGCTTGTACTTAATTCATTCATTACAGACGTTGTCCAAACAGAATTTAGTCTAGAGATTTCTAACAGAATGTGTTTGCTCTTTCTAAAATATGGTTGCGGCCGAATATCTACTAACGACTGCAGTATAGTTTTGTTGCCAGATGCATTCTGTGTGTCAACCAAATCTGTAGTACCCTCGTACCAGGGCATATGTTCATAAGAGGTAGTATGTGTTTTGAAGTCCTAACAGCAGACGCAAACAAGGTGACCGGGGAGTAATACCCATTGATATACGACTGCTATCTGCCTAGTTATTTGTCAGCCAGATCGAGTCTTCTACCTGTACAGTATTTTGCAGAATACCAACAAAATTAACAAACTATCAAGATTGTAGAAGCAATTTCGTGAATTTCTTAGCAAATGTGAGCTACACGAGAGTTACTCACTGAAAGTGGAAATTGGCGTCTGTTGTGTTTCGATTAAAACCTGGAACATAGAAAGGAAAATGAAACTACTCAACGTAATATCTACAATCACACAATCAATTTTGGCCTTGATCCCTGCTTAATAGTACTGAAGGTTATGTGAATGGTCGCTGGAATGCTAACGAAAAAACACTAAGGAAATGATCCACAAAAGAATAAGCCAGAAAAATAGACGAATTTTCACACTTTCAGCCTTCTGCAACTCTATAGTCGAGAGAATTGGACGTAACGTTTCCAACCAACGATTTGGATGGTCACGTAATCTCCAACTTTCAAAAATCAATTATCAAATTTGCTCAACAAAATGGTAATGTTTCCACAATCTTACAATCGCCCTACTTGGATTTTTCTGCCAGTGCACATCCTAGTTTACCTAGTAAAGTCAGTCAACCGAAACGCAGACAACAGTACGCGGGATGACCGGGGTCCTGACCCCTGATGGCATGGACGGTGGAAGATGTCGTTACCATTAGGTTGGTCGCAGTTTTGGGCTAGCCGACTTCCAGTGTCATCATAACTGGTTAATTGTTAGGGCGCCCACCCTGTTACCGTACCAAGGCGCCTCCGCCGTGAGAAAGGAAAAAAAAAAGACCTTGTCCTAGTTAGCGGACCCGCTTAGAGCGGCCGAGTGGTGACCTTGGCGAGTTTCTTCCGATCTGACTTTTTATTCCGCTGTGCCTATCAGTGACCTTGACTGCTTTTTTCGTCAACTATCCATTTCTGTTTGGCCACCTAGCAACATATAAGTACTTTGTATTTGTCGTCTTGGTCGCACACGTTTTGGAGCGGAACAAGCTCCTTCTTTTAAACGCGTCTTTCGGCTCGCCTTGGGAGGCGAATACGGGACGGTCGTGGTACTTTTCGGGACCGAGGTTTTCGTGATAACTATTACCGTGAAGAGAATCCGAATTTTGCCAAGCGAATTACAATAGTTAGGACGAATCAGCGTACCGTTTAGAAGGGTTTACAACACTAATATACTTAAAAATGGCAGGTATTTTTCGAGTTGGCTTCATTTCTCACATGCCCAATAATACCGTAAACATTACGTGCATTTCGCGTAAAAAAAAATAAGCGGCGGGTTTGTCATGACCTGTTCCGGGCCACGGCACTCGCATAGAGAACAGCATGCTCTTCACACAAACGGTGACTCACCTTCTTTGTTGTTGTGTATTCAGGATAAACGTTTGAACTGGGATAAAACAAACCGGCATCAAAGTGACAGGTAACACCAACTTATTTCCGCGATGTTTTCTTTGCATTTTAACCATGCTCATATTCACAAACGACATCAACTTACTCCGTCTCTGTCGAAACCCATCAGAATAACGAATCGTATTTTGCAGTCTGCAAGCCTGGTTGTATACATTTTCGACCCTTACTAATCTTGTTTGCCAACTAGAGTAAGAAGACAACTATCGCTCTGGAAATGTGCAAGTGTGTACATGATTCGGCTCATTTATCTCCTGTTTATGCAAATAAAGTGTAATTATCTTAACACGCGGACTGCAAATAATGAATTTGAAGGTCGTCATCCAAGGTAATAGTCCACATGTGATTTGGCAAACTGGTCTATTGCTTACGTGCTCGCTTCTAAGTTTTGTAAAGGTCACAACGTTTTGGCCACGTTCTTTGGAAAACAAGATTGACATTAGTGTTCTGTCAACTATAGTCCTCTTTCGATTAAGTCTTAAGCCATTCGCTGACCTTCTTTCGTCATATAACTGAAAATTGTGTTACCATTCGGTCTTATGTAATCACGGCAAAAAATAACGACCTTCGAGATCTTAAGAAAGTTACATTTTCATACTTTACTCCTTAAAGCTCTATCTAAATCCCATTGCCTTATCATGGTCTCCAATGTTGAATCGTGTTTTTTTCACGCAGGTTGCACTGTCTTTCTGTAATTTTCTGTGAAGCTCTTGAGAACTGTGTTACATTCTTAGTTGGATTACTCGAACGCTACTGACTTTGTTATTCGCGACAAAGGTTCCAAGAAGAACCTTTCTGAACATACTGTTCCTCATTACGCTCTTCAGGAAGGCCACCCGAGGTGGTTGAAATATAGAGTATTACCGCTTGCTCGTAACGTTGTGTTATTCTGATCCATTTCAGTCTTATTAAACTGTTTTGACACGTCAGTATACACCCTAGCTGAATGTCTGCTGTTGTGGTATGGAACGTTTTTTTACTTAACTTACGTAGACCACAACGAACTCAAAAATCGATTTTTGAGGGTGAGTGAAAGAAAGCCTTAATTAAAAAAGGCAACTGTTTCATTTTAGTGTTATTGACTAACACAAATGAATATGAGTGAATCTACGAGGAACAATTATTTGGGCTTTAAGTGAAGTGGCTCGCGTTGCACATTTCGTGGTTCGATCCACTCACACCTACTAACCAGAGGGGCATGTGAGCGGTGGTTCGCTCACCCCACCGATCCGAGCTGCGTAACCAGTTGGTTTATCAAAGTAAGCTCACTTTCGCTCTGGGACAAAGGTAAATGATTATCTTCTGTTGGGATTCAATCAGTAAGATGTCGTAATAACAGAAGACAAAGAACGATCTTGCCTATATATCGTCGTCTGGGATCACTCGTGCTTTTTTCACATACCATTCGTGAGAAACAAGTGGGTATTCTAAGACTCAGCCAACGGACTTCAACTTAACCGGATGAGCGCACGCTCGAACATGAGCATACATGCATATAAAAAGGACCAGCGGTTTGACAAGGGAGTATTTTGGTGACTGGAACAACAGGTTCCTGCAACCGTGACAGAACAACTACGTTAGAAGATAGACAGGACCTATCAGAACCGTTAGCAAATCTATGTAGGTAGGTGAAAAAACCGAATGCCATTTGATTGGTACACTTAAAAGCGAAATACCCGGCATACAAGACGAAACACGATGGATTAGTAATACTGTATTTTAAAGACTTGCCAATTAAAACAACAGCAGATGTCCCCAGTGATCAAGTACACACATACACATACTGTTCACACGTGAAACATTCGTCAATGCCTGGAGAAAGGGTATTAGATCAGATCTTCTATTTCGTTGTGGGACTCGAAAACCTCGTCAAAATGACTATCTCCACCAGAATGCTGGGATGTAATCCCTGAGCGTCGATGCACAACTGAATTTTTTGTTTCAGCCCGGAGTACGTCACTGGCAGAGCAGGAGGAATATGACTCAGTGGGAAAATTGGACCCGCAATACGTTACAGAGTGCTCAGTGGCGGCAGTATGCTGGTGAAAGCGTGGACTAACATTCACCTCACACTTCCCATCTGGAGTACACAAAGCCTTTTGTTGATACAATTTCTGTTGATTGTGCGTCACCCTTTCCGGCGGGGTCATAGGTAACTGTCGAACTCTAATTGACTGGTTTCGTTGGCTATTCTCGCGTGAAACATGTCCGGAGTCACTGGTAACCCGTTGTTGTACGTGGCTACCATACTGACCGCTGACCGTCCTTTGTTTAGAGTGTAAGTCGGTCGGACCTTGTGTCTGCAGATGTTTCAGAAAGCTCTGCGAAGGTGGGGATGGAAGACTTGCCTGTAAAATTCAAATGGATGCAGGTTTGTTAAAAATGGAATGAAGCAGAAACAGGAAGAACAAAGTGCACAATTACTGCAATATCTGTAACGGTAACAACTGTGATATCAACTCGAGACACATGTACAGCAACTCACTTCTGGGTACCGATCGCCGGAGTTGGTCAGCTGGTATCCGTTAGGATCTATTGGATTTGGCGAACAAATTGGTGTCGGAGGCAAATGGAACCCTTCCAGAAAATCACTAATCGATTTTGTATCGGCGAAAACCAGCTCTGAGTCTTGTGTAGTTGAGCTCCGCAGTAGTGAAGGTGGCTGACTCTCCACATCCGTACTCAGCTGACTGTGAATGCGCGCGCAATAGGAAGCATGCCAATTGGCGCTCTTCCGGTCATTTGCTGTAGCGACGGCATCATTGTTCCCACTATGTGAGAAACTACTTAAATCCGAGGAACGACGTTGCAACCGTGTTGGAGGTCTCAAAATTCGTTCAGGTGTTTGATCGAGGACACTGACAGTGGATGACCGAGGGATTAGTAGAGATGAAGCACTGTCCGATTTCCTGTGGATAAGACCAACCGAGTTAAAGAAAGGCGGTGCTGTCAATATATTAACTACTACATGGCATTAAACACTGAAATACTAATGATATATTCAGCAGCACACTTACTCACCTGACAGAAGCAGCACCGGTCTGCTGGATGTGCACGTCGGGACTTTGGTCAGCCAGATAGTCATAGTATCGTGGCCCATAATCAAAATCACTAGGTTCCTGCAATCGAAGTTGCTGCCTTGAGCTTGGTCTTGCGTCCAGAAGTGGCATGGTGAAAGATTTATCCTTACATTCCACCAGTGGTGTACGACTGACTGTTGAGTGCCGAAACTGGTGATGATTGTTTTCAAAATGTGAACGGTGTGATGGAACAAATGAGACGGTCACTGGTTGCTTGGCTGTCTGAAAGTTAAATTCATCTCGGTCTGTGCAAAATTTTGGTCTGAAGGTATACGATTCACGTTCGGTGAACCTTGAGGATATTTGTCGCTGTTGACTGTGTGGTCGGATAAAGTTGTATTGACCTCCTTCTGATGGCCGATTGGCACTTTCTATCGGCAACGCTGGAAGAGGTTCCTCGATGAGATAGTGCTTTGTTTTTGGGAAAGAACGCCGATAGTATTTAAATCGTGTATCTGCATTAAATTCGGTTTCTAAGCTTGATGTATTTGGACTGTGCGGATGGTGGTTGTCGTGCTGTGGCAAACGCCGGCTGTGTCGATGCGCGACGGGATCAGTTCGAACTGAATAGACCGCGGTACTGTAGAATAGAGATTAAAGTGACATAGGAGGTTACGTCACGGCGTAAAAGATTCTTAGCAGTAACGTGTGTTGGCATATGACATTTAAGGATTCGGCAAAATAAGGACAGGGAATGGACCAGTTTCAGACTTATTCGGCCTCATCTGGTAGTCGGTGCACCCGAAATCTTTCGCCAAACTGACAACCTCTTTCACCTTGTCTCAGCTGAGATGTTTTGATCGGAATATACTTGTGGGGTAAACAGTCGATCAACCTTCAAGAACTTTCTTCCACTGACGACTACAGAGTGGACTCGTATGTTACACTTTAGTTAATTGAAAAAGAAACATTGGATTAACTTCAAACAACCACGTTGAAATCGGGATGATGAGATAACAACTGAAATTCCGTATAATTTCAGGGACAGATTTCCATTTAACTTACTAGACCTCTTTTCACAAGATAGAGCAATCACCACACAAAGTCGTTTGAGCACGAACAACAACGACAAGCTAAACTGGCGCCCCTACCTTCTATGGCTGTGATCTGATGGCAGAGCACGATGCTTAGCCAGAAAACTTTGCAGTGTTATCATAGCACCGTATGAATCGTGCACTATTGAGTATATCGTAGCGAAGAGAAACGGTGTAATGTGGCATATACAAAAAGCCTTGCGTTCAAACAGTAAGTTGTATAATCCAGGTGGTATGTAGGCTTAAGCAGCCTTGGGATCATGTGTCTCTGTTATTCTACTATTCTGTGGTTCACATATACAGAACCAAGGGGGGGGAACGGGCAACTATAGACAACTCAGGAGCTTTACACAATCATCCCAAATTGACGCTGACTTCCGACATACACAGCTGCCAACGCCAAACCAGTGAACAAACGTCTACTGGTGAGGCCTAACCAATGTTCTTAGATGTGACAGTCGGTATGACTATTTGAATAGGTCAGCTTTTCAACGGACGATGGCTACAAAACTGATGTAGCAAAAGCTTGATAAATTTCAGACAAATAAATCAAAGCATCACATCTTCACACTGTTTTGGTTAAACAGAACAGGTTAAAGCAAAAGCTGACGACTGCATTGGCTAATTGAAGAAATTGTAACAGTGGAAAATAGATTCCAGACTGTCTTTGGAAGACACCGAATTTTGCTCCAAATTGTCATTGTATATCTCTGTGATGTGTCATTTTCGTAGACTACTTAACTGAAACTAACATATACCGATGGCGGATTTAGATAAATTTTAAAGGTACCACGGTCACAACATCGTCAAAATGAAAAACGAGTTGGTTGATTTGTTAAGATGTACAAGCCAATTAGAATCAGTGTATGTAGCTAGACTGTGCTAACCGAAAATCGAACCAATCGTTATTCCGATAAAAAGATCGGTTCAGAGCAGCTTATGCTTGGTTCGCAGCGATAATGGAACACATGAACTCCCCCACTGTGACACTCATGTGTAATTCAAACGAGCCAAAACAAAGGTTGTAGAACTACATTCGTTGGTCCAGATCACAATTCGGCTAGCTAAGAAGCGTGAAAGTGAGGAGAAAAATAGCATTAGATTCTCCATAAGCATTTGCTTACTCATGATTTGTGTATCCGGCACAACCTGTTGAACATTGATACGCAGAGATGATGAGATTTATTCAGCAACATTTATTTTCTCATTTTCAAGTTGTACCCATAGATGTTATGACATGACCAGCCGTTTACTTTAGTCGGTGCACTGAACCACCTCCTCGGTGTAAACCTTGACTGGCTGAGAGTTTAGCAAATCCAGATAAGGCCAACCACTCTATCTGGTTTCGACGTGCTAATTACATTCAATCAAGACAATGAAATTACCACTAGAATCTTCGTGCAGGCATCTATCAGTACACAAGATAGGTGAGCGGAGTACACCTGTTCAGAGTGTGGTCAGATTTGCAAATCAAACGCTGGTTTGTGGGTGCATACTCGTATGTATTGACGCAGGAATGGTCCAGAGCAAGAAGTGGACACACAGGTTATCACAACATTTGACTGTGTCAACTGCGACTGCAGCTTTCCTACCAGAACTCATACGAGTCAACACAGAAGGCATTCTCATCCCTTGCTAATGCAACCACGAGAAACTCAGGTCCATGAAAACCGCCGGATCCAATTGGTCTCAGCAAGAATCGGCTTCTGTTATCAGAAGTGCTAATGCACTGGCTCCGTCGTGCTCTATTCGACGCGAACTTCATCATCGACTCCTGTCACATTTCCCAGGTCGTACTTTGGAGAGCATTCGGACTCGTCTGTATGCGCTGAATTGGCAGAGGAATACTGGCCCCACTGCCGATCCAACCACCGTCTCACAGACTAACACGACATCGGATATTGGGTCCCAAGCTGCTGATCACTCTGAGTGGTTTACCTGTTTGATTCAAACAGCGATTACCCAACTGGAGTCCAATAGCGAGGCTTTCCTTCACAGTGATGAACTACTAGCTACTCTCCGCGGATTTCAGGCAGGCATCTTCACAATGGTACAGGCGAAGTCGCTGCTGAACATGCGCGCATTAATAGTTTTTCCGTACACCTGGCAACTGGTCACTCGACGACTTAATCGTAACGTGGGAACCCGAACGACTAGTAAGCAGATAAGGAAAGCAAGCTATGCAGCGGTTCGAACGCCGTACCACAAGCGTAAGAAAGACGCTGCGTTTGCAATTTTTTTGGTAACTGGAGAACTGCTTATAAGATGAGCCGCGATCTCCCCGATAGCACCAACGAATACTGGTCCGGTGTATTATCGGCTCATTCGCACGTTGATGAACGACCATCTCGCAAGATTTTGCCTCCGGACTGGTCTCTGGTCGACCCGATCATTGGAGAAGTATCGTGCACCTTGAAGAACATGAGAAACATCTCTCCAGGTTCGGATAATTGTTATCTAAGCATTCGAAACGCCTGAAAGCTGATGCCTTGGCCGGTTACTTCAATCTTTTTCTACTAATCCAAGGTTGTCCAGTTCACTTATGCCGCTTTTGCATCATGCTTGTACCCAAAGTGAACAATCTTTCATCTCCCTCCGACCTCAGACCTATCGCCCTATCTTCAACATTGATGCGTTGTTTTCACAAGATACTGGCCGAGCGCCTGCAACTACCCCCTCTTCAGTTTGCACTCCCACACCGTGATGGTTGCCTCGAGGCGACCTCCCTGTTTCACGCTCTGCTTCGGAACTCATGTACCACGTCTTCTAGTCTGTGTGCGGCTTTCATCGACGTGTCCAAAGCGTTCGATTCTACCTCACAAGATTCGACTGTCAGATCGACCCGAGCTTTCGGTGCTCCTCCACCTCTAACGCATCACATTGCCGATTCCTCTCGGAATGCTTCAGGCAAGCTCAATGGCTCCGTTCTCCGATCCGGGTGTGGTGTTCGCCAGGGTGACCCACTGTCCCCGCTTTTATGAATCGTGGCAATGGATGAGGCTTTGGCTTTATCTCGATCGGAGCTTGACTACCAGTTCCACGATACACTGGTTAGCGGTTTCGCCTACGCTGATGATCTGATCCTTCTAGCTTAAAAGCTTACGTGTCTCCCCTGGAAGTTTGCAGCCACAACCAGTGCTTTGGAGTTATCCCGAATGACGATCAACACGTGTAAAACCAAACATATGATCATCTCCGGTGATCATAAGCGGAACACAACAGCTATAGTTGATGAGTCTAATCAGTTGGGTCCGGACATTATCTACTCACTAAGTACTCCTGACATGGTGACCTATCTCGGTATCCCGTTCACCTGGAAAGGTGAAGCATTCACTAATCCCCGTCTGCGGGTTCGTACAATGTTGGAAGAAACACCGAAGCGACCTCGAAACCACATCAACGCTTAGAACTCCCGGGACAACATCTGATCCCGAAGATGAATCACTCATTAGTGTTGAACCGAGTCCACCGTAACACGCTCAAATATATGGACTGTATGATTCGCCAGTTTGTTCGGCAGTGGCTCCGCTTTTCTACAAACAGACCAACCAGCTAAATCTATACACAAATTCGTTCGGGTGGACTAGGCATCCCGAATTTGTCCATCACTATTCCCGTCTCGCGCAAATTACGATTGGAGAGACTGCTCTCCAGTCAACGTCCAGTTTCGAGAAACCTGATCAAAGACGATTTTTTCGAATAGGTTACTGCTCAATCTAGAACGCATCTTCCCCAGAATCTTTATTCGTGCCACTCAGCTTTGACGTGGTCTTCTCCGGACTAAGGTCCCGAGTTCTCGAGGTGGCCTGAATGAACACTCAGTTCTCTGCCATGGCAACTGTGGTTAACCAGAAAGCCTCGCTCATATTCTGCAATCACGCTGGATGACCCGTGATGTATGTCGTGTTCGACACAACCGCGTGGCCAAAGACCTGGCGAAACGGCTGCGCAACTTGGGCTATACAGTCTTCAAAGATTGGCGAATACCAACGGCGAGCTCGTTCATCAAACCCGATGTGATCGCGGTTCGTGATGGCACTGCTGTGGTGCTTGACGTCAGTATAGTGGATGATTACCGAATCCAACTTGCCTGGACAGACGAGGGTTTGAATTACAGAACCGATTCTCATAATGCTGCTATTCAATCGGTCCTCCATACTATGGATTGTGGTGTGAACTCTGTTTCTCATTCACCTGTGATAATCGCTTTTTGCAGTGTTATATTTCCCTCTTCATGTAGCGCAATTCTTCGACTGGAACTGCCCTCTTACGCGGTCACGGATTTGTCTACTGACTAGTTTGGGTTCCTTAGAAACCTATGACACATTTATGCGGAGAACCTGGTATTAACTGTTGCCACCTCTCTGACAACTGTTTCACTATGACGGACATTCTTCTGTCCCGATGCACGCGCCTTGATTATGCTAGCACCCCTGTGTCCTGAAGAACTTTTGATTTTAAGAGTATTCCTTCTGTATCCTTTTCCTTCGTCGACATGAAGGTAATTTCTATTTGATGACTGAATTATTAAAGCCGGCTATTCCCGTGGAATGATACATAAACTATCCAGTGTTGTTATTCAGGCAGCTACCCGTACTTGACAGACAGTGTGTTTTGAATACCCTTTTTCCACATCTATTTTTGGTGTCATCGCTTGCCCTTCATTTAAATGAAGCTGTGCAAATAGCTCTTCATAATGAACGATAGTAATAGTCCACGAGAAGATATAAACTAACGAACACGACTAAGTGATTGAAACTGCGTCAAATAACGAATTGCTGTAAAGAAGCAGAGGAAAGTAGCTCGATTGAAATTTACTTTGGTCGCGTATCTCCGACTAAGAGACCAATGAACATATACAATCCGCGTTCCCATATCAAACAGTAATTCATCGGATTCAAGCCTGTCATTCACTGCTACACAATGTCATGTCTGAGGAGCATTTTCAGCTTGCAATGTAGATTGTGGCGCAATATCTAAACTAATAGGTGACTGTTCCCGACTCTGTTCCGTCGGATAATCATGGATGTCATAAAGTGTAAACACGTTACGACCTTGTCAACTTGAGATTACCTGAAACTGTCAGAAGCAATAAGTTTAGTGACGAGATACTCCGTCGGCATAGGGAGTACGTGCCAAACCCAGTGGTTGCTATGCAGGTTTCGAATCTTGTTCAGTCACTCCGCTTGATACAGGCCAACAACTGAAAGCAAATTCGGTTGAATACCGATGACTGGAACGAGCAAATAGGTTACGCCTCTCCTGCGCAGAACATAATGGAAGATACAAGTTCATAGTGAACTTTCCTTTTAACTTACATCCACAAATTCTATTGCACGAAGTATGATGTGCATCGTATATAACCGTTGGAAACTCGCGACTACCCGGAATGGTAGAAAAAGACATTAATAGTGACACTCAGGGATTTCAGTCTCCCTACACTCAATACTCTGTCTCTGAACAAATACTGGACGACGCTCGCAAAAAATTTGAAAAAGCGGTGTCATTTACATGTTCAATAAACAGATATACATACGTATTCAACATTCTGCAGTCCATCTTCTGATCGAAGCTTCATCCTGAGAACATTGGGACCCCGTAAATGCACCTGCAAAACACTAACTACCTCTAACTGTATTTATCCTCCAAATGATAAGAATGCAAAATCCTTCAAACGATTTTCCTATATTCCCAGATCAAAAACTATACGTGGCAGACTGATGACCTGGTAGAACAGGCTACGCAGAACAAGTATATGTTATAATCCAGATTCTCTCGGATGAATTCAACGTAGGACCGATTACGTTGGGATTGCAAGGGTTCAAGTACGTACGCTGTTAGGGGGTGTATTTAATAGTTAACCAGACAAAAAGAGTCGCGCAACACTATTCAATCTAGGGTCGATGACAACATCAGCTGCCAATGTGTATAAACACACAAGTGGAATGGAAAGTCAGCTGTATAAAGTGAGGGTGGAATAGTTCAGCTCACATTTAATGAAACAGATTCAGTGTCGATGAGCAGTCCTATACTGTTCTAAACAACCAATCAGATTGTAGTTGTGCCATCGGAAGCTTGTATGTTTCAACGCAATTTGTACTATACTTCATCGTTTGCCTATTAACATCCGTATATAGTTGATTTGTTCCAACTCCATGACTGTCATATGTGATAGTTGCGTCTGATTTGCTCCCTATCCTGATTTCCTTCTGTGATAATTACGTGTTTCATATATTGACAGTCTTTGTGGTCCAGTGTTTGACTCATTCTCGGTGCACGTTGATATTCATGTTTGTTGTTTCTTCGGTCTGGGATTAAGTCATATGATCGAGTGGGTAATTGTAACACAGACGATCTAATACAGACATTCTGGATAACGCTGATCGCCGTTATACAATCGTACTGTGTCAAGGAACAGAAAGTGTAACACTTCATGTGCAAAGATTTACAAATTTAGCCATTAAAACATACATTACTTATACACGTCTAGCAGTCAATATTAGCGTCACTTATTCATTCCAATGCGGACAGTTATTTCGATCACAAAGGTCACTTTTGATAGTTCGGCTTCAAGGTAAACAACTGTTATGTGAGACGCGTCCAGTATTCAAGATCAGACGTGATCTGTCGTGGCCAGTACACCTTCCAATTTGACCCGGCGGACGCCACTGGCTGATCACTACATGACTGTCTCAGTTCACAAGCATCGGACCGAACAGTAACGTTTTCGGAAAGTTTCTGGATTTTTAAGCCCTAAAAGCATACCATTCGGACCATTTAGATGGTTATCTGGTGCTCTCGGGAAAAATATTGAAACCAATTTATTATCACCATTCTTTAATTCTTTCAAATCACTTTAGTCTTTTTGCGCTAAACTATCGAACAAAATGCTTGGAATGCTTTTGCGGGCGGGGCTACGGTGGCTGCGTGCTCAAACGAACTGAATG
Organism: Paragonimus heterotremus; assembly: GCA_013368495.1. NCBI lineage: Eukaryota > Metazoa > Platyhelminthes > Trematoda > Plagiorchiida > Troglotrematidae > Paragonimus > Paragonimus heterotremus. Next base: position 70,903 of record LUCH01000023.1, on the reverse strand, counting down.
AATACTTATCAGATGTGTGCAAACATTGTTTGTCAACCAAAGTTGAAATGTGTATTCTTCCCACCTGCTTATACTGAAGGACTAATCGTAACTTTAATATGATACTTGAATAAGGCTGGAGCACAACGTAGAGACGTTGCTGCAAGTACACATTCGTATGTAAATACCCTAATATATTGAATCACTCACTGTGTGTATTTTTGTGCGCTGAATTCCCAATTGATCAAAGGGTTAAGCTGAATCATCTATTGTTTAAATTCATAGATAAAACACGTACTAGAACTGAGAAAGTTCGAAATTTGACGATGTAACGTTCATCAGCAGTTGTGTCTTCCGTAGTGTGACTTGTATGCGCTGAGAACCGACTACAGAGTGAGTTATTTTGTGTAGACAATGGTTACAGGGCTACCAGAGAAATAGGTAAACCAGGCCCCTTAGATACAAATGAACTGACCAAATTTTGTACTGCTGATGAATTCTATTGGAAATTACCTCACCCACATAGTACATCCAACCAATCAGGTGAAGTAGACAATGTGGAACATTTTTGAAATTAGGCATTATAGATTATCACTTAGAGCTACTTCCGTTCTCCGAAAAGTATGAAGTTCGAGTCCCAACTTTTTTAAAACAGTGCTGACAGCCTTGTGAAACTGGTTTTGCTGAGCAGCTAACAAATACACACAGATAAATTCCACAATTTGCTTTATAGACACTAGAATGGGGCATGATAACAACCGCACTCCCTTTTGGTCGACTGCTTGATCTCTGTTTCCTGGTGATCGAAAATAAATTGACTGTTCAACGTGTTCCCAACTCCGTTCAGGCTGCTTGCCGTACTAGACAATCGGTTGACCCAATTTTATGAGCAGGTTCATCTTTTCCAGGGGAAGATGCATAAAACAGGAATGAATCAGTGCACACACATACAGACAAACATAGAGGATACATCGAAAGACAACAGCCGAGCAAAAAACGGCGACTGAATACCAATGGCACATCAGTGCATCCGGCAACGGAGTCAGGTTTCGGTTCAGTGACCGATTTGAATTGGGACACAGGCTGTTATTGCGGCCATGTGATAATTAGTCATATGAGTCACACACGTGTCTCACATACGCAAATATGACTTGGGTCGGGCGGCTGCGTACGTGGTCTGAATAAACCTCGGAGCTGATGAGCTAAGGCGACTGGCTAGAAGTGGATTAGTAAGCTTGAGACTCGAATTAGCTCCAGAGAAAACGAAGTTGAAGCAGTGGTAATGCAGTCAAATTCTGACTAGACATGATGGGTGAAAAGTCAGATGAACAGAAATATTCTCACTTTTACTAACTGGTTAATACAATGGTATCTCACCTGCAGATGTACAACAGTACAGCATTCTGCTCCACTGCCACATATCGTTGTGTTTTCAACAGGCAAAAGGTGTGTTCATAGGAGCCCTAACTTAGTATTGGGGTTGTACCCAAACAGGCAAACAGAATTTAGACGATCAGTGGCCACGCTCTGGGTTTCACAGACTCCTGGTGATATTGAAAAATAAAGACAAGTGCACTGAACGCTCAGTATGCTGCATACGAAACACGTCAATCTGAGTTGGTCCAACAACAACAAACGGGAAACAGTGGGTTCAAACCACTTAACTATCACCCGAACACAGAAAGATTTCGACAGATTGTAAAGCGCGGCAGTTGTGAACTCCAGCAATACTGTTTACCCCACAGAAGTGAAGAAAAACTTCCCAGACATCAAAAGATACAAGCAAAAGACGCACCCGGAAACTATACCGGATGTGATAGGGTGACAGACAGACTACAAACGCGTTTGTGTAAGTGAACCGGTTGACATGTATCTCCTTTGTAATGTGAGATAATGGATCAACAATTATCTACTGAGCCTCATCCTGTTAATTGTTGAAGTTGAAGAAGGCACTTGCAGCGTTCAAACTTACTATCCCGGAAAGGTAGTCAGCAACACACAAATGTTAGGTTCGATAAAAAAAAACCATGGCAATCTAGGATTGAAACATATACACAAGCACACATTATGCAGATTTACAAAGATTCCGGTAGACAACAAGAGAGCGTACACACAAGTTATCGAATCTAGCAATCTGGGGTACACAGTGTCCACGATCATTGGTAGGTTATTAAAGGACTATCTCATAATGCTTGGAACAACGACTTCGTCATTATCAAGAGTAGCACAACATTCGCTCTTTAGACAGATTAGAGAATGGAATCAAATCCACAAAAACTTGCATTTGGTTAGGACAATCAGAAGACACCAGTTACGCGATGACTAGATCGTCTGTATTACAACTACCTACTCGATCATACCGCTAAATCCCAAACCCAAGAAACAACAAACATGAATATCAATGTCCACCGAGAATGAGTCAAACACTGGACCACAAAGACTGTCAATATATGAAACACGTAACTATAACAGAAGGAAAACAGGACAGGGGACAAATCAGACGCAACTACCACACATGACAGTCATGGAGTTGGAACAAATCAACTATATAGGGATGTCAATAGGCAAACGATGAAGTATAGCACAAATTGCGTTGAAACATACAAGCTTACGATGGCACAACTACAATCTGATTGGTTGTTTGGAACAGTATAGGACTGTTCATCGACACTGAATCTGTTTCATGAAATGTGAGCTGCACTATTCCACCCTCACTTTATACAGCTGACGTTCGATTCTACTTGTGAGTTTATACATCCTCGATGTTGGTGATGTCATCGACTCTGTATCCAGCAGTATGGTGCTTCGTTAAGTTATGAGTCTTTCAACGTGTATGTGTTCAAGTCACACTTTCATGGATCGGAAACGTGTGTCTCACATAAACTTAAAACGATTCTCAAATGAAATAGAGGAAGTACAGACCGATGCAAAGCATGAGTGGTGCACTGAAACTCTTGACAAGAACAGAGTGACTATTCGTTTTAGTTGATCGCATAGAGGACACGGATCACAAGACATTACTCGCCGGCTATAGATGCTCACAATTCGCAAAGTGTGCAATATTAGAAAGTTTTATTAATCAGTCTCGGATAACCTACTCAGAACATCCGAAAACAAGTAATTTTTAGCCTGTATTGGTCACGAGATTAGTTGTCAGTACCACACACGATTAAAATTGATCTACTGGCCTGAGTTTTAGGAACAAACAGCAAAATGCCTACATTTTACAAACAAACGACCGGGCTATAGGTTGAAATGTGATAACTTTCATGAGATGTTCGTTTTCTTCCCGTAATAACTGCCCTTAGGTGACAAAAACTCATTCAGATAGTGGCAATATTCAATCTGACGGGTCCCACAAGCCGACATTTCTGATAACTTATCCGATGTTACTACCCAACAGTCTTGAAGCGCTGTCACCGATGCTTGAGGTGGTGCCTTTTTAGGTAGCATTGTAAACGATTTCCGTTTGAATTGTTATAGTAAGAATATTTTTGTCAAAGATGTCTTAGTTTATCAAAGTGATGTCGACTTCTGCATGCTCGTTTGTCGCCATTGTTTACATGAAGTGGGAGACCAGTTGAAAAATTCGAAGCTTCTGTGAAATGCATGAAAATCCAGTCTACCATGACTAACTAAGAAACAATCAGTTCACCTTTGTGCGTCACTGAACTCCGTAAGAGTGGCACAGCCCCGCGGTCGATAATATACGTGAGATGACGGCACGTGATACGGGTTGGGCGGCCTTTCTATTGGTGGTGGCGATCGTGCGTGTACCGTGTGTATCAGACGACTGGATGACCTGTTTTGACAATATTGTGGTAGATGATTGGATTGATCTGCACAGAATTCTACAGAGGCATCGGCGGTGGCCAAAACCGGAGGTTGCGGATAAAGTTCAGATACGGGTACAGTCAAGGACGGACTGATGAGTAGAAAAAAACGTTACATACTTACTGTTGGATCAAATAGAAAAAAGGATAAAAAGGATGGATAATATAATCCAGAATGTTCAAATTACTGGACCTGTGGTTGACACATCCAATCAAGGAGATGGGTGATAACTGCATAGGACAGTTCACGATGAGGGCCTGTCTCGATCTGGTTTAATGACTCCTTCGTCGGTTAGAAAGACTTACCACTGATGACCAGGCTTAAGCCACATTTTTTGCTCTAAGTTAGCAAGCAGACATAACTGCTCTGACGATGACAAATAGTAATTGAAAACAACCTTTCCGTAATCTTTGAATTGTAGCCCTGAATTGTCCAAAGAATCCATACACAGCGATGTTTAAAAAATATTTAATTTCAAAGCTCATAGTAATGTATATATACATATCTAAGATTTGTGTCAATCGGAAAACCCTGTCATCTGGAAAACAACTCACTTACTTTATCATTAGCCTTGTTAATGGTAAATGTTTCGTTGGGTTCCTCAGTCCAAATTCAGATTTCTGACTGCTTTCCAATCCTGTGTGGAATGTACTAATATGTATTTATGTACTAAGACTCTTCTGGTCTTACATATTCTAGTAAATCTTTCCTAGCTCAGAATACACCACTGGGGTCTACTGTCGTTTCCGAGAGATTGAGGAACTGACCCCACGCCAACCTGACATCCGACCAATCAAAATAAGGGAACGAATTTCTCGCAGACAGAAGTGATACTAGGATTTTATCAAAGTAAGCCTCCAGCGATGTAACATCGATTTTAGTTTTGGGTGAAATTAACTTTGGACCAGACCGTGTGAAGGAATACGGCCCAAATGGACGTTTGAAGGTACAGTGAATGACAGCTGTAAGGTCGTAAATTCGAGCGCGCAATACGCAAAGGAACTGTAGGTGTCATAGCTCTCGGTGACATGATTATATGGCGTTAGGATGAATGCGGCCGTGAATATGCTGGCTGTCTTGAAGTCACAATACACCGTCTACGAAAAGACGGCAGGTGATTTAGACTCTGGTGATGTCAGCTGTGTCTGCTCTTCGTTCGTGTCAAGCGACGACCACCGTCGTTTGTTAAATCATCCGTTCTTCCTTTCAGAAAGCCGGATCATGATAGCTCTCTCTTGTTTTCTTCGGGTTTGTTGATACACTGCATGATGAAAGATCGGCTTGGCTTTATTATTTATTTCCCGCAATTTTTCCTGGAGCGCAATACCATGTACTATCATACTGATCTGCTTCTGGTCTTATATTTTCAATAGTTTCTCTCTGATCCTAATACTTACCATTAATGTCTTTTTATTTTCCGTTTCCAAGAGGAAAGTGTTCCACTTTCGTAATAACTTTCCTTCTGACTAACCAGCACTGCTCGGCTGGGTCAAATAGACATCCATTCACAAGACTCTTGATCTTGTTCCGGATGCGTGGTATGGGAATTGAATCAAAAATGGTTCAGTGCAAGCCATCTGTGGTGTTTTCCGTACGCAGGCGTGTTTTGACTCCAGTCATTGTGACAAACCACTAGAAAAACGGATACCGCAACCGTTCATGAGGTAACTTGCAGAATTAGCTGGGATAGCCGGTTTACATTTTTCTCGTGTCGCTTCTACCTAATTCAGCCCGATGTTCAGTCAGGTGTGTGGGTAAACTTATCCAAGCGCACGAGAGGGTAGCACCATAATTGTCGTTGATACAAGCAGGGTATGCTGATTGTGAAAACTTACGAAAACATCCGTCCGCAGCATCACCTTGTTAGAAATTGTCATGATCCATTTTGTAATAGTAAAATACTGCGCGCAACTTCACCTTAATCGCTGGAGTTCATTGCTGAAGTAACTGGTAATAATAATAATTAAAACATTTGATGGTATTTCACGGTATTTCAATATATGTTTTTCAGCTATCACTGCCGCACTTTGGCAACTGGTGCGCCGTCTGTTTTGCATAACAATCCAACAGTTTTAATGTGACAAACTCATCACTCAGTCGTACGCCCGTTTAATAATGTAACACATCTACTGCCTCACAATGGAAAAATCAAACAAAACTGCGAACTACTTCAGCTAGTTGATCAAAATCAACAATCGACCAGAATTCGGAACAGTCGATCTTATGGATAATGAAGGGCCAGTACAAAACTTCGAATGTACTACAAGCAATTAAGTAGCAAAACCCACCAAAGATAATCCACCTCGATCGGCAGCCGCGTATGACTCGCGTCGTTAGGAGCGGCATCAGAGCCATCTAAATTCCTGGCATCGTGATGTTGAGGAGGAATAGGTCTGGAGAGGACAAACAAGAATGAAGAACAAACATTTGTACAAACAACGTATGGCATTCAAATAACTAGAATGAAGAAGCCAAAGAACTCCACAATGAACTATGTGACGAGGAGTGACAAATCAAGAACTAAGCAAGTCGCTTACGATTTAATCGATGATTGTGTGATAATAACATGAGCATTGATACTTTGTCTTTCCGTTCTTCTACATTTGTTTACAACAGTGGAGTCAATCATGTAACTTTCCAGCAGTAAATCAATGATACAGCAAAAACCTAGTGACCTGAACCAAGACAAATAAAGTCAACTGAAGAAATTACATAATACACCTTAATGCGTTACTCGTCATCGACACAACTAAATTATGAGCAGAGAAGATACTTAATAAAACTAGTTATCCAACTTTACGATCAATTCACTTTGCAAAACAAAGTCCGAGTTAATCAGAAAGCATATTAAGTGAGGGGTATCAGATAAACAATGTGGACAGGTTTGCTGACATATGTAGATATAAAACTAGACGGAGGATGTGGACATACATTTGAGAAAATCAGGATAGACTCAGGTTGTTACAGGGTGTGTGAGGATGATCTTTGCTTGTACGTCTCTGTGTTGGACAGTGAAAAATTACATTGAGCGGTTTATAGGTGTAAAGAATAAGTGAACGAGAATAAATAAGAGGTAAATTCAATGACGCTGTTAGTTGCAATCGTTTCAGCAACGAAAACCACATTTAGTCAGCAGTGCGCGGATGACCTGTGGAACTGGACTAGAATAAGAGTCAGGAAATTGGTAGTGCAAATGGTTCATCACGTAGGTGTCGATTGAGTAGTATTTTAAAACTCTCAACCGATTTAGCCAAGACCACAGAGTTGGGTCAAGTGGTTCTTTGTGAACAGACTCCAACTGTGAAACAGTTTTGCCTACATAGAAACCTCCCAGTTCCATGAGTCAGTTTCAGCGAGTGACTCATCAAGCATTCATCCTTATTTAGTGACAGTTGTGCCAACAGATGACCGGGTGTGTGGAGTATTGTGTAAGTATAAATTGGGTCTCTTCTGGGGTGTCTGTAATCCATTGAGTGTTGTCCTAATTCTATCAATCTTCCCGGGATGGGGTTTTCCTGAATCCCATAATTAATTAATTGGTCCGTGTCCGAACACTTGCAATAAGCATCGCATATTTTCCGATAATGACGACAGGCCTGTATGTTCGTTTCCAGGTGTAGGCGGATAATGGAGGTGAACATGGTGGGAAGTAGTTCAGGGTGGAAGGTTGCACAAATTCTCCTTAAGGGGTTCACGGTTCTTTGTGCATCCTTTAGCCATGGAATCAAAATTTTTGGGTAAACTCAAACTGTTTTCCATTATGGTTTCCAGATCTGTTCGACATGCTGACATGAGCAGTTTTGTGACGCCAAGGTAGTAGTCAGCACAATTCTGATTGCGAATGTTCATGACTTTACATTTGCTGACATTGAACGTCAAGGTGTTTTCAGTGGACCACTGATCTAGACAGTCCAAATAGTTCTGTAGGATTATCACAGCATACGGGTACTCCAGAAATCGCCAGAGCTTGGAGCAACCTCGATGAGTTGACTATACTGTGTAGTTCAAGAACGAAAGGAATGAATAACAGACGCTCTATGATTGAACGTAGCGGAATGCCCTTGTTGGCTAGGAACCATAGTGACAGCTGTCCATTCAGCCTGACGTTGAATCTACGTTCTGTTAGATAACCGTCAGGGCACATGAGTACGGGATCATCAAGGCCATAACTATTGAGTTTCCGTAGCAAAATAGAATGATCAACCTTATCAAAGGCCTTGGAACAGTCAAGATACACCACATCTGTGGCCAGTCTTGTGTCAGCGGCCTTCGTCCAAAAGTCACTAGCAATCAGCAGATTCGTGACGGAAGCCATGTTACTATTTGGTGGTGAGTTCGAGGTCTTCGAACCCTGGCCCGGAGAGAGTCGTCTGATAAGCTCTCTGTTACTTTAGAGACCACTAAACGCTGCGTTGTTGGTGGATATTTTGCTGGGTAATCTCAGCAAACACCTTTGAAGATAGATGTGATTGTAAACTAGTTCCAGGCTTTCGGTAGACAATAGGATGACAAAAAGAGACTAGAGAGTACTATAAACGGCTCTGCTCATTTGATGGACAGGCTTTCTAAACGACAGAGGTTATCTAGTCTAAACCGGGTAGTTTTTGAGTTAGTATGTTGTTGAATTTTGTTCAAACTTATAACACTGAAATGTGGGTTAACTCAGTTAGGCTGCTTCCGATGTACTCAGAAGTTGTTCACGATTTTTTGTTATGCACAGAGGCTTGATCGCCTCTACACATGTATTGGTAAGTCCATTGGAGGTTTACAGTCACGAAATACAAACCTTACTCCTTGTGTGTACTGCGACCTAGTTGTAGATGAGTTTCCGATTCACCTGCAGATTTTCAGTAAGAAAATGAAAGAAATCGGAAAAAGTTTCGGTTGTAAGCTAATTTTATTCTCAATTGTGTTAAACCACTATGAAGTCAATGAGATTGCAAGAAGGAACACCCTTTATAGTTAAACAAGTGTTTCACAGAGGTTGTAATAAGTTGGAACTTTTTGGTTAGAAGACCAAGAGAAGTGACCGGAAGAGGATAGAGCCGAAGGGAGTGGTAGGCATGCATTCACAAAATGGTGACTAAGATTGTATGAGATTGAGAATGACTGTGGACGTTAAGTACACTTGAAAACTGGAGGTATGCTTATTCTAATACTCCAGTTGCAACATTTTTGGGTTTAAACACTCTGTATGTTGACAGACTTGAAGGACCACAACAGGTGTGTGGCTTGGCATTGTCTACGTTCAACAGTTAACCGCTTGACTCATTTACCGTTGGTAATAATTGAACCCACTGCATTTTCTTGCAGGTCATCTGCGAATTTCGAGATTAGATGTCAGTTCCTATTTATTCGACTGACCCTTTGCATATAGACGGACTGCTTTTTCTTCCGAATAACCGTATCGATAGACTCCGTGAATCCTTCCCAGTTTTCGCCCCCTAAACGTGCACAAGGTCACCACACTGGAAGAGTCCAGGTTTGGGCCCATGTGCCCACATTATCCGGATACCAATGATGAATCGACTAAACGATGCAACATGGCCCTATGTGAATTGACGTAGCTGATGTCTCCCGGCTACCACTGGGGCTACAACAAGCGCTTTCCGTAAAGTCCAGACCCGTGGAACGTTGGCAGAGTACTTACTTCGAATCCCGGGTTTATAGTCAGTTGGAACTAACCATATCGTCTTTCCAGCTCAAGGCACGCCCTAAATATCCAGGTAATTCCTACCATTAGTAGGTCTGATGTGAATTACGTGCGCCTCTGCTTTTCCTACTATCTTATGTCTTTACAGTACATGTCAGCTTTTCAACGGTAAAAGGTAGTGATAGGAACCATTGTAAGCACTGATGTTTCTACATACACACACGCATGTATCAAGCCACTTCTGCAACAATCTAAACTGTGTGAAAAGAGCAGACAAACATACTAGACTTCACGATTTAGTATCTGGTGTGTTTAGCTGCATCTCATCAAGCATAGACTGTAGTCTTGGTGCTCATATATCAGAGAAAAACAATGTTAGTAGAAAGAAATACATGACCATACACACATTTGTATCTCTTTCCACTAGCGTTCTTTGGCTTTGCTATAGAAACGCCGTGTAGTATGTTTTAGATGAGACTCAACTGTGAAAAATCAAAACTTCGGCTGAATTCGAACCAACGACAGAAACAACATGCCTATACGCAGCGAGCGCTCTACCAATTGAGCTGCGAATTCAAACCAAATGATCCAAAGAATCGACTGCCTCGGCAGGATTTTTGAAAACGTTCACGTTGGAATCCACCAACGCGATAGTTTAGCATAGAAATTGTAGTACTAATTGGTGCAGTATTTAATTGCTGAGATGCAGAAAAATTCGTCAGGAAATCAGTTGCACAGTCCGTTGTTCCAGACCTTTGGGTTCAGGTTGACTTTGAGAAACAACTGCTTTCAAGATCAAATATCTTATGGTCGCCTAGGGGTTGGCCAGCTTATGAAACACTAAGTTGACTTAGATGCCTGCTCATGTGTTGTACAAAGTGTTCCAAACACACAGCAAAGGAGTAGATTTCGAATTTGTGTTGTGAGAACGCTTTAGGATCTACATACTATTCAGAGGCTGAGTGACAGTTAAAAAAAGTGAACGAAAAACTCGTCCATTCAATTTTCTTTCCTGAACAAAGCTGTTAATTTGATCCTAGGCTAATCGATCCCAAAGAGGAACACAAACAAACAGACAACGTAGGACAAACGAAACACGAAATCGAGCTGGATCAACTGACAGACAATGGGCTTGCGAACCGTATGGACGGCCGACTCGCGATCCACTCACCCAGGTGTACGATTTGGTGACGCGCGCGAAACTGAAACGAATAGAGGAAGACTGTTAGGGGAGCTGGAAATTATCCGTAGGGAGCAAAATCTGTCCTAAAACGGAGGATTTATGGGGGATTCGGAAATATGGGGCAATATTTCGGTGGCGTCTTTTAAGAAACTGAAAATCATCAGTTTCTGAGACAAAAATGTTGACGAGTGTTGAAAATTTTGTTTTAACCGACCGTTAATGGGTTTGTCCTTCATTTCGCGCGAAGGCTGAAAATATGCATCCGGTCTACAGAACGTTGGCCCATAAAATGGCAAAAACAACGGCGACTATCAGACGTAGACACATACAGCCCGACGGCTCGCCAAGAGCCTTCGAACGGAAAGTGGGTGAACCTACACAAATGCATGCATATGGGGTTTGCTCCCAAATAGAACACTGAGGTTTGGGACACATACGTGCGGACGTAGATGCACGCGAATCTACGCTATGATTGGTCAAGTCGGCCAGCAAACGTAAGCAAACCGACAGAGCCCGCCACGTGACCGAGGTCGGTCCGGATAGCTCGGAAACAGGTTTATTCAACTACACCGCTCGCACCATCAACGCGCACACTTACCCGCATTCCAGGTTTTCAGAAAAGGAGTCAGGTTGAGACAAGGTGAGTGGCTATACGATGGTAGTAGTGGGCATTGATTTGTTGTCATCGCGCTAACTTACCAAATATGCACACGTAGCATCACCCACACTCAAGAAGCCGATTGGCTGAATGCAGGGGTCAAGGTAATTAATCTAAACAACGCCAATTGCCGTTGCATGCCCTGACCATCTTTCGACGACGGAGAAAGTCAGTGAGCTAGTGGTTCTCCGTGCAGCCTGCAGCGGAAACGGCAATTTAGTCAAGCGGAAGGTTAATGATAATTATTCAGATGTACTTATAGAAGTTGGTTCGAAAGTCTCCCAACGACGGTATTTACCATGTAAGTATCTGCACAGACTTATTGACAGACAAAGTGAGCACTCTACCATGAATGTCTTTGAAAGTGACGACGAATTATCGCATACTGATAGAACGCACCAGCTTCTAAGGTTGCACGTCTAACACTACTACGTGGATAATATATAAAATGAGTATTCATAATGTAAAGTAAATTACGGGAACAAAAAGTGTGAAAATGAATGTCAAATTTCATTTCGGAAAACGTCCGAAATATCCACCATTATTAAGCTTACATAACATGAAACTATAAAACTTTAGTAAGTTAGTTGCACTCCCGTATAACGATCGGTGCTAGGTATACAACGGTACTCTGTCTTTCATGATAAACTCGATGTTTAAGATAATCCCGGAGAACAAATTAAGCAGACTGAAACCAGACGACCTTGGCAGCCATTCAAACGTTCCTACTCTGTTGAATGTTTATTGAACAAAACTGGTATCCCGATGATTACTTGCATCGTACTTGAGCCGAGAATAACTGCAGTCCGGCTGAAACGATATCCGATTACGTATTTCCATTTGATTCTGTGACGGAATTACATACTGTACTAATAAGTATGAATGTGAATAATCCAAAATAAACATCCGTTTGTGGTTTTAAAAATACCAGCCCTACTGGTGGAAAGTTTGATAAAAAAAATAAAACCCCATTACTTTCGATATATATACGCCTATCCGCATCATAAATTTCTGTTACCCCCTCAGGCTTCCTTAATTTAGTGCAGTTCACCTTGAAAATCTATTCCAATTTATCATCGTATGACGATTTTCAGTGTAGGTGACAGATAGATACCAGCACATTTGAGTGCTCCATCCTCGAGAGGCCCCATCAGCTTGGCCTGGTGAACGGACATCTATTGGGATAACTTGCGTATTCAGGCAAGAAGCCGCACTTGCGTGATGTCGTAATAGTGTTGTGCTGGTTGGATCACGGGGCTACAACACGAATCGTGGCCATTCTGTGCCATATTCCTACAGTGCACAGCCGGGGACATCAATAAACAAAAAATCTCGTTTGGTTGATTCGATAGCAGTAGTGTTGAACGATGGGCATCGTGATCATCTATGGGATGTAACCGCACAGAGTTGGTGACATTCGTTCCCCATTTAGCCTGTCACAGTGGTCGAGGCGAGAGGATGCCTCTGTATAACCATCACCACAGCTGGATCACCCCTCACCACATGTAGTTCTACTGACACACCCCATATCCAGTGTGCCACAGTCACAACACGCATACACACAATGAGGTATACGCGTCATCTCAACCCGAGGCAGTTAGCATTCATTATTTATCGCAAACTAAATTTGGGATATTAAGATTAGTTGGTCAGATTTACCGATCACAAAATAGTATGACGAATGCAGACGACATTGGTTATGCTTTAGCTTAATACAGAGCCAACTTACTGAAGGTGTTGGTATAATTAGTCAGTTGGGTACTGGGACTTTGGTCTACCTGTCTGGGATATGTTACTCCAGATGATTGGGGAGAGTTCATTCGGGAGTGTTCATTTCTAGGTGAAACGAATGCAATAAAAGGGAGTTATTATCAGGATACATTATCCGAGGCAAATGGGTTCGATCATCTGCTCGGCTTGTGTGTGGAAATGCACGGTCACTCTGACAGTATAAGTCACGGATAATGAAAAGCTTACGAATTACAGAAAAGGTTAGAGGGGTACTGTTCCCCTAAAGCAAAACAGTTATGCGATACATAATGGTCGAGATCAAGGGACGATCGACTGACACAAGAATGAATGAGCTTTGAAAATTTTCGACACCTAGATAAGAAGAAGGTTTGCGCAATCCCTTGTTCAGCATATAATCATACTACAGTAACCTTTATGGTTTATACAGATGATTGAGAAGTGTAAAAACAGTACCTGGCCCTTAAACAAGTACCCTACGGTAATATTTTCTGAGGAAACATTTTAGAATTTCCCCTAACATTACTTATTTATTGTTTTAGTTAAGGTGGTCTGCTCATGTGTTACTCAGCGTGTTCCACAAGACACGAACGACCATGGCAAAGCGATGCCTCCAGTAGTGAGATCTTTGAATGGTCTTGACATTCCGGTGACACTGTCTGTGACTTGAAGTTGTGCGAGTCACCACCTTGTCTCTGTACCTGCTAATACACTTGCAGTGACTGTTCGTTCGCGTCTTTACTCTGATTTTGTCCATGAGTGGTGTTCTGTGTGTAGGTTACCATCTGTTGTTATCGCTACAGCAAACATGTCAAACCGCGACTTAAGCCTATGCGATCAAGTTGCCACATACTCGGTTCGACCTCACGACGTAGTGCAGAGTTCGTATGATTCAATTGGATGGTGACCGCTCAATCCCGGAAACAATTCATTGCCGGTCCCAGATAGTTTGAACCAAATGTTTCTTGTAGAATCGACAGTTTTGAGTACATGTAATGGCAGCTAGGAAATAAGCTGATTTTATTAAGTGTGATCTATACGCTGGAGGAGATTTTTAGAGGTGTACTTCCAACGAGCACTCCTATTCATAGTAGCCTTGGGAACAGATGAAAGACTATCTGGACAGGAATTTTCCGTGACGCAAAATATGACCTTGTAAATTTTGCTTCAAACGATGAGCAAGCAGAGGGTACAAAGTAGTTTGACTGAAAATCTTTGAGTGATGCCATATGCGCTGAACTTTCATAGGCAGTTTGAGTAAGACAATTGCAAGACGGATACCCGTTCGCACTCCGGGTAGGTTTCACAGTATGCCACGGCCACTGTGGTTTGCTGAATGAATTGTTCTTGGATGAATAGAACGGAACGACTTACCACAAAGCGCATTCGAACAGATGTCCCAAAGGAAACAGACCGTCAAATCGGTCGCAGTTTGCATGAGGACAGGTGCACAAGGTCGGTCTGGGTCAGGTGAAAGAGCTGTAGCATCACCTGTCACCCCAACAGATAACAGCCTATGGAATCTTATCACATCACCCTCATATACCGCACACTCCTGTTTTTGGAGCACAATGAAACCATTGTGGAATACGGTAGCCGTCGCTAATGAGTAGAGTGTCACAGGCTGAACGCGTGCAAACTAATGGATAGTTCTTAACGTCAAGAAGGCAAGGAAATATAGATGACGATTGAAAACGTCTACATTCACTGTGCGGGATGCGTTAAAGAGGTGACTAGCGAAGCGCTGCTATAAATTGAGGTGAATGGACGTCAGCCAAATAAAATGGCGTTTGTATTCGTGTACTCTCACATACCTTGTAAAAATGCCTAGAAATGAACAACCTCCCAAGCCAAGCGTCAAAATTGTAGCCACGACAGGGGTAGTATTTACGCTGTCAGAGTTGTGCATTGTCAATGATCACAAAGTCTTTAACTGAAAGTGACGTCGATATTAGTGTACATACAAACACACATGTTTTTGGTCATAACCATCAGTACCATAATTTAGGTTGTCATCCGCAGTAACAATAGGTCACGAAGTTGTAAGTTTACTACCAAGCATAAGTATAAAAAGAGAAATAAGTAGAACCAATAGAAATCCATAAAAAACGGTCAACTGTCTTTTGGATACAGACTTGCCACTGACTAGGTGAAATAACTATGATGCAGAATTTTCTAGTCAACGAGATGAACCACCACACAGTTTCCTATCTACTAAGCGACATCTACCCTTTTAAACGGGGCCGTCTTGGTTCTTACAGCTAGTGACCACTTCACTGCACAATGTGACAGGCTAGTTGACGATGACACATAAGGTGCTTTCTAAAACCAGCTTAAAATGTGCATTTTCATTACCACGATTAGCGACCGTAAACCTGCGGATTTCTCGAATACGCTCCATCGGTCATACAGTCATTTAATTAAATAGAGTTTAACTGATAGAGACGATGATGGTCGAATACTGACAACATATAGACAGCTTTTACTGATATGTGGATTAGGGCTGAGCGCATGCACGCCTTGTAAACTATTCCTCTAACCGACAAGGGAGGACATAAACGACAAAGTTTTGCAAACGTGTTACGTGCCTTTGATATCCTCATAGACATTAGTACTAATAAAATTCGATGACATACCAATTCCCAGGCGAATGATGCAGTCTATGTCAGTCTGTTACACCATACGGGTCTTGACAGATACAGTCTTCCTACTCAGCTTGACAGTTCAAACTGATCACGTGCACGAAAGCTTAGTGATAGTCAGTTGGTCTTTCGTTTTCGACCCCCCCCATGGTGTACAGGCAGTCAAGTAACACTTAGTGTCACATGTAAGAGAAATAATGTCACATTATCCGGATCAAGACAGAGGTAATCGTGCGCGCCGAACTCGAACCCGTGACTCCAGGATTGCTAGTTAGGCGTCATTACCACTACATTATTGCGAGCCTCATGATATTTCCCTTCAAACCAATCCCACATGTTGACTAGTGTCCAATTGAGGGTTGAAACGGTCAGAATGAGTTCCTAAAGCAGTCCTATCCAAAAGACCCCCAGGCCTAGCAAGTCACTTCAGCAATACACCAACTACTCGTGATTAGTGGAATAGCTTGGGTACGAAACCTATCAACCCATACATTTTTACAATTCGACGTTTGAATCTGCTAGGCAATGTTCAACAATCGGTATCTTTATCGTTTGATAAAATTTAAGAATGAGTGTGAATGTGTACTCACCATATCGAAAATATCCTTGATGAAAAATCAAAAGGGTATGTTTATTTATTCTCTTTTTTATGACCATTAAGTTCGCACACAGATTCACTTTTTCGTAATACACTGTCAAACAACAGAATTTGTTTTCTTGAACTACCAACAAATAGAAATTGTTCCGTTTCCGTTCCTGCGTTCACCACAGAAAATACCGACGATTCACACACCCACAATGTAATCCCGAAGTCTAACGGAGAATGCAATAAAAGAGTGCCTTCACAACAAACATGTTAACCACAACGGACCACCGCAAATCAGCATGCGAATGGTCACGTGCTATGCATATTCAAGCACACGGAAGAGAGACATCTGTTGTGTAAGGCCCTCGTAGCATGAGCTCGTAGTTAGCAAACGCTCCGTATCGACTAAGCGCTTCAACATGTACATGTGAATTTCGTAAGCAATGGTACCAGAGATTTACTCGTTCATAAGAAACCCAATTGTGGAAAATGTGAGGCTTGACTCGAACCAATGACAGACATTGCACCCTCCTATGCGGTATAAACCCTTTGGCTTTGAAATGCAAAATTTGGACTCGATAACACTCCCGTCTCACCAAGTCAGACGGTGATACATTCCAGTTTTAACCACTAAGAGAAACCCACTGGGGCATCTTATCTCCGTGATAATTTAGTGGAACCCACGAGAGACTGACGGGTAACTAAGTCAAATATGACAACATTGAGAACCCAATATAGATTAGTAGTTTATTTGGCGGAACACAGGTCGTTTGAACATACCGTTACGGCATTATCAGTGTCAATTACGGATGCTGTTTTACTCACACTATACCATAGCTCAAGCGTGGGGTGAACCACCGTCACTCTGTGTAATTAGGCAACTGTAGAGTTCGTGAATAACTGCGTCTTTTTTTCACACTTGAGGAGCATTCATTCAGTATACTCACTCAATCGAAAAGTTTATTCGACGGCAGGTATAATTATTCTGGGATGTATGATGGTCAACAGCTTGGGATGTTCACTTGTCGTTATGATGTTGGGATCACCTACAAAACGGGACAGAGTTGCCCGAACACGATAGTAATAGAATCAGCAATTCGAAGGAAATGTCATCGGATTAGTACAAGGATTAGTGAATCCATAGAGCGATTTGTAGTGATGTTCGATTAAATTAAAACAATATTTGCACAGAATACGTAAACATTATGTTCTAGTTTATTATCTCCCTCACACATTCTAGTTTCATTGCCACTATGAAATACACTCACACTCATATATGCATACGTACTTGTGCACACTAATAATCATGACAATTCCAATTACAAGAGGTGAATTATTGCAAACAAACTGCAAACATAACCCTAAATTCTGTTCCTTTTTCAGGTCACAAGAAGACGAACGGGAATTAGGGTACAGAAAAACACCGCATTACGCTAACAACCATGCATACACACGTGTGGAACGACGTGCTCATTCATGCATATCAGTGGACAAATAACCGGGCCGGTTGAGTCGTCGCGCTTATGGAATCGGGTCAGTTCAGGTCAACCGAAGCTTGTCTATGGAAGTGTCATGTGATCGATGAAGCAATCGTGTCCTGATATATCAACTCACAGGGTATGGTTAAAATTTATCTATTAATCATTATTGTGACGGGGAGAAGAGGTCATGGACTCAATTAATACGACGTGTAAGAAAGTATTTTGAAGTAGATGTGGGGAAAATTGAAGCGAAAGATCTATGGATTACTAAGAGCTTGGGGCATTTAACGGAATATCGAGAATGATGGGCCGATCGACGGGGAAGAAAGGATACGCAAAACTCGATAATAGGTAACGCCAGCCAAACAGACTGGTTTCGGCAGAATTAAGCACGGTTCACGAGTGTGTACACGTCCTACAGCATTGCCCGAGAGTACCACCAGAAAACATGGACACATAATGAATCGATTTCTACAGCTAACTCGACAATAATTACTCTGCTTAGTTGGCCAACTGTCTGTGCAGTACACACAGGAGTCACTCAACTTCACAACCTTGTTCAATCACTTCAGACGATGTTCTTCTATTACTTAAACAGCTAAGCCTCATCGGCTTCTCACTTGCTTATTCATTCGTTTGTTTACTGGGTTGGTTGTGACTTCCTCGCACCTCGTAGGAATGACGTGATTTTATCAAAAGGATTTCTTTAGGGTTCTCCTGATCGATGAATGTTATTACACACTGCTGTGGAGAGCGCTGTTTCGAGTCCTGAGGCAGATGTGTACTGTGTCTCTGAAATGTGCGTTCCCTATCCTAGCGACTCAGTGACGTCTGATTAGCAGGAAAAAGGGTGACTTGCAATTTGTGCGCGCGCTCAGTCTTGGTTCACAGATAAGTGGCCAGGCGCCTTCGTGTGAAACACTCCACCATATTCTCGGTACTCGACAATCGCCGCCTCCGCCGGTTGGCCTGTATCAAAGGTGCTGATTATGTGAAAAACGGAACAGTCCATCGGCGTGCATTTGGGAAGCCTTACAATAACCGAGATTATGAAACTGCACATTCCAAGATAATGGAACCACATACTCAATAAGGTAGAAGGAGAGTTTGTCAAATTGAACGCTGTTCAATGCACGTGCCGGTACTTGAAGGAAACCACATGGTGATCAGGTCATAATATACTCATATTGTTTTGAAAGTTCTGACCTTCACATTGAACAGAATTGTGACGTGCCATCTGCTAGGTTTCACAATGCGCAATCATTCACATCGCCATTTGAAAGCGCTCGGGTAAATAGCGGTATGTTGCATGCAATAGCGAGCCAGCACCAGTGAGACCCATGACTCGTCTTCTGGTTCAGGAGGCTTCTTCCTACAGCTTTCATGATTTATTACTGTGCAATTTTGTGGACTAATGTGGGTCTAAATCCAAACCGAATCCAGCCACTCACGAATACGACTCAAAACTGAGGATGTATATTTGCATGTAATATACATTTATATTTAACACGTAATACCATACAAACTGACGAAAGTGCCACAATATGAGAAAGGAGGAAGATATAAAGAAAATTACACCGATGCACCCAGAGATTTGTACCACAAGTGCCGTTGACTTCTACTCTTCGTTATGTCAGTCGGCTTCCCTAACCAAATGTGATTCTTGTCATCTGCTGCTCAGCCAGGGAGCTTGGAACACCCTATTGAATTAAGCTTCAGTGTGAGTGATTTCGTATCCCAAATCCAGGTTATGCGCTGACCACCAGACTGCCGCTTCCAGCCTAACCGAACATTCATGAACAAGGTGGGGTTTGGCAGGCGGTGAGTTAGGATTCGTAAGTTGTGGCGAAGCCAACGAGGCTCGAGACGAGGTAAGTATGTTCAGGGGTCGATAGAGTCTATGCATTGCAGAGACGTCGATGGACTACTTCGTTGTTAACACGGTGTTCCCACCGCACGCCACTAATGCTTCCGATGTATTGATGATCGCAAACGGATACTCCATATATATTCTCTGAGCAGATAGACCAGGATTTGTAGCAGTGCAATAAGGCCGCTCTTACAGTGGCGTTCTATATTCGGCCATTCAGAGAAAGACTGTGAGCAAGCCGACTCCACCGATGGCGTAAGTTAGCAGGCACTAGCCATATGAAATGTGTTCTCATCAGAAATTTTACCAGCGTTGGCACAACTCCCAAGGTATGTGAACACCTCAGTTGCCTCCAACGACCCACCAACATTGTGTGTAATTTATTGTTTCACGTTTTTCAGACTCACTGAAATCCACACATTAACGCAGACGTAAGGAACAGTTGTAAGAAATATACAGAAACTTAGTGTGTAGCTAGAAATTAAGTTATTACGACCAGATTGTATTCAATAGTCGAAATCTGCCGGAAACACACGACCAATTCCACGATTGTTTCAAAACATCGGATTAGGATGTGTAATCCACATTATTCTACTGTATAAATACCTCAAAAACATTTTTGTTGTTGCACCGTACAATCTAGACCAAGCGATGAAAGAAATCCACTGTCACAAAATCTGATGAGGACATCAAAAAAATAAAACTCGCTATCGGGTTCCGGACTTCAATAAACATGCTATATTACAGGTACTGTCAACCGTTGGTATGTTCAAATGCGTCTTCATAGGAAATATGGTCGGTCGATTAGTAGCCAATCTGAGGGCCACATGAATCAGCATTATTATGGAAAACCCCTAAGGTTGTGTGTTTCACAGATTTCCCAGTGTGCATACAGGATGAATGTGCCTTGTGTTTGCATCTATATGTATCATACCTCTTCATGTTCTCTATTCTATTCAATTAGTTACCGATGGATTCTTTTGTTTCCGATAACTCCGCTTGAATAACTTATTGTTCACTCGTTCAGCATCCAGATCTTCTGACAGTGAACAGTGCAAAGCAGTGAAAATATTTGTCTGAAGCCAAGCATTATGATGTTCATGGAAACCGAAAATTTGGCCAATTTCTTTATCATTCATTTTGGTTACGCATCGTCCAGTATGACACCTAATAATTAGTAGGTTCCATCACAAAATGAAGAACCACCATCTTTTGAAAGTCCACAAGGTACTTTGTTGGCACAGGAACAGTACAATTTAGGCAACCCATTCAGGAAGAAACGAGCGGATTGTCATTCTTTCCTTATGATTTACACCTTGTGTTAGGTTTTGTGGGCAGAAGAAAGTCACTCGAACACAGCAATTCCGTGATAATTTCCACATTGGCTATCCGCATTGATGAGAGTTCTACAGTACCTAAGAATCCAAGTCAGCGGCCCATAGGCAATTGTATACTAAGACGATGATTATCAGTGGAACATCAATGATGACCACCAATCACCTTGAGGTCAAAATTTTTCCATACTAAACAAGTGATCATGATCGCCGTCTGAGCACTGTTCGTGATACAGTGTGGGTGTATTGGCTACATTTCACAGTAACTTCTGACTACTTATGAGTAGCCTAAATACTTTAGTCAGATTAACTGTCTATGTAGCTACAGTGATCTCGAACTTCACTTTTGTGCTTACAAATTCAGTCGTAGACTCACCTGTAGAACAGAAGAGACCTTTTACAAAGTTTGATCATCTGCTGACAATGCTGGACGTCATCAACTGCGAAGTGGTAAGTAAATTTTGCGCCCTTAAAGGAAAAATGGATAGATAAAATATTTACATCAGTTGCTAATTATTTGGCAAACGGACCATGTAAACACGTGACTTCAATCCACCATGCACATTAGCTGTGGTCAATGAAAAATGTGTACCCGAATTCGGTTAGTTATGAAATTTTTATATCATCCTCTGTCAAAAACAAGGGCATCATTTTTAACATCCGTGTAATGCAAAATTGTCAATAGGACTTGTCGCTTATAACTGAGACCGCTGATTGCTATTCCAGATGCAAACAAAATTATAATCCTAAATTATATTTTAACCTTGCGATTAAATTTTATTACGAATCTGAAGGTAGATGATGAAGTGTTAACTGAAACCACTTGAACACAGTCTTTAAGTTTAAACGCAACTATACATCACTATCGATATTATGTAATGCCAGAAGTTTTCTTGCCCGACAATGCGAACACTAGCAATATTCAACTTGACTTGGTGGCAGAAACAGACTTAACAAAAAGGAGAAACTTGCCAACATTTTTTACCTCTTCTCTGATGTGAATTAGCAGCTGTTTGTTTTTTCGAGAAAATCCCGCAATTTGTAACCTGATAAAATGATGCATTGAAAGTATAAGTATGGATAGTTTTTGACAGAGGGATTAGATATTCCTCAATTTTAGTTTAAGCACAAAAAGCCATACAAAACTTTAAAAAAGAATTAACGAGCTGGGTGCACCGCTGGGTAACACAGAAATTGCGTAGTGCAACAATGGGGCTGAAGAATACACTGGACGTGGAAAATGGGCTTCAGACAATGGTCCACGTTTGAGTATGCACATTCCCAACCACCGATGGTTGTTTTGCCGTCTCCTTTGCAATAGACGGATACTCATCTCACATGTGCACTTAGCCAAACTCAGTGCTAAATATGCACGTTAGAGTTGAACAGATCTAGACGACAGTTATTTCATTGAAGGATATTCGCAGTTTAAATTGTAAAGCGAATACTGAACACGACTTCAACGACTTGTCCAAGTAACTTCACTTTTTGCCAACCCACAGGCTGATGTTGACCAGTCTTGTCAGCAGCTGAGTCACCAATATGTTCGATTACTAACGCAGATCTGTTACAAGGAGACTAGACTTGACGTGATACGATCTATTGTTGTAAGGCAAATGGCATATGAGATGGCCTAACTCACGCATGTGATTACCACACTGACGCCTTCATGTCGTGGCACCAATTCAGAAAGCGTCATTTAAGAAGCTGGGAGATATCGATATTAGTTTCCTTCTATATTTGATTTGTATATTTGTCTACTTAATTCTATAATTGTTAGGTCATGTAGATTATTAGGCGTTCGTCCAAGATGCTTGAGTTGAGAATTCACCGGTGTATCAACTGAACGGAGTCGTAATTCAACTGCATTTGAGGGACATTCACCTTCTAGAGAACACACAATGCCCTCATCTGGACAAGCTCCCGAAACAATAGCAATTCTCTCAAAACTAACAATATATCAAAAGTGATCTGACGATCGCTTACACGATCTTTCACCACTTGGAATACGCGGTCAAGTTCAGCGTAGGGTAACTAGCCTAAGTTTCAGACCAGAGTTATCCACGTAAGCTGCAGACAGTAGTGATTCAGCCTCCACGTACATTCAGTCCAAACCATCCTCACATACTCTAACGGGATAGGGTCCACAGTAGATGAACTCAAATTTGGGTTCGATGTACACATTTGTAGCGCTAAAAAAAGTCAGCGTCAGAAATCATTCCGAAAATTAAGATTGCGTTCCACGCTTCCCTGTCAGTGTTAGCCGGCTTATCTTTGTGGCGCATTAAGGTGAGGTTGCAGTAAATCTAGTAGACTTTGGCTGTATTGATGTTCTATTACGGAGCACTTCCTCAAAATAACCTTATCCTATGCTCATGAAGTGACTGACTTTCTAAATACGATTTGCCGCGCATCGTTTTTCACAAGCAGTATAATGTGGATTCAGGAGTCCGTAAGTTTTGGCTTTTGCAGCCCTTGCCTTTACTTTTTCAAAATTTAACGCTGACTACTCGTTGCACAGTGGAGTAGTATAATGGTCAGACTGGCACTGATGAGCGCTTCCTCTAGTCAATGAGAGAGCTACCCAGCTGGAAGTTAATGAAGGGACGTATGCAGCCGGAGTGACAGTCTACCTGAATGTTTCTCAGTGAATCTGTTTGGATCACATGTTTCAGATTTCCTACTAAAAAAACAGTTTCAAATCCAGTTCATGTGATCACGGATAGTGAGGACTAGAAACCTGAGGTAGGTCAACGCTACTCAAGTCACTTAAAATTGGCAACGCACGGCAAGTACACAAAATGCATCTCCACAATTCAAACGATGTTGGTAGAATCGGTGGCCGAGTGATTAAGCTCTCACAAACTAGTCACACTAAAACTATCGGCTGGAATTTCCGTTCGGCTGTTTGTTCTATTCGAGGCGTCAAAACAAAAGACAAGACCAACCGCTGTGAAGATTGATTATAAAGAACCAGTGGCATCAGTTCAAACTTTAACTCACGCAGCGGCAACCAGTATGAACGAAAAATCTTGAGTGAAGCGTGGTTAGTTGGAACAAAAAGAAGTAACGGAATGTGACAGTTCATTTACACATTCTCTTATCAGATGAAGCTCGTAAGAACTATGGAAGATTAGGTAATAATTTCTGTTAGGATCCAAATTTTGCTGCTCCATTACAATCTGATGAGCGCAACAAAAGAATGCAACTAACCTCAAAAGTTTCTTGGAGATTACAGGTGACGAATCCATTAAACCAGATCCAGTTATCACAATACTTATCAGTTTTAGTAGTGGTTTATGAAAACTCGGAAGCAGGATCACATCCACTTGTAATTATCTTACGGTTATAATATAACACTTAATTAACCCCCTACCACGTTAGATAATCTGAAAGGATGCTTCGACCATTGACTACATACCCGAACACACATCAGGAAATGGTGTACATCTGTGCTGAGTGCTATTCAATCTTTGTCGATCGAATTTCACTACCCAGTTTTGTATATCCACACACCATTAAAAATAACCCTGAATATATCATAATTCTTATTCCGCTCCTGTTATGTGAACTTGTATCATTGATATCATCTGCTTGTAAACGAGAACAGTGTGGGAAATTTAATCCCCAGCTGGCTGATTTATTTTTGTTTCCTTCAAATTTAGTGACCGTTCCAAGACCATAGATCTAGATGAATAATGAGCATTGTTAGGAGGTCGGAAGCTCCGATAATGATAGTTGGTCTCCAAGCCGATCTAAAGCAAAGGGGCACCAAAATCTGGATGACCGACCAATTACTTAGGCGTCTGGTTTGAGTACTAAATGCAATCAGCCACTTTATTCTCTTCATACCCTACTGATTGTGCGTCCACTGGTCAGAATGTTAGAAAGAAAGGCTTTTTGACTATTTGTCGCATACAAAACCAGTGTCAAAGCGGTAGAGATAAAAGCGTTTCAACCCAAAAGCCTCCGTTCTGTTCGACTCGTGGGGTGGAAAACTAACTAACTACGTACTGAGCGTTGGCTAACAGAGAAAACATCAACAAACAGAACGGCAAGACAAAATGTTGGCTCACCAGTTGAATTTAATTACGTTACTCTGGGTCTCTTCGATCGTGATCCCGATTGGACTCAAACCCAGCAAGCATTTCTTGTTCGTGACCAGATCCTGTGAATAGAAACACACACGTAAGCGCTTGTGATGGAAGTATGAGCAGGTGTGGGAACGATTCAAACGGCTTTACATTGCAGATTTAATCGCGCTATATATTAGTTTCACCATAGAAAGACAACTAAAAATATGGACTAAAGTTAGCCTCCCTGAAGGGAGAGAAGAATTTACAACCCGGTTCAGGTAACGGTGATAAAGTTGTCACGACTCATATCAATCTTCACTGAAATTTTAAGCGATTGATACATCTTTTGATATCCTGTTTCCAAGCGATCCTTAAGGTTGTCGGTAGAAAATAAACGCACAGTGTCTACGTGTGTTTTGCTTCCAAAAGAGTAACATGGGTTAATAGGAGCGTACTATTTCGTCCTATACTTTGCATCCGAACATTCATCACCATCATCATCATCATCATCATCATCATCATCATCATCATCATCATCATCATCATCATCATCA